>PVJL010001584.1:0-251064 GCA_004026885.1 Lyroderma lyra | reverse complement strand
GATTTAATGCAATACCCATCAAAATCCCACAATCATACTTTCGTGAAATAGATAAAAGAATTATTAGATTTATATGGAACCATAAAAGACCTCGAATTGCCAAAGCAATACTACATAAAAAGAATAAGGCTGGTGGCATTACACTTCCAGACTTCTATTTATATTACAAAGCATCAATAGTCAAAACAGCTTGGTACTGGCAGAAGAACAGAAATAGAGACCAATGGAATAGAACTGAAAACCCAGAAATAAACCCACAAATATATGGACAAATAATTTTCGATAAAGGAGCAAAAAACAGACAATGGGGAAACGACAGCCTCTTTAGTAGGTGGTGCTGGGAAAACTGGAAAAACATATGCAAAAGAATGAACCTGAGCTATGAACTCTCTCCATATACAAAAATTAACTCAAAATGGATTAAAGACCTTCATATAAGACCTGCAACAGAACTTTTTATCTTGCAAAGTTGAAACTCCATACCCATTGAACATGAACTCTTCCTCTTCCTCTTCCCCTAGTCCCTCTTAATCACCATTCTACTTGCTATATCTGAATTTGACTATTCTAGATGCCTCATAGGAATTGAATCATACAGTATTTTTCCTTTTGTGACTACCTGTTTCACTTAGCATAGCATCTTCTTTAAGGTTTATCCATGTGGTAGGTAGTGTGTGTCAGAATCTCCTTCATTTTTAAGGCTGAATAATATTCCATGTTATGTGTATGCCACATTTTGTTTATTCATTTATATGTCAATGAATATTTGGATTGTTTCTACCTTTTTACTATTGTGAATGTGCCTAGATTTTAAAAAAGTAATGACCATATTGTACTTGGTATAGTGTGAACATAGTAGCCCTGTAGCCATAGCTGAAAACATTGTGGAAATCCACTCTTTTTGGATGGAAGTAAGCATTACTCTTAAGGGAGCTGACTCTCATGCTGTTTTCTAAGACTACAAATTAGATGTCTATGACAGCGTTCTATACTATTTTTTAATGACGCCATTTTTTAAGGCGTATTTTGTTTTCAGTAAATATAATGATGTCATAGAAAATAACTTGACCAACATTCCAGTAGGTACTGTATGTACCACATGTTCACCTCACAAGTTTCATGCTTATCTTAATACTCATCCTATTGATTTCTACCTTCTAATTTCTGATATCATTTGGTCTTCTCCATCTCCATAACTTCAGTCAGGCCTTGTCATTTGCTTAGACTATTGCCATGATCTCTTTTATTCCATAGCTTTTAAATTGGTCTTTTGTACTGCCTGTGATTTCTAAAACAGAAATCAGATCATATCATTCCCAGTTTAAAATCCTTCAGTGGTTTTACAGTGATATTACTAAGTAAGGTGGTTATGGACAAAGAAATCAAAGAAACTCAGGGAGATTAAGTTTTCATGTCTGAGATGTGGTGGAGCCAGGGCTAGCATACAAGCTTTATGCCCTAGTTTGTTCCTTGGTTAAGAACTACAATTCCTATCTTTTTTTTTTAATTGCTGTTCCTATCTTTTAAATAAAAGGTACATTGCAAGGTAACTGGAGATACTGGAGATACTTGAGAAATGCCAGAAGAATGTCGAAATTACGAGGTGTGATCAGAAAATACGGTGAATGTTTTAAATAAAAAAAAATTATTACAGTAAAAAACACATTGCAATTAATCCCCTTCAAAATACCACCCCCGCGCTTTGAACACACTTATCCCATTGTTCTTGCCACTTTCTGAAGCAGTTCTGGAAGTCCTCTTTTGTGAGTGTCTTTAGTTACATTGTTGTGGCTGCCTCCATGTCCGAATTGATTCAGGGCGCACATTGACTCTGGTACGGCAATTTCTGTCAAATAAAAACATTACGGTGTGTCCTCATTCATTTTATTCACCAGATCTGGCAGCATGCAATTTCTAGTTCTTCCTCAAAGTCAAAATGACTGTGAAAGATACATGTTTTGAATCGATTCAGGACATTAAGGCAGCCATGACAGTGCAACTAAATATACTTATGAAAGAGAACTTTCAGAACTTGTTTAGAAAGTGGCAAGAATGATGAGATAAGTGTGTTCCAAGCAAGGGGGGGTATTTTGAGGGGATTTAATGGCAATGTGTCTTTTACTGTAATAATTTTTTAAAATTTAAACATTAACCATATTGTTTTTATCACAGCTTGTAGTATGGTTTTGAAAGGTTTCCATGAAAGAAAGAGTGTGGCCAAAGAGTCAAGATTTTTCATATCACTGATACTTACATGTCACATACTTCATTTTCTATTGATGCCAGTAAAAAGCATATATAACCCCCATAATTATAGAGGTATATGACATAGTGGTTAAGAGCACAGCTGGACTGCTTGGGTTCAAATTCCACTTGTACTGCTTTTGAACTGTGGGAAATTAAGCAAGTCACTTAACCTCTCAGTTTCCATTTCCATATATAAAATGAGGATGATAATAGTATCTACCCCAGGGTCACCTACAGGATTCCAATGAGAATTAAATAAGTTAGTGCATAGGAGGTCTGACAATTAATTTTTCAAATTCATTTTAGAAAAAGTGCTGCATACATCATTGCTGAACATCACTATGGTCACCTTTGAAGTACTCCCCTTGGGAAGCTATGCACCAACACCAGTACCTAGCTCACCCTTCAAAGCAGTTTTGAAACTCTTTCTGGAATGGCCATCACAGCTGTCGTTGTGCCCAATATCTGACAATTAAGTTTGCGAGCTTGCCACTGTGCGCTTATGTTGGCAGCACCGTAGAAACAACTCGGTGAGGTTTCATAACCTTGGCAAGGTTATGAAATTAAGTTTGTGAACTTGCCACCATGCACGTACGTTGGTAGCACTGTACAAACAACTCAGTAAGGTGTCCCATGAAATTAATTTTCTGACCTTGTATAAAGCACTTAGAGCCATTTAGGACATTGTAAGTACTCCTAAGTAAGTTTACTTTATGATTATTATTGTAGTTAGAGGTAGAATTTTCACCCTCACAATTGTTTCTTTTCCTGCTTTCTCCTATGTAGGTGTTTGCTTGGGGCTATAACAATTGTGGCCAGGTGGGCTCAGGTTCAACAGCAAATCAGCCAACTCCTCGCAAAGTTACAAACTGTTTACATATTAAGAGGGTGGTAGGCATTGCCTGTGGTCAGACCTCGTCCATGGCTGTTTTGGACAATGGTGAGGTGAGCTATCTTTGCATTCCCCTTTTTTCTTCCTCTTTCAATGAAATGTTATTTTTTTTTATCAGGTGCATGTGTTATATCATGGAAGGGAGAGTGCTTTGTTTTGATAGCTCCATTGATAGTTAACTGGTTACTGACTGAAAAGTAACCAGAGGATGTTTATTCCTCAGTAAGAATTTTTATATTCTAAGGTTTATCTGTAAGTAGATTCTCATGTGTCTAAAAACAATTTTTTTTTGCAAGATCCAAGTAACTTAATGCTTACAGGAATTTGTGTGTTTGCGATTTAATGTAATTGATTAAAGAATTTGATATATCTTATTCTTCCAATGAAAAAATCAACAGTACACTCTTTAAAGTTAGCTGATGATGTTTATAAACAATGACTCCAGTGCGCATGAAGTCTGTAGAACTAACTGCTTACATCTGAAGTGTTTGTTCACAGGAAGAAACACCTTGCAAAAGCAGAATTGTTTGTCCTGATTGTTGTTAGATATTATACTTTTGAAAAATCACCTTTCAGTGACCCTGTACTATGAGTACCTTTGAGCTGATGGTTATTTTTATAAACTTATTCTAGTTGTAACTTCTATTTAAATGGGCCTGTTACCACCTACACAAAAATTATTCAAAGATACATCATTGGACACAGACATGGAATCATACATTGGAGTGCTAGAGTGCTTTAGAGTTTACTGAATGCTCACCAATGTTATTTTTTAAATCAATCTTAATATCCTTGGTGACTTCAGAATTTCTAGGAATAGTCATATAACATTCTTCATTTCAGTATTCTTCACTTTTATTATTGAAAATAAATTTAATTTAAAAATTATTATTATGTGGTTATTTTAACAAAGGAAAACAAATGAAACATAAAGTAAAAAGTGAATACCTTTTCCCCAATCTTAATAGTTTGATTTAGATCCTTTTGGACTTTTCTCTATAAACAGTTATATATGGATGAATATAATTACAGTTGTACCTTGGTACTGGTTTAAAACTCATCACATTTGGTACTTGATGTGTTTTGATGACATGAAAATTTCTTCCTGGCACTTTTCATTTGTTTGCTACTCAACACGCAGGCTAGAATTTGTCAGTGTTAATTGCCTCGTGATTTGCTACCTTTTCCAGCTGAAAAAAGGAGTCACGTGTCAGTCACCTGGTAGCTCTTGCCCTGTGCACATCCCCTTGTGGTCTTAGATTCTGTGGTCATTTTGTATATTTTTGGTTTGAGAATGCATTAAATTTATTTACATCATTCCTTATGGGAAAAATTTGTTTGCTATTCAACGTTTTTGGTACTTGTTGCTCCTTCTGGAACCAATTAACAATGAGTACCTTTTTTTAAATGGGATTATTGTATCTACTACTTTACTCTATGTTCTGTAACTTCCTTGCTTAACTATATGTGTTTTACCTGAATCTGTTCTCAGACCATTTGTAGCTACTTTTCATATACTAATGACAGCTTAGTTTTCCTTGTGTGGATGACTTATTCAATTATTTCTAACTTTTTGCTGTTATAAACAATGTTGCACCTATTTTCTGTGTTACTGTTTGTGTGTGCGTGTTTATCTTTGTACACTTAAGCAAGAATTTCTATCGAATAAGTTCTCTGAAATAGGATTTCTGGGTCAGGGAGTGTGCCATTAAAAATTTTGAGGTCTATTGCCAAAATCAAACCTGCTACACTTCTGACATTAAAAATGCTTTTAACCATTTCTTATTAATACCTGAAAGTTCTTGTCCCCTTTCTCTCTCTGTCACATTGTCCTAAAAAGCCCAGCTGATGCCTGTTTGCCCTGCATTGCCATGGGGCATGGTGCCACCACACATCTAGGGTTTCTGATTTGGTCTAGACCTTTTGTCTGTTTCTGTTCGGTACTTTTTCCTGGTCTGTACTTTTTCCTTTGTCCCACACTGGTTATTCTAAGCCTTTAACACTTCTGTCAAACCTGTGCCTAGCCTTGCTGCTTTCAGCTGATGACTTCCCTGTTACTCCACATATCTAAGGGATCAGCACGTTCTGTTACATCGCCCTCTTTAACCTCTTTCCTATCCATTCCCTTTCTCTTGGCCCTACTGTCACTGCCTTGGTTTGGACTCTCATCGGAACTCACCTATATGCTGATGAGATGAATTTGTCTACTTAATGGTCTTCCTACCTGTAGTCTTACACAATTCAGTCGACTACCTAGCATGATCTTTCCAAAATGGAAATTTAAGCATATTAGTCTTGTTTTTAAATATTTCAGTGCAAGATCCATAGAAGCATTCCACTTTCCCTGGTACTTTATCCCCTTGGCCCTTCCCTTTTTCCTTCCAGTCTTTTCTCTTAGCACTATCCCGGATGTTTCCAGCCAAGCCCACTTATTTGTCTTCTGAACTTGCCTTCAACACATTATGTGCTCTCTACCTGGAATGCCTTCACCCTCATCTATCCTTCAGCCCTGCTCAGATTTCTACTTTCTGATATGTCTTTCCTCAACTTTCTTCCTATCTGCTACTATATCCTTTCTCCTCTCTGCTACTGTAGTTCCTTGATTATATCTCTATCATAACACTTGATACCTGGCTGCAGAAAATTTTCATATGTTCATCTTCCCTTTTAAACTGTAACCAAGGACATTTTTCTACTATCTTTTACAATGTCCTAATATACAGTAGGTGCTTAACAATTGTTAATGAGCCTCAGCTTCTTCACTATAAAACAAGAAGTAGTGAACACACAATGCAATATGTAGATGATGTATTACAGAAATGTATACTTGCAACTTATATAATTTTACTAACCCATGTCATCCCAATAAATTTAATAAAAAATAAAAAGAAAATGAAAGAAAACAAGAATTAGTGACTTGTCTAAGGCTACCCAACTAGTAAATTATGGAGTAGGACCTGATGCCAAATTCTATCAATCCCCAACCCCTAAAACATCTCCTATTTGGAGATCAGTGGTGGATCACATAGAAGAGAATGTGGGTGTTGGAAGTGAAAAAAGTGTACTTGATTTGTTTATCTGTTCCCTCTTTCTAGCAGTTTTAAAATGCCATTCTCTCCCTTTCTTTTTCTAAGGTTTATGGCTGGGGTTACAATGGCAATGGTCAGCTGGGCTTGGGTAACAATGGCAATCAGCTGACCCCCGTGAGAGTGGCAGCTTTGCACAGCGTGTGTGTGAACCAGGTATGTGTGGTGGACTCTTAGCTGCTGGTCGCCATCTATATTTCCTGCTCTGACTGGGAGGAATATTAGAGATTTATTCTTCAATAAATCTTTTTGACCGATACTCTGTGCCTTCATCTTTTACATTTACTATTATATCCTCCCTAAATTCTGATGATGTGAATCAACACCACGATGGTGGCACATCAGTCTTGACAAGTAAAAAAAAAGTAGTTTGAAAAATTTAGTAGTCTCAGGTTTAGGCTTTTCTAATGTTTTTTTAATGTTCCAGAGAATGTTAGTCCGTACTTGATGGAATGTTAGTCCATACTTGATGAAGAATTGGCATTCTGCAGAAGCTGGCTGTAATCTTTTAAGTAGATGTTTCCCCTGTCCTTCCTGTTTATGGTAACCATTTAAATTTACTTGCAGATTGTCTGCGGTTATGCACACACTCTAGCACTAACAGATGAGGGCTTGCTCTATGCCTGGGGAGCAAACACATATGGGCAGCTGGGAACTGGCAATAAAAATAACCTGCTAAGCCCAGCACACATCATGGTGGAAAAAGAAAGGTAACTTGGCTGTACAGTGTTTTGGGATTGTGTGTGCATTGTGGTCTTGGGACTGTGTGTGCTAGAGCAGGGTTTGGCTTTGTAACTCTTCTGTTTATTATTAACATTCTCATTTTAAACAGAACAGTTTGAGTACCAGCCAGAATGAACATGAATTTGATAAGATTCTTATGCAGCTTTCCTAAATAACCTCCTGTGATTGGTAGGCATTAATGCATAGTGCTATAATTCCTACAGACTTCTTGTTGCCCATTTAGTAGGGAAGTAAAATAGGATCTGTCACCATGTTGACTTTTCCTTTGAGCCAACTAAAACAGCTTTTAAATAAATAAAATCTGCTCTTGAAAGGACATTATCTGTTTAAATATTGATTTGATTAATGTGGGTTACTGGAATAGATGTTTACTGTTCCCATAGCCAAAATGTAAGATGTTACCTACTAAGTTTTAGAATGTTGAATTCTGATTCCAGGACCCTGCCTAAGAAGCAGACTGAGAAGTGTAGTAAGTTTGGCTTAATGTCCCATTTGGCTTGCGCTGTTCAGAGTCCATGACCTCTAGACCAGTGCTTGTCAGCCTAATGCATGTTCTGAGCTTGGTAGGGGATGAGAAAAAAAGTTGTGTTTGTAGGGAAATGGTATATTGAAACTGGCTCTTTTTGGTTTTTTTTTTTTGCTACCATCTAAGCCCCCAGAACTGTCGGGACATTTGTCAGAGTCCACTTTCCTCATTTACTTTAGTTTTTAATTCCCTTTTTCCAAGTTTTCCTTAAATATGTATTATTTCTCCTAACTTATAATGACGTTAGGATAAGAAGTGGGCCAGTCAGGAAGAGAGAAACACAGTACTCTTGTTCCAATCTTTTGGTTTTTGTCTCTATGACTTGGTAGCTAATATCCCTTGATCTTGAACTGTTTTTTGAGGTGTTCCAAGCAGGAACTTTTAATTTACATTGTGTGGTGTTCTGTGGGTTTCTATGATATAAAAGTGGCATGCATTTTTCTTAAAAATTTTAGGGTAGTAGAGATTGCAGCCTGCCACTCTGCCCACACATCTGCTGCCAAGACCCAGGGGGGCCACGTATACATGTGGGGCCAGTGCCGTGGCCAGTCAGTGATCCTGCCTCACCTCACCCATTTCTCCTGCACGGATGATGTATTTGCCTGCTTTGCCACTCCTGCCGTCTCCTGGCGCCTCCTGTCTGTAGGTAAGAAACCTCAGGGCTACCTCCATCCATAAAGAATGGTCCTGTCACCCTACCAGTTTTCCTGCATAATTGCTGGTTGTGGGCTCTTTTAGGTTCAAAAATCTTTTATTCTCCATTAACTTCAATATCTTTTTCAAAAATAGATTTGTAAAATGAAATTTATTAATATGTTATGAACATTACATGGATTTATTATTTTTTCCTTACAGGTGCGTTCCTTTTAATTGAGGTGAAATTCACATACATAAATTAATCGTTTAAAGCATACAATTCAGAGGCATTTAGTACATTCACAATGTTCTGCAACCACTATTTATATCAAGTACTAAGACATTTTTATCATGCTGTAAGAACAATTTGTACTCATGAAGCAGTCATGCTCCATTCTCCCTTTCTTTCAACCACTGGCCAATTTGCTTTTTGATTCTATGGATTTACCTATTCTGGATATTTCGTATAAGTGGAATCATACAATATGCAACCTTTTGTGTCTGGTTTCTTTTACTGAATACATTCGTGGCCCATTCATGTATGAATCAGCAGTTCATTCTTTTTTTTTTTTTGGCTGAATAATATTCCATTTTGTATATATACCATCTTTCATTTAGCCCTTAATCTGTTGATGGACACTGGGGTGGTTTCCACCTTTTTACTATTATGGTGAACATTCATGTACAAATATTTGTTTAAGTAACCTGTTCTTAAGTGCATTTGTTGTTATACTAAATGTATTACATAATTCAATATAATATGAACCAAAAATGAACTTTAAAAAAAGAACTGAAAAGAAAGATCCAAGGTGGTGGAGTAAACACTGTGCTTGCCTCTTTCCATGAAAATTATAGAGCAGTCAACCTGAAGAACCATCTGAAGTGTAGCTGGACAGATGTTTTATAACTAAGGAAATAAAGAAGAAAACACATTGAGAGTGGTAGGAGGGGTGGAGATGCAGAACAAGCCAACTTAGCCTCTGAATGGTGGTAGAGAATCATGAGGGATATCTTGGCTGTGGAGGTTCCCCATGGAGGAGTGAGGGACCCCAGCCCCACACCAGGTTCCCAAGCTCAAAGTATTGGTGCTGGGAAAAGGAGCCCTACAATATCTGACTGTGAAAAACAGTGGGGATTCTGACTGACTGGATAGGATAGCAGGCTGCAGGAAACCCGTATATCTTCTTAAAGGGCCCACACACAGACTTGCTCACAGGCACTCACCTTGAGCTCCAGCAGAGGGACTGTGACGTGGGGAGCTTCAGAGACATACAGGGATAGACTGAATTGTGTGGCTCCAGGGCACGGACTGAAGAAACAGTTGCCATTTTCCCTGTGTGGAGTCCTCCCATTGCAGCTAGCAGGTGGGTACCATCTTTCCTTTGTTGAGCCCACACCCAACACCCATGGCCAAATCTGAATCTGCATTGATTTGGTGAGCTGTACTCACTCCATGTGGCCTAGTGACTCCCTTACCCAACTCACATACCACATGAGACTTTATCAGCGACTGAGCCTTACGGGATCCAGCAGGTGGCAGCTGGCCTCTGACTGGATGTCCAGGCTCAGTACTGGTGGTAGCCATCCTCACTTTGCAATGTGACCTCTCCCGTGTGCCTCCAGGTTTAGCAAAGGCAGCAACCAACTGCAAATTGCTTTGTAGATCCTACCAAGTAGTTCCAACAAAGTAGTCCCTGGCCGGTCACAGGCAGTAGCTGACCTGGGCCTGCACCAGAGTTCCTCCAAAAGGCCCCAGAACCAACATACTTAGAGGTTGGTTTCAGACCACAGCAGAGCACCACCCCAATTAGCCCCACAAGTGGCAGTCTCAACAGGCACCAGAAAACATAGGTGTGAACCCCAATCCACAGGGGAGCCCCTTGCACAGTAGCCTGTAAGCTGTAGATATGGCCAACCAAACCTCACAGCCAGTCAGCCTGAGCATCAATTACACCCACTGATGTGCCAATAGCAATCAAATTTTAAACAGCAACAGGAGAGTGCACACAATCCACACAAAGCACACTCCTGGAGCACCTGGTGCAGGTGACCAGGGAAACTGTGCCCCTGGGCCACATAAGGCATCTACTACATAAAGCCACCTGGTTAGAGTTGAAGATGTAGCAGATCTACCTAATACATAGGAACAGACACAGAGAGACAGCCAAAATGATGAAATAAATAAATATATCCCAAAAGAAAGAACGGGGGAAAAGTCCAGAACAATATCTAAATGAAATGGAGGTAAATAACCTACCAAATAGAGTTCAAAACAACGGTTATAAGGATACTCAAAAGTGATGAAAAGAAACCTGATTATTCTACCAGCAAGGCTGTCATTTAAAATCAAAAGATAGATAAAGAGCTTCCCAGACAAGAAAAAGCTACAGGAGTTCATCATCACCAAACCAGTATTACAAGGAATGTTTGAGGGGCTTTTTAAGAAGGTAAAAAATGAAAGATAAAAATATGAGTAACAAAATGGCAATAACTATGTATCTATCAACAGTTTAAATGTAAATGGATTAAATGCCCCTATCAAAACACATGGAGTGGCTGAATGGAAAAGAAACCTAACCCTTACATATGTTGCCTACAAGAGTTTCAATGAGATTGAAAGATACACACGAAAGGTAAAGGGATAGGAAAAGATATTTCATGAAAATGGAAATGGAAAAAGCAAAAGCTGGGGTAGAAATACTTATCCCAGACAAAGTAGACTTTAAAACAAAGGCTAGAACAAAAGACAAAGAAGGACCCAGTAATTCACTTTTGGGTATTTATCTGAAGACATTCAAAATGCTATTTCGAGTGGACATGTGCATCCATTTGTTCATTGAAGCATTATTTACAATGGCCAAAATACGGAGGCAGCCTAGGTGTCCATCAATAGATGAATGGATAAAGAGTAGGTGGTACATATATACAATCGTATATTGCTTGGCCATAGAAGGGAATGGGTTCTTGCCATCTGTGGTGACATGGATGCACCTGGAGAGCATTGTGCTGAGTGGAGTATGTCAGACAGAGAAAGACAGATAAAATGTGATTTCACTTGTATGTGGAATGGGGACTTGGAGTGGGGGAGTGAGAAAAAGGAAAGCATTATGAAGTACAAATTTGTACTTCATAAGTAGTCATGGAGATATAGGTTATAGCATATGGAATATGGTCAATAATATGGTAATAACTTTGTATTGTGTCACATGGATACTAGACTAGTCAAAGGATCACTTCTTAAATTATATAAATGTTTAACCACTATACTGTCCACCTGAATTTAATATAAAATACTATTGAATGTCAGCTATAACTGAAAAATTAAAATGGGTAAAAGATGAAGGGGAATAAGAGGTCCAGATTTTCTGGTATAAAACAAATAAATCATGAGGATGTAATATACAGCATAGGAAATATAATCAATAATATTTTGATAGCATGGTATGGTGTCAGATGGTAGCCAGACTTATGGCAATCACTTCTTTAGGTATATAAATGTTGAACAACTGGTATACACCTGAAACTAATATAATATTGTATGTTATATTTTAATGAAAATCCTTTTTAAAAAGTGAAAGACTTGTAGTTTTTAAGGTAATGTGTGAACCCCACTTTCTTTCTCTTTCTTTCAACCGATCTTATATACTTTTATTTTAGAAGGGCATCAAAACAGAAGAATCCCAGGGTGATTTTGATAATATAATCTGCCCTTTTTAAATATTGTCTTCTTCAAAAGTTCATTGTTGATTGAAAGTATTAAGATGTCTTAAAGCTGAGCAGCCATTAACAGATTTTAATCTCTTCTTCTTTTATTTATTACTTATTTCTTCCTCTTGCCACTGCATTTCTTCTAAGTTACTGTTTTATGTGAAAAGGGAGTAAATGGATCATAAGGCTCTGTATTTGAACATTAATGTATCTCTTGACAACCAAGGGGTTTGGATTGTTCAGCAATTGATATTGAAAGCAAGTCTTGTAATACATGTCATGCTGAGGTGTATCAGACAGCTGGAGCTGTTCTGTCATCAGATGACCAATCTTTATGGTCTTGCAAGCAAAGATATGTTTAGGAAAAGTTAAGCTACTGCTCAACTTAAAGTGAAACAAATTTAAACATTTCCAGGTTCTTTAATACAGTAATTTTTTTACAGTGAATATTGTGATTAGGAAAAATTTAGTTCACAGAATGGGATTATTTGGCCATAATCACACATACATGAAATGCCTCTATTTTTTTATATTATGTGGTTGGATACTTTCTGGACAGCCCTAGTATGGATCATGCACAGCCAAATCACTCTTTCTATATCTTCAGATTCCCATATACTACTTAACCTAGACCTGTTTATAAAAAGCTCCCCCAGGTTCTTTCATCTTACAGTCGTAATGCCATAAAGGCATCTTTTTTAGGACAAATGTCCTAACATTTTTTTAGTGATAAGTTTGCAGAAAATACGGTCACTGAAGATGTCTCCTAGATCACTTCTTTCCTTTCTACCCCCTAAAAGCCAGAAGTGCTTTTTTCCTCTCAGTTTATGATCTCAGCTGAGTGTTAGGAAGAAAGTCAGATGATGAGTTCACACACCTCAGAAGAGTATTTCTTCTTTGAAAGAAGGTATTATAATTGTTGCCAGAAACCAAAAGGAGGAAAGGATTCTTTGAATCCTTATGACTAGATGGAAGTTGAAGCACTGATAAGTGGGTTTTTTGGATGGATGGGATAGCAATCTAGACCCCTGTACTCTTTTTCCCATCATAGTTATTTCCTTCCTTTTATTTACCAGTGATCCAGATTACAGCATCAGGGAAAGCCTGATTTTTGAGAGATAGTTGACCTTTCTTCTATAGCTAAGAGAGTTCTGCATTGTGTGGGTGTTGTGAGTCTGTAGGTTAAGGTAACAGAACTCAGACAAATATTATTTCCTTGGGAGTTTCTGATAATAAAGTTCATTTATTAGGTTTAAGCCTAGGTTTTAGCAGTTTTCCCTTCTCTAAGAATTGCCCTGGTAAACCAGACTACTGAGAGACAAAGCTCAGTTCTTTGATCAAGTCGTGGTTCTCATCTTGTGGGCAGTCACTACCTGTCTCTGTCCATAGTACCTTCATTCAGTGCTGATGCGGATTTCTGGACTTATTTCCTTGTTAGCCTTCTGCTTGATTCCTTTGTCCATACATATAAAGGACAAGAAAATGTTGCATGAATTTGTACAAGTGCCTTTACTTTTTCTTCATAGTAGCATAATTCTACTTACATATACCTGTAATCATAACAGCAGTTCTTGCCAGGCAATGTGATCGAGTTTTTGTAAAACTGTTTTCTTTGAGTGTACATTGTTACTAAGTAAATGTGCTCTGCTTTTAAATAGTGTGTAAGGATTATTGTTTATACATTAATTTTTAGGGTTAAGAGGGACGTTTAGAGGAAACAGGGTTTCTTTGTGTAAGAATAAGACTGCTGGGCATTACCACTTACGTGGTGAGTTTGTTTCTTGGGACTCCTTGAGTAGAATATACTAACCCCTTGAAACTACCCCAAAGCAGAGCAAAGTTATTCTTAGTACTATATTTTTCTATGTATAGGACACCCCTGTGTATAAGACACCCCCATGTATAAGATGACCCTTACTTTTTTAACCCAACGTTAAGAAATCAGTATCAAGCAGTTACCCTCATGTATAAGATGACCCTCAATTTTTGGTCTAACAATTTTAGACAAAAGCATCATCTTATACACAGAAAAACATGTAAGTTCCAGTCAAAGAAAATTGATAAGTTCTTAGCCCTAGAAGAGAACCTCTCCAGTTTTGAGTAAGTAGTTATATAATCATGGACTACTTATTTTTTCTTTTTTTAAAAAATACACATTGCTAATACGTTGCTAATTTCTAACTTAGTCTGTAAGACTGGTATTTGGCCTTTGCAAATATGTATTTTTGGTAGTTTATAGACTCACGATACTTATTTTAATATTGTGAAATTTATTTCACAAGATGTGAATTCTTTTGAAAAAAATCTAGTGGAATTATCCATCATGCTAATGATTATCTTTTTTTCACATCTTGAGTATGTTTCCTGAGCTTTCTGTATTAATAACATGTCGGTTATCTTCAGAGCATGAAGACTTTTTAACAGTTGCAGAGTCACTGAAGAAAGAATTTGACAGTCCAGAAACTGCTGACCTGAAGTTTCGAATTGATGGAAAATATATTCATGTCCATAAAGCTATTTTGAAAATCAGGTATTTTTGCATGAACTTTGAGACATCAATTACTTCATTTGTTTTTGCAGTATCTGTTTCTTTGTTATTCCATAAAATGGAGACTGAAAAAAAATAGCCTTGGCAGTAGAGAGGAGTGGCATAACTTAATATCTTTACAGATAGTATCAATCCACTCATTATTGAAGAGTTTTGCACGTGCATGTGTATGTGCATATGTGTACGTGCCTTTTTGAAAAAGCGTAATGTAGTACTATAAGTATTTGTCTATATTGTTTGTAAATGAAGTATCTCATAAATATTTATTTCAGTCAAAAAAACATTTTTACATAGTCAAAAAGTACAAAAGATTGTCAGGGAAAAGTGTATATATGCCCTTTTTAAATTAAAGATTCATTTTCCCCAAGCAGAAAATTTTCATCTTCATGAATGCTGGACTTCTGGCCTGAGGGACATCTTGTTCCCAATTTAAAAAAATGTTCTTTAGCTGTATATTTGTTAATAACTGTATGGACTCTTGTTCTCTGAGGCTGCCATTACAGAGAAAGAGGTACATAAAATCAGACCATTGAAAATTAAACTGGCCATATACAAGTCTTTTTGGAAAGTTAGTTAAAAATCTATTTACAGAATAACATGTTGAAGTTCACCAAAATGCCCTTTGCCATTCATAACGTAAGGTATTAAATATCTGCACCAAAGTATTACTTGAAAGATAAACTAGAAATGTTTCTATTTGTGAACCTGTGGACAACCAATCTATTCCTTTTGTGTATAGTTTTCCGACCCATTTTATCTATTATTCATTGCTTAGACAATGATTTCTTCTAAGTTCTCAGATGAAGTAATTTCTTAGGTAAATGGAACCATTCTTTTAGTATTTTGAATGGATTTTAAAAATATTTTGCATTTATACTGTATCTCATTTTAAAAGGATTTGAAAAGATGGTTTTTTAAACTATAAAATGTATTATACTTTAATAAAATCTGACATTTAGCAATCATTCCCTCATACAGGTGGATTGGTACATGTTAATACAATACAAAAAGACATGCTTAGGTTTTCTTGAAATATGTGACTATCCTTGTGAATGTGTTTTATAAATAAATTGGTAATAGGCTTGGGAGGAGAGGAAAAGGAGCAGGGCAAAACAAAGAAAAAAAATAGGAGTGATGGCCTAATTGAAGATAAGTCAGAAAAGAAGGAAAATTGTCATGTAAGGTAATGGGACAATAATCAGCTTAACCGCAATCTAGTTAACATTTACAACAGTTGGAGTGTGCTGATTATATTAAACAAAAAACAAATTACTCTACTAAATGATATTAATTTATAATGATGTTTAAACTCTCAGTTTGAATTTCCTTTAATTTCATTATTTAAAGTGCATCATTGTACAACATCTTTTATAAAAACAAGTGAACAAAAAGTCTTGATCTGATTAGGGACTGTCAACTAGTACTGCAGAAATACTAAGTACTCCTAAGCTCTAGTCTACGTATAATCCTTAATATTTCATAGGAGGTACTAATAAAAAACAAAAGGGAGTGTACCTAAAAGGCAAATATAAAAATGCTTGCATGTGGAATGTTTTTAGGGTGCTACAGATAGCTAAAGATTCATGATCCTGGTGTGTGTAGGCCCAAATATAGTACTTAAGGATACCTGTAATGTTTGTTTATCTGATTCCATCAACTAAATTAGGTAACTTTTACTGTTCTGCTTTAGGTGTGAGCACTTTCGATCAATGTTCCAGTCTTACTGGAATGAGGACATGAAAGAAGTGATAGAAATAGACCAGTTTTCTTACCCAGTGTATCGTGCCTTTCTCCAGTACCTCTACACTGACACTGTTGACCTGCCACCTGAAGATGCTATAGGTAATTCAGCCACATTGGGACTGGTCAGGTCACATGGTCAGAAATATATCTCCTCATTTTCTTGCAGTATTGCAATATAAAATTTCAGGTTTAGTGGCTTTTATAAATTTTTAAAAAATATTTGAACCAAATATGTTTAAAAATAGTATTGTATAGTTGTCATGGTTAATAATTATGCAGTTTATGACTGTGGACTTATTTAATTTTCTCAATACTGAAGTATACTTTGATAATGGATTTAACATATCATTTTGGAAACAAAATGTGAGGGGACATTTATCCTTCTTTTCTACCATAGAAGAAATTGTATAAAGTGAGTATAGGAGAACTACGCCTATGTTTGGGATGTGAGTATGGTAGGGAGTAACAAAGAGAACTTATTTAATAAAATCAGAGTGTTAATTACTAAGAAACTTCTTCTGATTTACCTACATAAATCTATATACCAAAATAAAAATATATATATTATATACATATAAATTAGGGAAATTGTCATAAATTTCACTTATGATAATTATTGCTGAATTATTACAATTTCCACCTTTTTACTTTTAGGTCTTTTGGATTTAGCGACGTCTTACTGTGAAAACAGACTGAAAAAACTTTGTCAGCACATTATCAAGCGAGGAATCACTGTGGAGAATGCCTTTTCATTATTCTCTGCTGCAGTCAGATATGATGCAGAGGTAACATAAAACCCCAAACAAAAACTCAAACCACCCTTTTAACTCTGTGTGTTCCTTTCTTTTCTTTTTCTTGCATGAGACAAGGACCATGATGAGTAACTTCCCCTTTCATTTAGGGAATCAGTGAACTGACTCTGGCCTTGCTGCTTTAGTCTCTGTTTATATTTTCAAAAATGGTTATTCCTCTACTTTCATTTTTAACTAAGATAAGAAACTAATTGAGATCCCAGCAATTGTATTGCAGGTTGGGATATGAAGTGCACACCTAATTGGACTAACAAACAGTATATTTTAGGTAAAATATTTCTTAAATCAGCATATATATTTTTTTCAAGACCCACTTTGCTGTCTCTCTGGCTCTACCTTGTTGTAAGCCAAGGGTGCTGTATAATTTATAGCTGCGTATGCTCTCAAATACTGTCATTCTCTAATTTTAACACCATTATTTATGTGTGAAGACCTTGCTCTGGACTCCTTTTTATTTGTTTGTTTTTGCACTGGATTGAATTCTTAATCTGGGATTCATGGATTTCTAGAGGGTTTGTGAGCAAGAGGGCTTTTAAAAGTCTGAAATTTTGTGTTTATGTACATTTTTTTGAAGTTAGGAACCAAAGTATCATCATATTATAAGCTCCTCATGAGCAGGAACTGTACTTTATTCATCTGTGTACTCTATAGTGCCTGGCATGCAGTAGGCTCTGGTTGATAAATATTTGTTGAACCACCTAAAGGGAGCTTTAAGGGTAATTAGTGAACTAAAGGCTGGTATGGTTGGATTTACAAATTCATATGGAATAAAAGATAGAAAGCAGTAGCTTTATAGTTCAAGATGTCTAGCTAAGGTATCCACCCTAAATGACACAGTCTATTTTTATAAATATTTTTAAAATAATTTTAATTTTCAATTACAGTTGCCATAGAATATTATATTAGTTTCAGGTATACAACAATATAGTGATTAGATAGTCATATAACTTATGATGTAATTATCTTGATAAATCTAGTACCCGTCTAACACCATACATACTTATTACAATACTATTGACTATATTCCCTAGGCTATATTTTACATCCCCATGACAATTTTGTAACTATCAATTTGTACCTCTTAATCCCTTCCCCGTCTCATCCATTCCCTCATGCCCTTTCCCATCTAGCAGTGATCAAAATATTCCTGTTATCTGTGAGTTTGTTTCTCTTTTGTTTGTTCCTTTATTTTGGTTTTTAGATTATATATTTAAGTGAAATCATATGATATTTGTCTTTCTCTGACTTATTTCACTTAGCATAATATCCTCTAGATCTATCCATGTTGTTGTAGATGGCAAGATTTTATTCCTCAGTAATATTCTATTGTGTGTGTGTGTGTGTGTGTGTGTATGAAGTATGGACAATGAATTTCATGAATTCATCTTAGAAAAAGTGCCACATACCTTATTGCTGAATATCATTACAGTCACCTTTGAAGTATTCCCCTTAGGAAGCTATGCACTGATGCCAGTGCTTAGTTCACCCTTCAAAGTAATTTTGGAATTCTTGTTCTGAAATGGTCATCAGAGCTGTCATATCCAAAATCTGACAATTAAATTGTCACTGTGTGCTTATGTTGGCAGCACTGTACAAACAACTCAGTTATGAAATCTTGCCAAGTTCATTTTGTTTGGGACTCTGCCCTCCCTGGGCTTGTATGTCTATTTTCTTTGCCAGGTTAGGGAAGTTTTCTGTCATTCTTCTTTGAATTTCTTCTCTCTCTCTTCTTCTGGTACCTCTGGTAAACGTTGGTTCACTTGATGTTGTTACAGAGGTCCCTTAAATTATCCTCAGGGGGTGGGTGGGTGGTTCTTTTTTCTTTGTGCTGTTCTGATTGGATGTTTTCTGTTACCTTCTAAATTGCTGATTCGATCCTCTGCTTTGATTCTACTGTGATTCCCTCTGCTGTCACCTTCGTTTCAGTTATTATTTTCTTCAGTTTTGAAGAAAACAATAATTGGTTCTTTTTTCTGTCTTCTTTTTCCATTTTTATTCCTTTCTATCTCTGTGGAAGTTCTTCCTGAGATCATTGAGTGTCCTTGTAACCAGTGTTTAGAAATCTGCATTTGGTAGATTGTGTCTGTTTTGTTTAGTTCCTTATTGGAGGTTTGATCTTTTTTTTCATTTGGGACTTGTTTCTTTGTCTCCCCATTCTGGCTGCCTCCCTCTTTTTGTTTCTGTTTTTTAGGTAGAGCTGCTATGTCTTTCTGTCTTGATAGAATGGCCTTATGTGTCCTGTGGGGCCCAGTGGCACAGTCTCCCTGGTCACCTGAGCTCCAGGTGTGTTACTTGTATGGTTTGTGTGTTCCCTCCTGTTGTAATTGAGCCTTGGTTGCTGTTTGCATGTCAGTGGGAGAGGTCGACCCTCAAGTTGTGAGGACTAAATATGACTATAGTGGAGGAGCTGTTGTGTAGGGGCTGACCCCACAGAACAGGATTTGCTTTAGCAATGCTTTGGTACCTGCCCAGTCTACCCTTTGGGTGTGTCATTTGTGGAGGTGGTTGGGTGGTTCTCTGGTGTGGTTTGCACCTAGCCCTTGGGTGTATTGGTTCTGGGTCCTTTTGGGAGGGGCTTTGTTGCATGCCAAGATCATCTGCTGACTATGCTGTGCCTGAGGTCACTTGCTATGAACTAGAAAGTAATATACAGATTGTTGCCACTTATATTGAGTGTAGAGGTGCCTGGGAGAGGCTAAGCTGTAAACCGAAGCCAGCCATTACTAGTGCCAGGCTTGAGACTGCCTAGTAAGAGGTACAAGGCATGCAGAGGCTAGGGATTTGTGAACTTTTAAAAGATTTTAAGAAAGTTTGTAGCATGAGCTAAGACAGGTTGCTTGCATGGAAAAGTCACTGAAAGGCCCTTGGGTAGGCCTGTAAGTCGGGTGGGGTGAGTTCTTAGGGAATCACTACTGCAGACAAATGGTGTTAGTCAGGTTGATGGTGACTCAGATATGGCAGCTGCCTCTGTCTATATACCAGGAGAAGGGAAGTCTTAACAAAGAAACAATGGCTTCTGCTAGTACTTCTGGGAGAAAGCTGCCCTTCCAGCCCTTGCCTTGAATCCAGACAGTTCAGTTCCTTCTTGTGAGTCCCTGGCACCTTTCAAGCTGCTACTTGACAGCTGGAGCTCAGAGTGAGTGAGTCCATCCACAGGCTGTTTAAGAGGAACACCTGGTACTGCTGCTGCCCTTGTCTTACTCAGCCACAGTGTCTTCTGATTTTCACAACCAGAAGTTGTGTGGACTTTCTTCTCTGTACTGAAACTCTGGACAGGGGGTCCTGGTGTGAGGCTGTGACCCATTGCTTCTCGGGGGATATGGGGTGGTCCATATGGAGAGATCTCTCCTAATTTTAACTGCCATACAGATGTGGGACCAGCCTATTCTGCATCTCTGCCCCTCCTACCAGTCTTAAGGTGGCTTCTTTTAAATATCCTTAGTTGTAAGACTTTCATTCAGCTAGACTTCAGGTGTTTCTCAATGATGGTTGTTTTGTAGTTTAGTTGTATTTTTGATGTGGTCATGAGAGGAGGCAAGCACAGTGTTTGCCTACTCTGCCATCTTGACCAGAACTTATTTGTATTTTGTCATAATATGATGAAGCAGAATACCTGCTATCAGGGAATTTACCTAATACCCAGAAAGCCAGACAGGTGTAGCTTTGGAGATATGGTGGAACACAGACTTTATTGTTGTCACACTTAGGGATTGAAGTGGACCATTCATTGTTTCTTATATTTTCAAAATGTATCTATCCTATTTTTATTTGAGATTATATTATGATTACAAATATTTAATAGTCAAATATAGCTGATTTCTCTGACCCTTTCAACAGATAGAATAATGATCAAAGGGTATCATTTCTAATAGGAGATGGAAGTATAGTTTTTTTCCTACTCTTCCTTTGACACCATGAGATTCTTTATTAGAAATGCTGTTTCTTTAGATTTAATTTCCACCCAATAATGGATTTTTAAATTGGCCAGTGCCTTTTCTATTCATTTGGTTATTGATTTCAGCGTTTTTTCTGTGTCTCTCCATACTCCTCTTGACTGCTAGTGAGTTCCATATTCTTGGAATGAGATCTTGCTGACTAAAATCACCTGAGCAGAGGCAAACATCTTCATTCTAGTTGTTTGAAAATACTTCCTCACTTCCACCTAAAATTTACCCCAGAAAGTTTACAAAAATGTCTTATGCCAGCTGGTTATTTTCTTTTACTAGATTTCATTTATCTCTTACTAAGTATAAATACATTAGACACCACAAATTCATGTGAATCTGTGACAGTATGGACATATAGTTAGTATTCAAAAATATATGTTGAGTTAAATGAATGTATGAATATATTTCAAACACCTAAACTGTGAAGGTGTGCTTATTAATAAAAAATATAAAAAAACCTAAACAAACCTACAAATATTACCTATTCAATATAGAAAAAATAGAAAATAGAAGACAAAAATAAAAAGAAACTTCTTTCTACACTGTATTTATTTGGCTCTGATATGAGTTAATTAATTGACTAATGTACTTTTCCATTTTCTTAATGCTATCAAATGTAGTAAGTGAATAAATGAAGTCTTTAGAATATAAAAATAAAACTCACTTACTATAGCTGTTAGTTTGGGAAGCTATTACTAAGCCAGATTAGAAATTAACTGCCAAAATTTGTTAATTTCAGAAGCTCCACTTGGGGATACTAAATGACTTTCCCTTCATTCTATGGGTTGAAATGCTATAAAAATGGGGGCTACCTGTTTTCTCATGTTTCTTCCCTTTTCTATAAAAGTTACTGTGGTTCTTTTATACCCCTTTTGACAAGATAATTTTGAAGCAAATGTATATACATAAAAGCAACAAAAATATATTGACTCAATACAAAGATTTGTTTAAAGTAAACTGAGTGGGTTTCACTGGTGGTGTAGTGACTAGGCTTCTGCACTGTCAATGCCGTGGCCTGGGTTCAATTCCCAGCCAGGGAACCACAAAAAAAAAAAAAAAAGAAAAAAAAAAGGAAACTGACTGTTATGCATCCCTTGCATTATGTATGCATTGTGAGTCTTTATACAAGATTTAGTAAGTAAAGAAGGACTTGGAGAAGGAGCAATTAAATATTTCTCTAGCACAAATATGAATAAATATTGTCATTAAGGGAGTCAATATTGAGTAAAATATTGTCTCAAGAGTTCTGTGTTGAATTATTAAAGATTTGAAGTACTTCTGTTTGTAGTGTTTCTTTTCAGGAAATTTTTGTTTTCTGTGTATATTTGAGCATTAGGAGAAAAAGTTGGGATATATTACTTGTTTAAGCAGATTATAGAACTTTCCAGAAAATCCTGCTTGCTGAACAGCTTATATCTTAGAATTTTGCTTGTCGTGGGAAGCAGTAAATTAGAGCCCAGAAATATAATTCTAAAATTGGTCTGGTATGTGAGTATTAGAAAACTTTGTGCTAAAACTAGAGGATCACCTTTTTCTTTTATTTCTGAGGGACAAAATAAAACTTTTCTATGATCAGTATACTGTAAAATATTTGTTGGGTAATGAGAGAAAGCACCTTTCTTAATTTTTTCCCATATGGCAAGGCATTTCAGTACATTCTAAAAAACAAAATTCACTTTGATCTGAAATATTTTGTACTTGATATACTGTAAAATGAATTCTAGAATTATGGTTTTGGGGTTTTTCTTTTGCAATAACTTTAACAATAAGTTTGGACAGAGTTAGATGTGGTTCACCAACTCTTGCTGTCTGAAATGTGTCTCAAGCAAGGGTGGCTTGTGATGCAAAGGCATCCATGGCCAACTGACTTTCCACAAGAAGGCCTTCAATTAATTTAATATAGTTTGGGGATTTTAGGACTAGATAACTTCATTAAATGCATTCACATTTTAAAAATGTTGATATTAAGACTATTTAATTCCCTGTTTTATTTTGTTACTAAAGAAAAATCTGTGGAAAGGAAAAAACACTTATTTTCAGAGTATCATGTATCATGATTGAAATAATTAATTTAAATATTTTAAAATTTGGAATGAAATTTTAAATTATTTCACAATCAAAAGTTTTAATTTTGATCTTCTTTCCTAATTACAAAATAACTGATATTTTATTCTTATCCCTTCAGAACCTTTTTATAATAATTTTACCACAAAATATCATAAACATGGGCCTTAGTTTCTAAAATACCAAGTATACCATATTAAACCTCTTGATTTTATGCCCTCTCCCACTTCCCTATTCCATGGGCCTTGAGAAGACTCTTTCATTCTATTATGAATTTTATTTATCTACTGGTGAAATGATCATTCTCATCCTTGGAAATGTTTTATTTAAAGCCCAGCAGTTCTTTATATTTGACATGATGGTTAGGTAAGGGTTGCATTTTCTTTTCTAGGTAATTGATGAGCTTATCATTTGCAGAATGAGGTGAACAGATCATGTAGGTTCTTACAGTATTTAAGAATTATCAGAAGTATGTTTATCTGATTCACACATCAAAGGCAACTTGGTTCAGGGCATTGGTTGCTCAGTGAATCTCTGAGGCTGTGCCACACTCTAATTCATACAGATGAACTGGCAAGTTCTAATTTCTCTCTCTCCAAGTGCATTCAATGCTTCCTTTTCCATCTATCTGCGTTAACCAAGTTTCAATTAGTTAAACAGTGGAGATTTGGATTATTTTCAGTATTCTCTAGTTAAACTTTTAATGCTTGAAATTGTTAAACATTTGTTGAATACTGAGAACTATCACCAATTCAAACTAATTGGAGGGAAAGGGAAGGCAGATTAATAGAACTATTTTCATAGATATATTACTGATTTGTAATTGTAGCACCGCTTTTATACTTATACTATATTAAAAAGTTCTTAAAGTTTATACTCGAAGTAAACTGTACAATTAGTAGACTCACTTTTCACATATACTAAAAGATCTTGAATTCCAAATTAGTAGACATAGAGGTGATAAGGTTTTACAATGCTAGAATTTAGCACACTCTTCTTTCCCCTGGAATTTGAAATTATATGATTAAAACTTAACATTTAAAGATCCCTATCTGATATATTACATGTTTGAAGAACTGTCTGTGCTCATGACTGGCTACTTATTCCTAAGTTATGTAATACAGTTTTCTATTTTTGACAAATAAAATTAAAATATGACTTTTACCTCCCTGTGGAATATACTTTTGTACCTAGACCTATTTAACCACTAGGTTATAATACCAGGAGTAGTTCTTTTTCTTTAATAATTATGTGAGAGGCAATGTTTTAACATTTTAGTTTATTATAATGCACAGAGCATTCAGCTATACATTCAGCTCACCAGGAATCTCTTACTAAAAATATGGATCCAGAGATTATGCTAACATTTTAACTGCATTTGAATTATCTAGAAAATAAAACTGGCAGCAGCTGGCTGGTAAACATTAGATGAGGGCCATCTCCTACTGGATATATGACTAGAAGGGAGCATCTTTCAGCTAGAGACAGAGGAACCCTTAGGATAAAGAAGTTCTTTGTTTTCAGGGGTCTGCACTGAGTGAGCAGAAAAGGTGTCTGTCTCTGTTTGTATGGGCCCTTACTCACTCTGCCTAAAATTCTCATTTCTTCATGGCTGGAAATGTAAAACCAAGAACCTACCGCCATTGTTGATTAGAACACTAAATACCTTTAGTATATCCAGCCAAGTTATAAAAATCAAGCTATTAGTGATAAGAATTTTCTACTTAGTCTTTTTATTCATTCCAGATACCTTAATAAATGATGATTCCAACATTTGAAGTAACAAACAACATTGTAGTAGAGCTTTGCTGAGGATGACAGGACATATTAGCTAGCAGAAATAGATTTTTAAATTGTTCTGGTTTACCACTTGTATATATTACTTTCCTTCTGAATGTTGATAGTTTGCGACTTCCATTTGTCTGACTGAAAAATCCAATCTCTGAATGTTCTTCTCTATATTGACTTTCTGAGAAATTAGTGTGATGGAAGTTGTATATTATTCTTTGTGGCTTTAAAAAATGAAGGCATTTTTATTTACAAGATCGTGAAAGTGAATTTAAAGTCCTTAGAATTTTTTTAAAATGTGTCACTTTAGGTTGACTACACCTCTTCATCACTTTTTCATTGCTTAAAGTCTTCTATTCCTTTAAAAAACCCACATCTTAATTTTTTTTTTTTTTTTTTTTTTTTTTTTGCTTTTTGGTATGTGGGTAGCTCCCTGGCTGGGATTCAAACTCAGGCCACAGCGCTGACAGCGCCAGCGCCGAAGCCTTAAGCCACTACACCATCAGGGAACTCCCTAATTCTTTTCTTTGACTTCTTGTATGTGATGAAACATATGATATGGACTAAAGTTGCTTTCAGTTTTTTCTAACAGTGCTTTTGAGTACAGGATTGTCAAGAAATTCACAGAATAAAGGAGAAGAAGGGTAAAAAAACCCTTATTTTTTCTTTTCAGTCTATTCACCCTTAACCCTAATACTATTCAGATCTTTCAGTAACTATTAATACCCTCAAAAAAAAAAAAGGTTTTGTTTTTACCCTCAAATTGCAACTTTAACCTCTTCATCATCTGTAAATTGTTCTGGTTTACCACTGAAGCTGATTTTTTTTCATATTTGGGAACAAATAATAATCAGTTGGAGCCATGTCTGGGTTGTAGGGAGGGGTGGTTTAATGTTTGGAAGCCACAGTTGTGGAGAGTAGCCAACACCAGCATTGTTCTTCTGCACAGGCGCATTGTCAAGCAAAAGCCAGCACCCCTTTGGTCCATTTACCTCTTTTCTCCTTCACAGATTCTTTTACTGTTTCAGCAGACTAGAAGAGTACTCTCCAGTTATTGTGATATCCTAATCCTTGTAATAGATCAGCAAGATACCCTCCTTATCTCAAAAAACAGTAGCCATGACTTTTCCAGCCGATTGTAACACCTTGAACTTCTTGAACTCCTGCTTTGACTCAGGCTCATAAAGATGAAACTAGATTTCATCTCCAGTGAGAATCTGGTTTAAAACTTCATTTTTGTTGTCTCTGCAGAGATCCAAAAACTGTCAAGAACACAGGATGTGCTGTTGTTTCTGAAGTGTCATGAGCATTCTTGATACCCATCTTGCACTGATTTTTGACATCCTTAAATGCTGATGGAGAATATTCAAAATGTTTGTGGGTGATACTCCAACCATTTCTGCAAGCTGCTTTTTATTCAATCTGGCATCTTCCACTACAAGTTTTTCAACTTTTTTGACATTGTCTGAGGAAGTGGCCTCAACAGGGTATCCCAGATGGAGGTTGTCTTCAGTCAACTCTCTGCTTTGCTTGTAAAGGCTCTGCCACTTGTAAACCATGTCTCAGGACAACAGTCCCCATAAACAGCTAACATCTCTTTCAAAATGGTTTGAGGTGTTTTTTTCTTGTTTTGTGAGGAACTTAATGACAGTGGGAAATTCAGTTTTATCCATACTTGGGGTTTTCTTCATATTTGACCCACTTTTTGCCAATATCCGCAAGAACATGGATGCAAGTAGGCTGAAATTTTGCACATACACTAATGATAAGTCACAATCAAACTGTTTGCAGTAGTACTCCCACCTCTCCAAGAATCCCTTTCCTTGTTCCATGAATTTTTTAACGCCCCTACCCACCCCACCCCCCATCTGATTAGACTGCAATAACCATGAGGAAACATCCCCTTATAGACCATGTGTGGACATGGGTACTTTTTGAAGAGTCAGTTGAGGTAGGGGAACCATTGTTCTTACTGTGTTTTGAGTAGATAGTGTATGTTTTTCTGACACCTACCTGTGGGTATTTGCCTAATAATTGGAAGTTTGTGGCCTCAATGATCTTTTCTGGGGGAGGGTAAGAGATTCAGGGCTAGGGGTTTGAAGATAAGTAATTCAGTCAAAAGTTTAAAAAAGCCTCTTTTTGTTTTTATTTTTGTTGTGTACGTCCAGGATTTAGAAGAATTCTGCTTTAAGTTTTGCATCAATCATTTGACAGAAGTTACACAGACTGCAGCATTTTGGCAAATGGATGGCCCTCTGCTAAAGGAATTCATTGCTAAAGCCAGTAAATGTGGAGCCTTTAAGAACTGAAGTCAAGACTGCTGGGTTTTGTGTGAGTGCTCTGGGGCAGTGGTGATGGTATATCCTTTGTGCTCTACAGGTGATATAATTCTGCAGGTAACAAACCCACCAGGTTGCTTTTTTCATATCTGAAACACAGTTATCTGCTTTTCTTGAACCTATTTTAAACAACTTGTTTTCAGATATGTATATTGCAAAAGTGACTGTAGGTTTTGCTAGAACATTTAAAAAGGGTTACAGTTTAGCTCTTTCTTTTTGTTTCTTTGTTTGTTTGAGGAATTTCTGCACTTGCAAAGGGGAAGTTTGTGGCAACTCTCCTGCCTCACATATCAACAACCCTTTTGACACTAGGAGCTGGGACAGTTTGTGAATTGTGAGATAGACATAGAGACCTCATCATGAATTAAAGCTGCTGACTTTGGGGCTTATTGAAGTGCTGCATTAGTTGCTAGTTCAGCTGCCTTACTGTGAAGGAAGAGTTGAGATTATTTGAGGCTTTTGCTTGTGTGTTTGCACTATTCACATACTTTTTTTTTAACTTAATAGTGTATGAAAATAATGTTAAGTTTACTATGAGTTAATCTATTGGAATGATAATTATGTAAAGATAAATTTCTGTGTTAGCCAAAATTTCTCTTAAGATGTAAGCATATAAAGAAAAGTAATTTAGAACTGTCTGTGAAAAGTTGATAATGAAAGAAACTTTGTTTGGACAAAGGTGAATGTTTTATAAAATAGAATCTCCACTAGTATCAGATGATGTTTTATTCAGATAAAATTTGAGAACCCAAGTTTAAATTGCCTCCCATACCTTTTCCCCTATACATGTTATTCATAAGAAGAAAATAATGACATATTCAGTATACTCTTGCCTTCTTAAATTATGGCTGCTAAACTGTCATATCTGCTATATCTGACTCAAGGAAGTGGTTCTTAAAACCAACTCTTTTATAGAACTTAATGAAATTCATTTTATCTCTTTCATCTAGGCCAACTCTTTTACCAGTTTGCTTATTTGAAACTTTATCAGCTTTCATTTTTTATTTTTCTCTCCTTTTAATTGGGGTAGGTCTAATATTTTGCACAATTGAACTTTGAAAAAGGATCAAAATTATTATTTTCTTGGTTGTTTGGGGGGGGGGTCTGGTTATGAAACATGATTTGGAAGGTATGAATGTTCACCTCTGAGTTGTATCATGTGTGTGTTAAGCTTGTTTTAAGAACAAAGTTTTGAATTGTTCTCTGGCCCACAGACTTATTTGTGGGAATTCTCTTAGTGAATTCTGTTTCCTGCTTGGAAGGTCCTCCCATCTGAACTTTGAGCCTAAATACATTTTTAGAGCCAAATTAACAAGAGGGGGGTAAACAGATGTGGCAGCTACTATTTTTAGTAATATTTTTAAGTGTGTGTGGTGGAGGGAGACTGAGGGCCCAAAGATAGGTCTAATCATTGATAGGTGAAATACATACAAACCTGGAAGTCCCAGTCCCCCTTTTTTGACCATGATGCAAGTGATTGAAGCCCAGTGAATTATTAGATTAGAATTAGTTCTGCAACATGATAGAATTTTTCTTAGTAGGTTGATAAATGCACATTAATTTGATTATTAGTTAGGATGGATAGTGTTTGTAACAATCACTGTTCTGTAGGCTTATGATCTGGACAAAACAAGAACTTCAGTTTGTTTACTATTGCTCTTACTTGAAAAAAAAACTTAAAAATAAAGCACAAATTAAAATAGTAGATCCTAATAGAGGTGAAGAACCACTTCTCATATTACTGAGTAATTTGTATAAGTGTGTATTTAGTGAAGAGAACAGGAATAAGTCCTTCAAAAAGTACTTGAATATCTTTTTCTTAATACACTTATTTTTCTACTTGGTTTTTCTGTCAATCACAGAGGAAATGAAAACTATTCTTTGAATTGCTTTTTTTCATCTGATGTAATAATGAAAGCCAGAATATTCATATTTCTTAAAATAGCCCTAAATGTCCTCTTGAACTTCTTACTGGAACAATGTTTGGTATTTGATACTCTAGTATATAGGTTGTATTTATGTAATGTTTAGAATGATATGTTAATAAATAATCTTTAAAATAGGCATGGAGTTGTTTTTTCCTCCCAAAAAATCAGTACTATGCAGCTGTAAAAAGGAGGGAAATTTGACAAATGATACAACTTGAATGAACCTTGAAGACATTATGTTAAGTAAAGCAAGCCAATCACAAAAGGACAAGGGCTGTATGATCCCATTTATATGAGCTATCTAGAGTAGTCATATTCATAGAGATAGAAAGTACAGGTGGATGCCACAGGCTGCAAGTTGAGAAGAATTCCGTGGTTGGAAGGTGGTCATAGTAGCAAAACAATGTGAATGTATTTAATTCTACAGAACTGTGCACTGAAATATGGTTAATATGGTTGAATTTTATGTTATGCATTTTGCAGCAATTTAAAAAAAATGTGTCCTGAGTCTTAGCAGGTATCAGGCTAAAAATAGGTACCACTAATGTAGGGAAGAAACATGAGGACTGAAGATTTTTTATTTGCCTTTGACAGTTTTAAGGAGGCTGGGGAAAAAAGCAGTGGCGGTCTGGTTTGTGAGATTAGCCACTTGTGTATTTAAAAGTGCCCCCTTTTTTTTACCTTCAGTTACCTCATCCTTAGGCAGTAGTGGCTGTGTTTACATTTTTGGTTATCTGTAAGACCTTGAAAGTTACTGAGAGTTAGAAAAATCTTATGAGACTTACTTTTGTCAAGTTTCTTACTTTTTGTCAAGAGTTGGTGTCCAGTTATAAGTGGACTAGGAGATGGGTGGACTTCCCCATTCTTAGCACTTAAACAGCTATTGAATCATCCTTGGTCCCAAAGAGCCTGTTCTCCAACAGGCAAGTGAAATCCGTGGAGAGCAAAATCAGAAAGGGATGGACCATCTAAATGGCACCAGCTCATGGCTTAGTGACAGAGAAAAATCAAGTGATACCAGAGATCTGCTCACCTCTTGAATCTATAGCGGTATCCCAAGTCAGGAGTGAGAGTTAGGAGCTACTGAGAGAACTGTCTGGATATCCAGGCCTTGAAAATCTCTTTTAGCCTGGGGATTGATCTAGAGTTCGAATTTCCCAGGTGGACAATTTTTACAACTCAATAGGAGAGAAAAAGCAGAACAAAGAGACAGAGAGTAGGATCTGAGCAAAGCTGACCAGTATAATGGTAATAATTAAAGGACAAGTTTCTCTAAAGACTAGGTCCCTTTGGTGTTTTCTTAGGCAGTGGAGAAGGTACTCAATGAACCTATAGCCTGACAGGGACTCAGAACCCCAAAGTCCTGAGCCTGGGGCAAGCTGGTAAGGGGCACCTCCTCTCAGCGCCTGAATAAAAACAATAACCTTCTTTACAAAGTCTGCAGGGGACCTCAGTCAACAGTGCATATTCTAGAAAGTGGGGAAGGGTTACAGCAGAGAGTAAATGACAGAGATCCAGACAGTAAAACCTGGAGACTTGACTTGCAGTGAGGCGCTGATGCTCTATGGAGGAGGTGCCACCTAGACTCTAAATCCCGGGCACTTCTGGGGAGGGTCCCTAGACAGACTCAATTGTTCTTTCAGGGTCCGAAATTTCCTCCGCAGTTAGGGCATACTGAGACTGGCCTGACAGTAGGCATGTAAGGGGTTGGAAATTAAAATCCCTAAGGAGAGGAGGTTCACCTGTCAGATGTGCAGAATTATTTTCACTGAATCTGTTTGCCTTTTGGTCCTCCCGGGTTTCTTTTTAGGCTGGAGAGGCGTCTCTGCAGGTCCCCTCCCTCCAACTGAAATTAGTTGGAAGGTGATTGAAAGTTTCAGAAGGGAATACTATAAAGGGAAAGAATACAAGAAAAAGAAAGTAGTAATAAAGAGAGGGAGAGGAAGGAACCATTTGAAACTGGTGGGCTCCTGCTGGATCTGAGGTCTTGCCTCAGTGAAATCCCTAGAATGGCATCAGTGCCACCCTCCAGAGGGGAGCCATGGTTCACAGGTGAATTGAGATCATGCCCTTTAACCCATTTCTCGTTTGCCCAGAATACTTGCCCCAGGGCGCTTGTGGCTGCAGCATTTACCCCGATAACTCGGGGATTACAGTCCTAACCTTACTCCCAAAGTCTGCCATAAAATATCTGACTTTTATTATTATTTTCACATTGCTTTAGTATATTGATAGTCCTTGGAAAGGAATGACATCATTCTCTTTATAGCATTTTGTTTTTAGTAGTGGTACTTGCATTTACAAAATAGAGTAATTCTTGATCGCTGAAAATGTCATACCCTAGAAAACGTAGCATTTCCACATATGAAAGAAATTATTAAATACTGATCATCATATACGTTTCTGTTACATTAGGATTAGACACAAATTCTGTTTAGAAATAACTCCCAAGAACAGCTTTTATATTTTATTTTCACATTGAAAACCAGTCAGATTTTCTTCAGCTTCAAAGAGCATGATATGTAAAATAAAATGAACAAGGCAGCAAGCTTCATTTTTTTTTTTCTAAACAGGAAATGGGTTAATCCATTCATGGTTCCCAGAGAAGATGCAGAGAAGATGCTGCAGGAAAAAGAAGGGGTTCTTGGCTTCGCATAGGAGAGAATTCAAACGTGAGCCTGTATAGAGCTTAAAGTAAAAGTAAGTTTATTAGCAGAGAGTGAGTAAAAAAAGAAGGGCCATCTCTCAGAGTGGCATTCTCTAATTGCTAGTGGAAGAGAGACCCCCTCCACCCCCAGGCTAGGATTTATACCTAAGTGTTTTCTTTCAATGGGCTTAATTGCAAGGATGGTCCTAATAGAATCTCTAGTTTTCTGGAGAGATTGCTTAACATTACATTGATTAACGTCTGCTTGAGATCTGTGTCTAGGATTATGTAGGCAGCAGGCTTGGAATTCAATCTCTATTTCCTTTTCCAGCAAAAATAGTCCTCATGTCCCTTCTCTATGTTATCTGTCATGAATATGTTAACTGTTTCACACCCCCACCGACCCACCCACCTATAGAAATCCTTTGATTTTATTCCTGTTGAAAGATAATATAATTGAACGGCAGAAAAATGTATCTCCTTTGGGGGTACTTATAAATGAAGGAATGTATAAAATATTAGAAGGAGAGAAGGTTATAAGAGAAGGCACAATAACATTTATAAACAGCTTTTCATGATAGTGAGAGAAAACCTAATAGACTTAACATGAGAAGCATATCTGAAGATGTTTGTACAGAGTTGGGGGAAAACATACGGTGTCCATTTTAGCTCATTTCTGAAAAAACCACTAAGTGGCACAAGCAAAGGCTTATAGGTGGGAGGGAGCTAATGAGCCATAAGCAAGTTTGTTTGTTTAGAATGAAGAAAAGCCAAGGTCTATTAGGAGGAAATGTTGACTTGAGTGTGTGTCAGTGAGAACATTTATTTCCCACCGTGCCAGGTAATACGCCCTGTGCTGCATACACCCTTTTTTTAGTACCCACACTTTGTACCATAAGGTAGGCAGAATTAGGCTCAGATAGACCAAACAATTTGACTAGTTTTTCAGTAGTGATATAACTTAAGTACAAACCCAGGTCTGTGCCTAGTTTTTGTCTACTTTATGACTGCCCAAAACAAGCTTCACTGTGTCCAATTACCTCCTATGAGTGACAGATTAAATACGAAAGTGGAGGGATGAAGTTTATCTTTATTAAATAAAGATCATGTCATCAAAACTTACTCAGGGGAGTTCCCTGTGTAGTGGCTTAAGGCTTCGGCGTTGGCGCTGTCAGCGCTGCGGCCTGGGTTCGATTCCCAGCCAGGGAGCTACCCACATACCAAGAAAGCAAAAAAAAAAAAAAAAAAAAAAAAAAACCCAAAACTTACTCAGATAAGCTTTCCTACAGGATGTAATATCCAGGAAGGAAGTTGGGTGACAATTATCATCTAGACCAGGAGAAATCTTTATTCAGTGGGTCTGGGATGGAGTCTTGGCTTCTATAATTTTTTAAGTCCACCAGGTGATTCTTATGTGCATATAAATTTGAAAACCACTGATTAATATTCTGTCCTTCAGGTAAGAATAACTTGGGCTAGGGTTGCCATTACAACAGGAATGGACACATTCTTTTTCATCTACATCGTATTCTTTCTTCATCAGATATTTTTTGAGTACATATTATGTGCCAGACACCAGGCTGGGAACTGAGACCAAACTCTTTATGAAATGTAGCATTATTGCAAATCAGAGACTATGGTAAAAAATTAGAAATGTAAATGTGAGGTTTTCAGGGGTCAGACATAGCAGGACATAAAAATCTGAACTGTTTATTGTTAGGTTGAGAAAAATTTTAACTATTAGTTTTTTTTTTTCATTCTTGCATATCCCCACTAATGTTCTTATTCAGAGTCCAATTTTAAATTTCAGTGTTTATTTTGAAGATGACGTATGCCTATGTGGTGGCTGTGGCTGAAAAGAAATTTAAAAGCAGACTTTGTGACAACACAGGTAAATTTGGTACAAGTATAACAGAATACTCAAACTTATAATATCTAAGAGACATTATGGGATGGAATTAGTCTCAAAAGATAAGGATAGTTTATGCATTTATTCAACAAACATTTATTGAATATATTAGGTGCTTGGAATATGACAGTGAGCAAACACAGAATAGTGAGTTCCTGCCCTCAGAGAGCTTATACTCTATGTAAGAAAAAGTGGGTTACACTGGGAAGTGATATGAATGAAGGAAAAATACTTTCAGATGAAGTGGGAGAACTGCTATATGAGATATGCAGGAAGAGCAATCAGAGAAAGGCAAAAGAGTAGTTAGGACTTCACAACAGGATATGCAAAGGCCCTAGGGCTAGGAGCACCTGGTGTGTTACTGGAAGTCAGTTTATATCACCGGAATTGTGTGGGAAGGTGGGTTGAAAAGCAATGCACCAGCAAGAAACCACTGAAAGATTTTTAGGGCAGAGGGTGTGAGAGATCCATGCCTAATTCAATTTACTCAAGTATAATCTGAGAAACAGTTTATCAGAGAGGAGAGGTAGGAGAAGTAAGATAATAAAAGGGAGGCAGTAAACACCCAGTTAAGTCTGAACATGTAAGAGCTGGTGAGGGTGAAGTTTGCACACCAGAGAGACATGAAAGGCCTTGCCCTAGCGATTTGTGGCTTTCACAGTTTGGGTCTCCAGTTTTCAGCCTGCTTGCAACTGTTGCCGATTTCTGGCTTATAAAATGGTAATTCTTAAGAAGATAGAGAAGATACTGAAGTAAGACTTGAACTAAGGGTCTCTATTTTCTTGAACAGAACACAAGGTTTGTTTTAGGTCCTGAAGTAACTCGATCTCTTCCTTCATCTGCTGCCGCTTTTCTTCAAATTGATGAATTTTATTCTCTAATGCTAGGAGAAGGAGAAATAAAATGATTTCAGGTTATTCAGTAATTTTGTAAGTAATGTACTATTTCTAGCTTTTTCATCTACAAGTGCCTAGTACACAATGCTGTGTCCCAAATAAGAAGAATCTGGGATCTTGTGAGCAGGCATTGGTTCTTTTATGCCTTTCTAATTCAGAATAGAATTCTATTATTTACTGCACAGAAAGCTGGTCAGTAAATCTTCAAGATTTTGTTCACATTTATAGCAGAAAGTCCCTTTAGTGTGTCTTTGAAAACTCAAAAAGCAGTATAACCTTCATGGTACACTATATCCGTTTGCTGACAGATGATTGGAAAGAGCATATGGTTGGAATATTAAGGATAAAGGCAAATCTTTCATAAAAATGCATCCAATTTTTAATATTACATAAAAGCTTGATTTTATTTAGAAATAGTAGAAATAAGAAGGCTTTTACTGTGGATATTTAGGAAGAAGATACTTTAGTTAGGCTTTATAAATACCAGTATTACTCAGTGGCACTGCCATTTGTTTTTTAAAAAAAACCTCAACACTGAAGAATATTAAAACATACATAATCTTTCTTTAGAATATCTGAATTCCTGTAGTTAACTTTCTGAAACATTAGAAAAACTAAATTAAACAAAAAAAGTCTATCAGTTGGGATGCCAAAAGTTAAGCTGTGAGATTCCAAATAGTGTCTCCTCCTGCTGCCCCACCTCCCAAATACAGCACTGTAGCCTGTCCAAATGTGCAATTTTTATATGAAATAAAAATGAGCACAGATGAAAATCCTCTACAAAATAAAGCTTTTAGAAAAAGACTTTAAAGACTTTTTAAAAAAATACATGGATATTCCCATTAGCAGTATGCAGACATTCTCAAGAGACTATTAAAAGATACACTATTTTTTCATAGATTAAAAAAATATTTTTTCTGCTGATTATAACCGTAATACAGAATTCAAATAGAAATGTGTAATTTGAAAACAAAAATGAGGAAAGCTTGTGTATACTGAGACAGGGATATGAACTAATGCTTTTTTCCCACAGGGAAACCTATTATAAGCATTTGCTGGATAGACAGATACTATACATTCGTAGAAACGGACAGAGTGTAGGGCACTGTGTTTGTGCAACTTCAGGAGAGCCATTTACACCAAGTTCTGTGTGAATTTGTGGCTCCTACTCCACTGGGATGTGTTGTACACAGGCTGCCCAGCTGTGTATGGCAGCCCTAATGGAGAAGTCAGATCAGATTTGTAAGTGGAAATTTGGCCAGTTTTGTAGGCATCTTAAACAATGGTGAAAGGACCTACTCAACAGTGGTTTTTATAGAAAGGTTAAGTCTTCGCTCCTACCAGGTTTACTTGTTTTTCAAAAATTTCTTGGTTATTCTTGCTCTTTCTTTTTGCTGATGAACTTTCGAGTCAATCAATTGCACTCCCACCCCACCCCCTAATTAGATCTGAAGATTAATGTTGGGAGATTTGAAATTTGTATACATCCCAGCAAGTGCGAGGGGAGACATGTGGCAGCAGTATGTCAGAGCCTGGCTGCCTGAGAACAGAGGCTGAAGGAAGCCTCACCTGTTCCCGCCAATTCCCAAACACAATGCCTGAAAACTCCCATTTGGCAATCAATTTTTTGGTGTTTCTACACAAAGTATTATGCATATGTTAGAAACTGGAAAATACAATGCAGCACCAAAGACAAATTACTATAATCCAGCCACCAACAGATAAGTACTATTTCCATTTGGGTGCAGTTTTTTTGTGTGTGCATGTGTGCCTCTGTATATTTACATATTTTGTCTTCGTGTGTGAAGAGCATATTATTTTGTAGTGGGTTTTTTACTTAATAAAACAATGGACATTCTTCTGAAATATGATTTTTATCATCTGAATAGTATTATATTATTTCAGTATATATGATAAATATAAACTTTGCTGCCTGGTTATAACTCACATACCTGCTTGAAAATTTGCAAATGTGTCTTCAAACAATCTGCAGTCAAAAAGTGAAGTCCCAATTTCTTCATAGTCTGGAGGGAGAAAAACATTTTCAGTTTTAATTTAAATAATTTATCTACGTAGAAACACCTCACAAAATAATCCAAAATAAGGAAAAGGAAACAGCAGCTATCTACTATACAGCTTTAGTGTTAGACTGCAGCAGCAGCAGCCTCACCTGGAAGCTTGTTAGAAATGCAAATTCTTGGCACCTCTACTGAATCAGAACCCATAGGGGTAAGGCCCAGTATCTGTGATTTAATAAGCCCTCCAGGTGATACTGAGGGGCATCCTCAAGTTTGAGAAGTGCTTGGTCTAAAAGATAATAAAAGAATGTAATGAATGAGCTTTTGGAAATGTTTGCTCTTTATTTCATTATTTGGTTTTGTCCTCTAAAAAATAATCCCTTTCAAATAATCATATATTTTTTATCATTGCTTAAAGTATAATATAAACTGCCAAGCTTTTCCTTGTAAAATAGCTGTATTTATAATAAAGGCTTTAAGCGTGTAGGATAAATTTTAAGAAGGTTAAATGGCTATATACTTGCATATGAATGGAACATCAGCTTCCCAAAGAGCTCCTAATTAAAATTCACATTTAAGCAATTATCAATCAGAACATTAAACTTGAACAATACAAAAAAAAAAAAAGACAGTTGGTTTATTAAGGAACAGAATTTAAGTCAAACCAAAACTATAACATAAGGCCTCTAAGATCTTAGCAACAAGTGTGCTCAGGCTGTGAAGGCAGGGTTGGGGTGGGGCGGCTATTGCGGGGTGAAGGTCAAAGGATGGCTGTGTGACCAGATCAGGTTCTGATTATCTCTTACTGGTCACTCTCAGGCACCTTGAGAAAATACATGAAAACCTTCAAGGCATCAGGTTACTTTTTACAAAATTAATGAGTTTGTGAAATACTCACATCTTACTGTTTTATGAAAGACAAATCTGGAACAATTGATTTTATTAAAGAATGAGATGAGGTTAAAATCAGAAAGAAAAATGTATACATTTTTTGGTTTTGTTTTACATGTAGGTCTGTGGTTCAGCTATAGGACTGAATAATATACACAATAGGATATTATGAAGTGTCTGTATGTAGAAATTTTGCTATTTTAGTACCTGATTCAGAAGTAGTCTCATCCATGAGTTTTTCCTGAATTAAATGAAGTTTCTCTAATATTTCTTCAAATAAATCATTAAGAAGTCCTGCTTCCTTACATTTTTTAAGAAAAGCAACTTTCACAATTGCATCTGAGAATAAGAAAAACATTTTAGAAGAAAATCATCTTAGGGAAGCTATCATAAAGCATTTCATGGTCACTTCACATTTTGCCTGGTACATAATTAAGATAATACGTATAGCTTTAGCTTTTCTATAAATTGTAATTTCATCATACCTCATTTTTTCTGTCTGAAACAATGAAATCTTACAAAAAGTGAAAATGTAAAAAAACTAATTGCTTAGAATAATTATATGCATCAAGAGAATTTTCTAAAATTTAGCTTCAAGCCTGTCATTTTTTTCTGTAACAGTTACTATGTGTTGTTATGCAATGTCTATCTCCTTAAAGAACAGAAATCTACAGTCACTGGCTTCAGCTACCTAGGGAGCAGGGGGGTGCTGAATTGGGGGAATCACAGTGTGAACTCAGGCAACCCTGGCTTCTATATCAAGATGTGTATCCTTTCTTAATACTGAAGAGTGATGGACCAACCTGTTATTTTGATTTGCTGGGGTTATGACAGAGTAGATAGTTATGATAAAATAATTTTATTCTTAAAATTACTTATTATAAGGCTAGAAGAATAATGTGATAGCAATTTGAAATACATGGGTCATTTTTTAAGTACTATAGGTCAGTCATATTTGTTACAGACAAAACTGTGTGTCTGCCATCTTCTTCCTTCATTTGTTTTATGGGTCTATTTAATGTCATTGGTTCAGATGGCTAGAAGGAGAGAAACATCAAGATCACATGAATTTTACTGTTGGCATTTAATATTGCATAAAATGAAAACCAATCTTTTGTTGTGTATAATTCAGTGATATGCCTATAGTGAAAATCATGCCACATATTCATCTGTAGATGTAAACATTAACTGTAATTTTGTTTTGTATAACAAAACATTAAGAGGTGTGACAAGTACCTCTTGAATAAAACAGCAAAAGGTGATGGTTGCTGGCTCATATTTAGCTTATATGAGCTGATGCATAAAAAGCTGTTTCAAATCCCCAAAATTATTTCATACACTTTACACATAGCAGTAATCCAGAAAATTATAACAGTTACAGATTAGATCAAATATGGATCATGGAGCTGGGATGTACTTGGCTAGGTAAGGATGCTCAAGTATACCTCTGCCCATTTTTAAGACCATAAGCACCCTGAGGTCTTAAATTTCTCTCACTAATTTGGTACCAGGGGATGTATGATAGGAGCTGTGGTACTGTCACCTCCTGAATTATATGCTTGGATACCCAGGAAACATCTAACATCTCTTTAATATTAATTTCATTGCAATTCTATCATCATTACACCTGAAATTAAGAATGGTTAAAATGAAGACTTTGTATGAAGCAACTTAAAGCTCTAATAAAATTAAGACAAAATACCCGTTTGAGAATACCTGTTGTGGGACCTTTCTTCTTTCCTCTTTTTCTTTCCATTCGTGAAAAATGAGCTGAAAATAAAAATCATGAAGAAACTCGAATCCATAAAGGAAAAGCTTGGGGGTTGACTACATAAAATAAAAAATTCTTAATATACCAAAAGTTATTACAAAGTCAAAAGATATGGCAAGACTGTTTGCAACACATAGTATGATAAAAGGCCAATTTTAAAAGTATAAAAATATCTTATAAATCAGTATGAAAAAGACAACTGAAATGGGCAAATGGAGAATCCTCTGGGGAGAGGATTTCATTAAACAGAAAAACAGATTGGATGACAAGAAAACAAATATAATTGATAAAAAAAAAAGAGGGGAATACACTCAATTCAGTCATAAGTACAAATATACAAAGTAATATAGAGAATTTTTTCATCCTTCAGATTGAAAAGATGAAGGAGCTTAATTTAAAGTATTTGAAGGGATTTGGGTAATTGTGTACAACTAGTGCAGTCTCTTTGAGAGATAATTAGGAGGAGGGCAAGATGGCGACTGGAGAGGAGGTCCTAAAGCCTCTCTCAGAAAACACAATTGAACAGCCACCCAGTAGCCAAGAAAGAGGACCCTGAGTGACAAAACGACAGCTGAGAAATGCACACATGCAAGTAAACACCTAAAGGTTGGAGAGAAGGGGGCGAGCGGGAGAGAGGGGAGGGAGCAGAGATGGATCGCAAGACTATCTGGGAGTAGCACAATGCACGGGAGTGGGGCCATCAAGAGATGACAAGAGGAAAAGCCCTAGCAAAGTGGCAGAACAGTGGGAGACCATGGGGGAGCTGGGCTGGGGAGCTGGAATTTGGAGTGGCGAGATGGGAACAGAGCTTGGGAGCCAGCCTCTGGAACTTTTGAGTAATAGGAGGGCTGAGCGAGGACTCTGAACTGCAGAGACGACACCTTGGCTCTCAGCTCCCTTAGGACCCACATCGCAGGTGTGCATGGCTCCTGCGTTGGGCTGCGGCTCCTGGTTCGGCCTGCTGCAGAGGTGAGCCAGCTGCCTTCTTAACGCCAGGTCAGACCCACAGCTTTGGACTTGTGCACATGCCAGCTCGTGCAACCCTGGGTCCTAAAAGCAGTGTAAGCCCGCAGACTCTGCCCCGACGTTTGGCCGCGGAAGCAGGCATGGGAAGAAAGGCGGATTTGATAGCATTTGCCCAAACAAGCAGGAGCAGCCTCGGCTCGTATCACTCAGCTTCCCTAGCAGGGGAGTGCCTTTTGTTAGCCTCTCCTCTTTCCTACAGCCTCCACAATCAACTAACTACCTACAGGAAGTGGAGGGACCACGATAGATGTGCACCGCCTCCAAACATAGCAGGAGACCAGAAATAAGAAATAACCCCCTCTCTCCCAAAACTTGGCCCCCAGTGCCACCTCGTGTCTGTCCTACAGCAAGACACCACAAAAGTACCAATCTGGGCTTCTGGGCAATACTACTGAACATAACACCCTCTTCTCAAAGAGGAAGAACCCAGTAGACAGGATGAATTCCTTAAAAACTAAAACTCCTCAGAAAGAACATGAAATTTATCCAGAAGACAGCTTCCTAGACATAGAAGTTTCTGAACTAACTGACAGAATTTAAAGTAGGCATTCTAAAGTCTCTGAGAGAAATGAAAACATACTGGCAGAACACCATGGCTGAGATGAACTACATAAAAAAGATGAATGACATAAAAAAGGACCTCTGTGAACAAAAGGAACAATTTAAAAAAGAAATTCAAAACATAAGATCAGGATGGAAATACGAGAGATAAATAATACAATAAAAGAAGTGAAAAATGAAATAACTGCCATAGGAAACAGGACCAACCAGATATGAAGGTGGAATAAAGACCTTCTCTGACACACAGAAGCTGAGGGAATTTGTCAGCACAAGGCCAGCACTTCAAGAAATACTGAAGGAGGCACTTCGACCTGAAACAAAACATCAGGAAAAAGGAACAAAGTTGGGACAACAAAAAAGAAACTATAAAATACAACAAAAACAAACAAAGAAATAAGTAATGGCCACAGGAAATCCTCACATATGGATCATCACTCTGAATGTTAATGGACCGAACTCACCAATAAAAAGACACAGAGTAGCAGACTGGATTAAAAAACAGAACCCATCCATATGCTGTCTCCAAAAGACACACCTCAGCCATAAGGACAAACACAGACTCAGAGTGAAAGGATGGGAAACAATACTTCAAGCAAATGGTAACCAGAGAAAAGCAGGAGTTGCCATACTGATATCTAATGAAATAAACTTCAGGTTAAAAAAAGATAGTGAAGGACAAAGATGGACATTAAATAATGACAAAAGGCACAATACAACAAGAAGAAGATTTGACACTAATTAATATATATGCTTCTTACCAGGAGGCACCAAAACATACAAAGAAACTACTAACAGATTTGAAAGGAGAAACTGATGAATATAAAAACATTGTGGGAGACTTAAACACCCCACTAACAGCCATGGACAGAACATCCAAACATAAAATAAATAAGGAAATATCAGCTCTAAATGACACATTACAGCAATTTGACATCATTGACATTTACAGGTCACTTCATCCAGCAAAAAGAGATGATGCCTTCTTTTCTAGTGCACATGGAACATTCTCAAGGATAGACCACATGCTGGGACACAAAAGTAGCCTCAGCAAATTCAAGAAGATTGAAATCACACCAAGTGTATTCTCAGACCACAAAGCTTTGAAATTGGAGATCAGCTGTAAAAGGAAAGCAGAAAAAACCACATATACATGGAGATTAAACAACAGCTTATTAAAAAAGGACTGGATAAAAGAACAAATAAAATATGAGATTAAAAAATATATAGAAACCAATGACAACGTATCAGAATTATTGGGACACAGCGAAAATGGTAATAAGAGGGACATTTATATCACTACAGGCCTATCTTAAGAAACAAGAAAAATCACAAGTAAACATCTTAACATCCCATCTTAAAGAACTAGAAAAAGAAGAGGAGACGAAACCCAAAGTCAGCAGAAGGAAAGAAATAATAAAAATTAAAGCAGAGCTAAACCAATTAGAGAACAGAAGGACAATAGAAAAAAAGAATATTATGAAGAGCTGGTTCTTTGAGAAAGTCAACAAAATTGACAAACCCCTGGCTAGACTAATCAAAGGATGGAAGAAAAGGACCCAAATATCCAAAATTAGAAATGAAAGAAGAGAAATTACCACTGATACCACAGAAATACAAAGGATTATAAGAAAATATTATGAAGGACTTTATTTAACAATCTAGAAGAAATGTGCACGTTTCTAGAAACTTATAGCCTACCTAGACTGAACCAAGATGAACTGGAAAATCTAAATAGACCAATCAATAGTGAAGAGATTGAAATTACTATTCATAATCTATCTAAAGGCAAAAGCCTGGGACCAGATCGTTTCACCAACGAGTTGTACGAAGCATTCAAAGAACAATTAACACGTATCCTCCTCAGACTCTTACAAAAAATTGAAGAGGAAGCAATACTTCCTTACTCATTTTATGAGGCCAACATTAGCCTAATACCAAAGCCTGGCAAAGACAACACAAAAAAAGAAAACTATAGACCAGTATCTCTGATGAACACAGATGCAAAACTCCTAAACAAAATATTAGCAAATAGAATACAACAATGCATCAAAAAGATCATACATCATGATCAAGTGGAATTCATCCGGAAGCACAAGGATGGTTCAACATACGAAAATCAATCAATGTGATACACCACATAAACAAAATAAAAGATAAAGACCATATGGTCATATCAATTGATGCAGAAAAAATTTTCGACAAGATACAACATCCATTTATGATAAAAAAACTAAATAAAATTGGTATAGAAGGAAAGTATCTCAACATTAAATAAAGGTCATATGTGATAAACCCTTGGCTAACATCATACTGAATGGGGAAAAGCTGAAGCCTATTCCCCTGAAATCAGGAACAAGACAGGGATGCCCCCTGTCACCACTGCTATTTAGTATAGTATTGGAAGTTCTAGCCACAGCAATCAGGCAAGAGAAAGGAATAAAAGGTATCCAAATTGGGTAGGAAGAGGTCAGATTGTCACTATTTGCAGATGACATGATCCTTTATATAAAAAACTCCAAAGATTCCACCAGAAAACTATTAGAAACAATAAATGAATATAGTAAAGTCGCAGGATACGAAATCAGAGTTCCCTAGTGGTGTAGTGGCTTAAGGCTTCGGTGCTGTCAATGCTGCGGCCTGGGTTCAATTCCCAGCCAGGGAACTACCCACATACCAAAAAAGAAACAAACAAACAAAATCAATGTACAAAAATCAACGGCATTCCTGTATACAAACAATGAATCCTTAGAAAAAGAAATGAGGGAATCCTTTTGCTATCACAACAAAAAGAATGAAATACCTGGGAATTAACTTAACAAAGAACATGACAGACTTATACATGGAAAAGTATAAGACACTTTTAAAAGAAATTGAAACAGACTTTAAGAGGTGGAAAAATGTCCCCTGTTCATGGATAGGAAGACTTAATATTGTTAAAATGACCATTCTTCCCAAAGCAATCTACAGATTTAATGCAATACCCATCAAAATCCCACAATCATATTTTCATGAAATAGATAAAAGAATTATCTATTATCTATTATGGAACCATAAAAGACCTTGAATTGGCAAAGCAATACTACATAAAAAGTATAAGGCTGGAGGCATTACATTCCCTGACTTCAATTTATATTACAAAGCATGATAAGTCCCATTAAGTCAAAACAGCTTGGTAGTGGCAGAAGAACAGAAATATACACCAATGGAATAGAACTGAAAACCCAGAAATAAACCCACAAATTTATGGACAAATAATTTTCGATAAAGGAGCAAAAAACATACAATGGGGAATAAAACAGCCTCTTTAGTAGGTGGTGCCAGGAAAACTGGAAAAACATATGCAAAAGAATGAACCTGAGCTGTGAACTCTCTCCATATACAAAAATTAACTCAAAATGGATTAAAGACCTTCATATGAGACCTGCAACAATAAACTGTGTAGAAGAAAACACAGATACTAAACTTATAGACCTAGGACTCAAGGAAGACTTCATGAACCTTACCTAAAAGGCAAGGGAAGTAAAAGCAAGACTAAGTTAATGGGACTATATCAAACTAAAGCGCTTCTGCACAGCAAAAGAAACCATCAACAAAGCAAAGAGACAGCCAACTGAGTGGGAGGAAATATTTGCAAATAACGCATCAGATAAGGGTCTAATATCTAAAGTATATAAAGAACTAATAAGACTTAAGAACAAAAAAACAAACAACCCAATTTAAAAAGTGGGCAGAAAAATTAAACAGACACTTCTCCCACAAAGAAATACAAATGGCCAGCAGACATATGAAAAAATGCTCATCCTAATTAGCTATCAGGGAAATGCAAATCAAAACCACAATGAGATACCACCTCACACCTGTTAGAATGGCTGTTATCAAGAAGACAAAAAATAACAAGTGCTGGAGAGGATGTGGAGAAAAAGGAACTCTCGCTCACTGCTGGTGGGAATGCAAATTGGTACAACCACTGTGGAAGACAGTGTGGAGGTTACTCAGAAAATTGGGAATGGAGCTATCATATGGTCCAGCAATCCCCCTTCTGGGAATCTACCCAAAAAACTTGAAAACCTTTTCCGCAAAGACTTATGTACCCCAATGTTTGTTGCAGCGCTGTTCACAGTGGCCAAAACATGGAAACAACCAAAGTGCCCTGCGATAGATGACTGGATGAAGAAGCAGTGGTACATATACACAATGGAATATTACTCAGGTATAAGAAAAGATGAAATATTGCCATTTGCAACAAAATGGATGGACCTTGAGATCATCATGCTAAGTGAAATAAGCCAGACAGAAGAAACAAAGAACAGTATGACTTCACTCATATGCAGAATATAAAATTGAAAGCAACAAAGAAAAAAAGAAAAGAACAAACAAACAAATAACCCATGGACACAATCAATAGTTTAATGTTTATTTGGGGATGAGTGGGTTAGGGAAGGGAGAAAGGGAAGGGGTGGAAGAGGAAGAGGGGAATCTAAATATAAGGTGATGGAAAGAGAAGTCACACTAGGTGGTGAACTTATTATACAACATGTTGACAATGCACTCTAGAATTGTATGCCTGAAACGTATGTAATCTTTGCTAACAGATGTCACCCCAATAAGTGTAACAATAAAAATGAATTAAAAATTTAAAAAAGAAGATAATTAGTCAGTAGTCATCTAAAGTTTCATTTTTTATACTCTTTTGTCCAGCAATCTTCTTACAGGAAGTTTTCCTAATAGTATAGTTACATAAAGGCACAAAGTGGAATGGAGAAAAATGTTATGTGATAGAGAAAATTGCACATAACCTAAAAGTCCATCAGCAGAGACTAGTTCAACTGTGGTTCAGCTCTAGGACCGAATAATATACACAATAGGATATTATACAGCCTTTAAAAAGTAAGGTGGATCCACTTGTGCTGATAGCGAAGGATCCCTAGGATATATTAAGTGAAAAAAGTGAAGTACAGTAGTAGGTATGTTTGCACAAAAATTTTTTGGAAGAATTGAAAAGAAACTATGGTTTCCTCTAGGGAGAGGATGCATTACCATGTTATACTCTGCTTTTTAAAACTAATATATTAGTGTTATCTTTCCTTGTCCATGAACACTGATTGACAATAATGTTTTTCATAGTGTTTCCTGGTAAGTTAAAAGGTTAATGTTTTCAGCCCCACTCCCAAAAATCAAAGTTAAAAAAATAATATTGCATTGATTGGAATGCCATTTAGTTCTGAATAGCTTATTTTATGCATACCCAGTTATTCCTAAGAAGTATAATTTATGTTCCTAGTCCATCCTCATTAGGACCTAAGCTGTGACCAATGCTTACTATATATGAGGCATACCAAACTCCTGCTAGCAACACATATTTAAAAGGAATGTGAATGTAAGATTTCTTATTATTCTTTCCTAACACATAAGCCCATTACAAAGAGAAAAAAAAAAGAAAACAAAAGAAAAAGATGTAATGACTGAAAAATTAGGGTAACAAGAAAGTGTTGTCTACTACTACAAAGCTCAGTTGGTATGAAACAGAATTGAGTGTTTTCCAAAGAGGTCCCGATTCCAGATTTAGTGCTGGTTAGACACTGCTGTTCCCATAGTACACAGAGACCATTCGTGAATGAATATACATCCCATAACTCCAGTTAGCCAGAACCCAATTTTCCTTAATTAGAACTGAAATGCTAACCATGCATTCTTAGGAAAATTTCATTCAGGGAACCTGCATTACTTTATCAATTTTATCTACTGAAAATTTTGATATCTTTTAGAAAAGAAATAGTCACACAAATCAAAGCTTTTTACCTTGTCTTGGTGTAGTCTTCTGACTGTAGTGAGGATGGAAGACACCAGACAAAGGTTCTACTGAGAGTTGGTCTAGTTCACAAAGAAGAAAAGTTAGCATATTATATGCTGCACAAAGAAACTGATATGCTTTATATGTATGTAAAATTTTAATTCAGAAATTTCTATTTTAGGTGAGTGAGACTAGTAAAGCAGACTATTCCATGTCTTACCTAAATGTTTACCTTTCTTTAAACCCACAGTACTAAATTTTAGACTTACCATTTTGAGTTTGTCTTGATGGAGCATGTTGTCGGCAAAGCACTCTGAAAACATGCAAGTTCAGAGAATTATTAAATCTTTACTTACACTTTTCAAATACTGTGCCAATTTTCTTGTGATTTAAAAAGGACCTAACCTATTTTTATGATGGCTTGCCCTAAATATTTGTTCACAAAAAATGCTGTTTGAGACCTCTGGTCTAGATGGTGGGGTAAGTAGGTAACCACTGTGCTTGCCTCCTTCCATGACAGCATCAAAATTGCAACTAAATTATAGAACAACAACCACCCTTTAGAATATGCCTTGGTATACTTTTACAAGGCAAGGGCTACTTCTCCAAGTACTGTGATCCACTAGCTTTTCATCATTCAAATGGTCATTCCAAAATTGCTTGGCCTGTGATTGATGTCTTGCCCAGCCCTTCTTTTTTTTTACGTTTTTTTATTTTTATTTTTTTATTGTTAGACTTATTGGGGTGACATTTGTTAGCAAGGATTACATAGGTTTCAGGCATACAATTCTACAGTGCATTGTCAACTTGGTGTATAATAAGTTCACCACCTAATGTGACTTCTCTTTCCATCACCTTATATTTAGCTCCCCCCCTCTCCTCTCCCACCCCTCCCCTTTTTCCCTTCCCTAACCCACTCTTCTTTGCTTTCAGTTTAAGAACCATCTGAAGATTATTTGAGTGAAAGTCTTAAAATAGGATATAAAGAAGCCATGTTGAGTCTGATAGGAAGGACAGAGACAAGAAATGGGCTTGTCCCATACCCATGTGTGGTAAGAATCAGGAGGGATATCTCAGTGCAGAGTTACCCCTGAGGAGCAAAGGGTGCCAGCCCCACGTTGTGCTCCCTAGTCTGGGGGTTCCTGCTGGGGAGAGAAGTCCCCATAATAACTGGCAATGAAAATCAGCAGTGACTTTGTCCAGGTGAGACAGAGGGCTGCTGTAGACCCAGGTGGCCTCTTAAAGGGCTCAAACACAGACTGACTTGCTCACACTCACCCTAAGTTCCAGAGAAGAGATAGCATCTCAAAAAGTGCCAGGGGCATGTGAAGACAAACTGAATTTTCTGGCTTCAGGGCAAGGAGTGAAAGGGCAGCTCTCTGCAAACTAAAGTGCAGGCACTACTGTTCCTCTGTTGGGCCCTCCCCACACCCAGCCTACAGGCCCAGGCAGGCATCAAATTGAGTCTCTATTAAGCAGGCTAACAGTGCTCTCGCCCCGCCCTGGTGATTTTCTGAGATCCCGCCCAGCCTGAATCTATTTCAGAGGCTAATCTACACAAGCTGCTGGCTTCGGCCCACTCTGTGGACTTTTCTAAAATCTTCAAAGTTCTCCAAACCCCAAACAAGCTAAGCAGCTTACCTTGCTAAACAGCCTAAAGCCAAGCACTAGTGACAGCTGGCCTCCGTAAACAGCATAACCACTCTCCAGTGCCTCCAAGCCCAACACAGGCAGCTACTAACTCAGATCACGTTGTAGCTCCTACCAGGTGTCCCTGGGTCAGAAACCAGCAGCAACTGACCTTGGCCTGCACCAGAGCCCTTCCCAACAGGCCCCAGAACCACCACATTTGGTAGTGGCTGGATTGAGACCAATACCAGAGCAGCACCCAATTAGAACCACAAATGACACCCAAAGGGTGAACTCAGCAGGCACCAGAGCCCCGCAACAGTAAATCCTGCTCTATGGGGTCTGCCCTCACACTACAGCTCACCTTCTGTAGCTATGGCTAGTCCCACTTGTCAGCCTGAGGGTCAGTCCCATCTAATGATGTGCCAACAGCAAGCGAGGCTCAACTATAACAGGAGGGCACACACATTCCACACAAGGGACACCCCTGGAGCACTAGGCTCAAGTGAAGAGGAGACTGCACCACTAGGCCTCACAAGACACCTACTACATAAGCCTACCCACTACATAAGGCCACCCTGTCAAGACTTGGAAACTGGGAGACATAACAGATCTACCTAATATGTAGAAACAAACATAGGGATATAAAGGACAGATAAAGAGCTTCCCAGACAAGAAAAACCTGAAGGAGTTCATTACCACCAAACAGTTCTTATAATATTTAACATTACAAGAAATTTTAAAGGTACTTCTTTAAGAAGAGAAGAAAAAATAAATATGAATAAGAAAATATTGCAAAGAAAAAAATTCTCATTGACAAAGGCAAATGCTGATAAAAGCAGTGGATCAATCAACACTAAAGCTAGTACAAAAGCCAAAAGGCAAAAGTAGGAAAATCATGGGTAATTACAACATTAAATTAAGGGACACACATGCACACACATGAGAAAATGACAAAAACATAAACGTGGAGGGGATGAATAAAAATGGTGGTGATTTGGAGATGCAACAAAATGGTGGTGTGAGAGGGACCTCTGAAAAACTCTGGAGATTACAACTAATAAAACACCTATTTCTCGACCAAGGACCCTCTACACAATGCACGATCACAGCTAAGAAACCCATTCACCACATTAAGGTACTTGCAGGCAGGCAGAGGGTAAAACAAAGGAGAAATAAAAGGGAAGAGTGAGGTCAAGGCAAGGAAGAAGAAGGCGGTGGGAAAGCACGCCAGGCCTCACCTGGTCTGCAAGACAGAGGGAAGGACGCCCACACACGGGCATGAGATACCGCATCCACCTCACTTTGGCCCCAGGAGGTTAGACTGGTCCTCAAACTACAGCGGCTGTACTTCACTCTGGTTCCCAGAGAAGGGGGAGCAACTGGGTGGTGAGGAGCCGCAGCAGGAATGGTCTGGCCAGGAAGGAGAAGGAGAGAGGGGGCTTCATGCACTCGTTTCCTGGCCCACAACCAGGATGGTTTGAAAGACCAGCATCAAGGACTGACCCCAAGGCTCAGGGCAGAATCTGCAGCATGGGGCAAACTGAAAACAGGCATGATCATGCCAAAACTCCCTGCATGACCCCCAGAGTCACAGAAGAAAATAAAGTTACAAATGTCCCTCCCCCACAGATGTTTGCCTGCCCATTATCAGCAGTAAACACCAAAGAAACTGCAGCAGCAAGGGTCCAGAGAGGTTGCAAATATGAGAAACCAGAGAATTAAAGAGATGGGGACAGATGACTCATCAGAAATAGAGCTCAAAGCAACGATTATAAAAATGCTTAAGGAACTGAATGATAATTTCAACAGAAAGATAGTAAGCATTAAAGAAGACTTACAAACTATTGTAAAGGACCAGACAGGGATAATGACTATATTAACTGAAATGAAGAAAGGAATAAAAGTCACCAAACTAGATAAAATAGAAGCACAAAGCAGCAAAAAAGGAAATGCCAGAAAAAACAACCAGCCAGAACAGACAGCAAATAACTTCCAAGAAACTTAAGATGGACTGAGAATACTCTGAGACTATATCAAACATAAAAGTATCACAATAATAGGTGTACCAGAAGAGACAGAGAAAAAGCAAAGGATCAAGAAATTATTTGAAGCAATAATGACTGAAACTTTTCCTAATCTGGTGAAGGAAATAGACATACCAGTCCAGGATGCACAGAGAATCCCAAACAAGATGATCCCAAAGAAGAACACACCAAGACACATCATAATTAAAATGGCAAAAGTTAAAGAAAAAGAGAAAATTCTAAAAACAGCAAGAGAAATGCAAGTAGTAACTTATAAAGGGATACCCATTCAACTCTCATTTGATCTTTCCCCAGAAACTTTACAGGCCAGAAGGGATTGGAAGAAAATATTCAACATGATGAAAACCAAGGATCTACAACCAAGAATGATGTATCCAGTAAGGCTAGCATTCAACATGAAGGACTGATAAAGAGCTTCTCCAATAAGGAAAAGTTAAAGAGATTCCTCACCACCAAACCACTACTACAAAGAATGTAAGAGGGACTTCTTTAAGATGGGAGGAGGGGTGTGAGAGTGGGTAAATTAAGGGAAGGGGATGAAGAAATTTAGTTTGTTGACATAAAATTGAAAGCAACAAAGAAACAAAAATCATGGACACAGTCAACAATTTAGTAGTTACCTGAGGGTAAGGGGAAAGAGGAGTGGGGAAAAGGGATAGGGACACAAATACATGGTAATGTAAAGAGAACTGACTCTGGGTGATGAACACATAATAACAACACATAGAAGATGTAATGTAGAAGTGAACACCTGGGACCTACATAATTTTTACTAATCAATGTCACTCCAATAAATTTTAAAAAATGGTAGTGATTTTTAGAATGTGTTCAAACTTATGTGACCATCAACTTAAAATAGACTGCTGTAAACACAACTTTGGATACATGAAGCACATGACAACAAACAAAAAAAAATTGTAAGAGATATACAAGAAATAAAGAGAAAAGATTTCAAATACAACACTAGAGAAAGTCACCAACATACAAGAAAGCAAGAAGGTAAGAAAGGAACAGAGAAGAATTACAAACAATCAGAAAACAATAAAAAGGCAGTAACTACATGTCTATCAATAATTACTTTAAATATAAGTAGATTAAATGCTCCAATCAAAAGGTGAATGGATAAAGATGTGGTATATATATTGCAATGGAACATTACCTGGCCATAAAAAAGAATGAACTCTTACCATTTGCAAATACATGTATGGACCCAGAGGGTATTAAGCTAAGTGAAACAAGTCAGAGAAAGACAAATACCATATGATATCACTTATATGTGGAACCTGAAAAGGAAAATGAACTAACAAAACAAACAAACTCATATATACAGAAAATAAACTGATGGTTGTTAGATCAGAGGGGGTCAGGGTGCTGGGTGAAAAAGGTGAAGGGATTAAGAAGTACAAATTGGCATTTACAAAACAGTCGCAGGGATATAACAGTCACAGCTTAGGGAATATAGTCAATGATATTGTAATAGCTATATGCTGTCAGATGGTTGTAAGATTTATTGTGGGGGAATTACTTTGTGAGTTATGTTTAAATACTATGCTATACATTTGAAACTAATATAATATTTAATATCAACTGTGGTTGAAAATTAAAAATATATGTTTAAGAAAAAAAAAAAGAAAAATGCTGTTTGAACCTGTGTGAGTTACTGACCCATATCAAGTGTAGATGGAGCCTCTGCTGGATGCCCTCTGTGGATAGGTCAGTATGTTCTCTGAAGGAATGAGTGCTCACTAGATATTTTGATGAACCCTAATTCACAGTGATCAGTGGGATTTAACTCTAAAAAGATATATAAAGATCCAACATTTAAAATAAATGAATTTTTATCTGATTAGCCAAATCTCTGGTGATTTTCAACAATAAATAGCACAAAACTGCATGCATTAATTTGGGCAAAGTATTTTTCTAAGTGAGCAGGCATCTACCCCAGATCTTAGATATGCCTAGATTTGATCAGTGCCCTAGAAGAAAAGAAAGTAGCATAACAGGCTATGACAAAGAAATGGTGAATTTTAAGGAGCTACTCAGGCCCCATTTTCTTTCCAGCCTTTCTTCCTCTTCAGTGCCCAGCTCCTTCTTTTCCTTATGGTTCTAACTCCCAGGATGCAGGGTGTCCTCACCTGTGGGAATGCATGAATTCTTCCTGTCTCAAATTGGTTTCTATCTTTCTCAAACTATTCCAAAAAATTTTAGAGAAGGGAACACTTCCAAACTTCTTATATGAGCCTGGCATTCAGACAAGGATACCACAGGCCAATATCCCTAATGAATATAGATCCAAAAACGCTCAAAAAAATAGCAAACAGTTGATTCCCAGCCAGGGGAACCCCTCACCATACCGCACCCCCAAATTAGCAAACAGAATTCAATAATATACCAAAAAAAGTGCGATTTATTTCAGGAACACAAGAATGGTTTACCATTAACAAAGTCATCAATGTGATACATCACATTAACAAAATGAAGGATACCAATCATATAATCATCTCAACAAATGCAGAAAAAGCATTTAACAAAGTTCAACATCAATTTATGATAAAGAATCTCTTAACGAATTGGGTACAGATAGAATATACCTCAACAAAATAAAGACCATACATGACAAACCCTTAACTAACATCATACTCAAAGGCAAAAAGCTGAAAGTTTTCCTTCAAGATCAGGAAAAAAACAAGGATGCCCATTCTTGCTACTTTTATTCAACATAGTAATGAAAGTACTAGCCAGAACAATGAAGCAGGAAAAGAAAGAAAAGGCATCCAAATTGGAAAGGAAGAAGTAAAACAATCACTATTTGCAAATGACATAAATACATACATTATATATATATATACATATATATATATATATATATATAATCCTAAAGACCTGACAATCAAAAACCTGTTAGAACTAAAAAATGAATCCAGTAAAGCTGCAAAGTACACAATCAATATACAAAAATCTGTTGTGGAGCGTTCCCTGGTGGTGTAGTGGCTTAAGGCTTCGGTGCTGTCAGCGCTGCGGCCTGGGATCGATTCCCCCACATACCAAAAAGCAAAAAAAAAAAAAAAAATCTGTTGTGTTTTTATACATGAACAATTATCAGAAAGAGAAATTAATAATCCCATTTAAAATTGCATCAAAAGGAATAAAATACCTAGGATAAATTAATCAAGAATGTGAGAGACTTATGCACCCCAATGTTCATCGCAACGCTGTTCACAGTGGCCAAAACATGGAAACAACCAAAGTGCCCTGCGACAGATGACTGGATAAAGAAGGTGTGGTACATATACACAATGGAATATTACTCAGCTGTAAGAAAAGATGAAATATTGCCATTTGCGACAAAATGGATGGACCTGGAGATCATCATGCTTAGTGAAGTAAGCCAGACAGAACAAAGAACTGTATGACTTCACTCATATGCAGAATATAAAACTGAAAGAAAGGAAAAAGAAATGAACAACCAACCAACCCATGGACACAATCAATAGTTTAATATTTATTTGGGGACAAGTGGGTCAGGGAGGGGAGAAAGGGGAGGGGGGGAAGCTAAATATATGGTGATGGAAAGATAAGTCACATTAGGTGGTGAACTTATTATACAACAAGTTGACAATGCACTGTAGAATTGTATGCCTGAACCGTATGTAATCCTTGCTAACAGATGTCACCCCAATAAGTCTAACAATAAAAATGAATTAAAAAAAAAAAGAATGTGAGAGACCTGTACACTGAAAACTATGAGACACCAAACAAAGAAACTGAACAAGACATAAATAAAATGTTCCATGCTGATGGATTGGAAGGATTAATATTGTTAAAATGCCCATACTATCCAAAGCCATCTACAGATTCAATTAATCCTTATCAAAATTCCAAAGGTTTTTTCTCCCCAAAATGGTACAAATAATCCTAAAATATATTTTGAGAAAAAAAAGAACAAATGTGGGGGTATCTCACTCCCTGATTTCAAACTACATTACAAAGCTATAGTAATCACAATAACATGGTACTTGCATAAAAACAGACACAAAGATCAGTGGAACAGAATAAAGAACACAGAAATAAACCCATGCACACACGGTCAATTAATTTACAACAAAGGACAGACTATACAGTGGAGAGAGTGCAGTCTCTTCAGTAAATGATGTTGGGAAAACTGAACAGCCACATGTAAATGAATGTAACTGGACCACTGTCTTACACTATAAACAGAATTAACTCAAAATGGATTAAAGACTTGAATATAAGACTGAAATCATAAAACTCCCAAAAGAAATCATAGACAGTAAGCTACTTAATATTGGTCTCAGGGGTGTTTTTATGGATTTGACTCAAAAGGGCAGCAAAAGCAAAAATAAACAAATGGGTTATATCAAACTAAAAATCTTTTGCACAGTGAAGGAAACCATCAACAAAATGAAAAGGCAACCTATTGAATGGAAGAAGATATTTGCAAATCATATGATATGGGGTTAATATCCACAATATATAAAGAACTCATACAATAACGAACAAAAATCAGATTAAAAAACAGCAAAAAATCTGAATAAACATTTTTTTCGAAGAAGACATACAGATGGCCAACATGCACATGAAAAAATGCTCAACATCACTAATGATCAGAGAAATGCAAATCAAAATCACAATGAGATATCACCTCACAACTGTTAGAATGGCTATTATCAAAAAGACAAGAAATGACAAGTATTGACAAGAATGTGGAGAAAAGGGAACCCTTGTGCACTGTTAGTGGGATTATAAATTGATGCAGCCACAATGGAAAACAGTATCAAATTTCCTCAAAAAATTAAAAATAGAGCTACTATATAATCCTCTTCTGAGTATTCAAAGACAAAAACACTAATTGAAAAAGGTATATGCACCCCTATGTTCACTGCAGCTTTATTTACGATAGCCAAGAAGGAAAAACAATCTAAGTGTCCACTGATACATAAATGAATAAAGAAGATGTGGTGTGTACACATGTACACAGACTGGAATACTACTCAACCATAAAAAGGAATGAAATCTTTCCATTGGTGACAACATGAATGGACCTTAAAGGTATAATACTAAGTGAAATAAGTCAGACAGAGATAGACAAATACTGTATGATTTTACTTATGTGGAATATAAAAAACAAAAGAACAAAAGAAAACCAATCCCAACAATACAGTGAACAGATCATTGGTGGTCGCCAGAGGGGAGGGGAGTTGCAATGTGGGTGGAACAGATGAAGGGAAACAAGAGGTACAAATTTCCAGTTATAAAATAAGTCACTGATGTACAGCATGGTGACTATAGTCAATAATATTGTATTGCAAATTTGAAAGGTGCTAAGAAAGTAAACTGTAAAAGTTTGCATTGGAAGGAAAAAAACTGTTAAGTTTATATGGTCAAAGATAGTAAATGGACTTAGTGTGGTGATCACTTTGCAATGTATAAAAATGTCAAATCATTATGTTGTACACCTGAAACTAATGTAATATTGTATATTAATTATATTTCAATAAAAAAGTGAAACAGAATATTATAACCTATAAGTTTCTCAGCAAATCAAATATAAAAAGTATAATATAAAATTAACATATTTATGCATTTCTTTTCTAGCCTCAAGCAATGAAATACCTATGAAAATTGCTCAAAATCAGATTTAAAATTACTTAACAAACTTCTTTTAATGTAGGTTTGCCCATCTTGTTTTAGAATATATAGCCCCTAAGTTTAGGGAGGATGTGGTGATAAAGAGCAAGTATTCCAGAACTGCAAATCTCAGCTCTGCCACTTACAGCTCTGTGGCCTGGGTACAAATTACTAAGTCTCTCAGGGCCTCAGTTTCCTCCTCTGTAAAGTACCTTTCCTCCTCAGTTTCCTCCTCTGGGTTGTTGTGAGGACTAAATAAGTAAATATTTGAAAGATACATAGAAGTATTCCTGGCATAAAGTAAGTGGTTATTAGCTCAATTAACAAAATAAAATAGTGCTGAAACACTTTGATAAAACTGGAGCTATGTGCCCACAGGAAAGAAAATATCTAGCCTCCACATGGAATTTTAAAATACCATATAGGAATATAACAGATCTTTAAAAAAATCATATAATAATTACACTAATCATATTGAGACTATCATGATTATATATATATATATATATATATATAATTTCACTGAAATTTAAAATGTCAATTGGAATCTATAGACATGTCCTAAAGAAGTGAGAAGTGTCTACTTCGCTCTTCAACTTTAGAATATAATGCTCTTTTTTATTCCATTTCATAACTTTAAACAGGTCAAGACTGTTTTTAAGATACATTTTTTTTCTTCATCTTTATATTTTAGACTGTGTCTACATACAAAAAGTGATCTTAGCATGACCCGAAGCAATTCAGTTAACAAATGGCTTACTGATTTTTTCTGACAAAATTGTATAATTGTTTCACTGAACTGAAACCTTTCATCAGCAAGATGCTCAAGATTCTTCTGGTAAAACAAATATAATTCTATTAAACTTGAAATATGCCTTATTAGGTCAAAATTAACATTAAAGTATTAATGAAAGACATGAAGCAAGATTTCTAAAAGTCACAGGCAATAGAAACAAGGTAAGTTTCTTCAAGGACTTAATGATTGATTACTGTATTTGCTGCATGGTTTATCATTCTTATATTTTATTTTTTTAAAGTGGTGAGAAAGTAGTTTATTAGAAGTAGAAAGTACACTGCAAAGAGGCAGGAGCAGGCCCAAACAAGCAAGTGGCTCAAGAGCCCTGACTAACGAGGTTTTGGTAGTTTCATTTTCTTCTTTTTTTTTTTTTTAACTTTCTCATTTATTTTTATTTTTCAATTACATTTGACAAAGAATACCATATTGGTTTCAAGTGTACAGCATAGTGATGAGGCATTTATATAACTTATAAAATCCAAGACATATTCCGATACATCTGGTTCCCATCTGACACCATATATATTATAGTTATTACAATGTTGACTACATGCCCTATGTTGCACATTACATCCCTGTGACTATTTTGTGACTATGAATATGTACTTACTGATTTCTTTCCCTTTTTCACCCATCCCTCCCACCTCCTCCCATCACCCCAACAAATCTAGTACCCATCTGACACCACCCATAGTCACTGCAACATTATTGACTACATTCCCATGTTATACCCTATGTCCCCATAACTATTACTTTGTCACCACCAAACTGAACTTCCCGATCTCTTCCCCTTATTTCACCGCCCTCCCCCAACCTTCCACCCATCTGGCAACAAACCAAATGTTTTCTTTATCTATGAATCTGTTCCTATTCTTCCACTTGTTAATTTCTTCTTTGGATTTCACCTACAAGCAAACTCAACTTGCATCTGTCTCCCTCTGATACTCCACTCAGTGCAATACCCTTCATGTCTTTTGATTGGAGCTTTTAATCCATTTAAATTGAAAGTAATTGTTGATGGGTACCTAATGTCATTTTATTATTCATAATTTTGTGCCCTCCCCCCCACCCCCCATGTTAAAGCAGTCCCTCTAATATTCCTTGTAATCCTGGTTTGGTGATGATGAACTCCTTTAGCTTTTTCTTGTCTTTATTTGTCCTTCAATTGTGAATGACAGCCTTGCTGGGTAGAGTAATCTTGGTTGTAGGTCCTTGGTTTTCATCACATTGAATATTTTCTGCCACTCCCTTCTGGCCTGCAAAGTTTCTGTTGAGAAATCAACTGACAGTCTTATGGGAGCTCCGTTGTAAGTCACCAGCTGCTTTTCTCTTGTGTTTTTAGTAGTCTCTTTTTGTCTTTAACCTTTGCCATTTTAATTATAATGTTTCTTGGTGTGGGCCTATTTGGGTTTATCTTGTTTGGAACTCTCTGTACTTCCTGGACTCGTATGTTTGTTTTCTTTGCCAGTTTATGGAAATTTTCAGTCATATCTTCAAATAGGTTCTCAATTCTTTACTTTCTTCTCATTCTGGTATTCCTATGATGTGAATGTTGTTGCACTTGATGTTGTCCCAGTGGAATCTTAAACTACCCTCATTTTAAAAAATCTTTTTGTTTTGGCTGTTGTGACTGGATGTTTGTGGCTACCTTGTCTTCCAATTTGCTGATCTGATCCTCTGCTGGTGATTTCTTCTATTACATTCTGAATTTCAGTTATAGTATTCTTCATTTCTTACTGGTCATTTTTTATGGCTTCTATGTCTATGCTTTCTATCTCTCTGCTGAGGTTTTCACTAAATTCCTTGAGCATCCTTAAAATCAACAGTTTGAGTTTTGTATCTGATAGGTATGGGAATACCAGGGTTAAAGTCCCGAATACTCAGGCCAAAGCGGAATGCTTTGGGGCTTAGAATAGTGGCAGCTTGCCAGGGATAGATGCTAGACTGCAAGCAGTCAAGGCTGCCCACATGCAGCAGATCAGGAATAGAGCAGAATGTTCCTAAGAAACAAGCAGGATGATAAAGAGTAACAAGTTTTTGCTGAATGTTGCAGATTTTTCCTACTTCCTCCTTCCTTGTTTGTCTCAATAAAAAGAGAGAACAAAGGTCAGAAGGAGAGCTCCTTCTCTAGGACTCCTGCCTGCTTCTTCTACCTCATTTTGGTGTCTTGAGTCTCATTCTTGCATAGGCAGCCTCTATAGACAGGTTGCTTGCCTCCATCTTGCTTAGTTCTTCTTCTGGAATTTCCTGCTGTTCTTATATTTGAGATGTATTTTTTTGTTTCCTCATTTTGGATATCTGTTTGTATTTGTTTCTATGTATTAGGTAGAGCTGCTATATCTTCTAGTATTGCTGGATAGCCTTATGTAATAGGTGTCCTGTGGGCCCTTGGCACTGTTTCCTTGGTCACCTGCCCTGGGTGCTCCTGTAGATTGTGGTTTTGGGCCAGTGTTGTGCCTGGAGCTACTCAGCTAAAGTCTCAGAGCACCAATACTGGTCACTGCCAGCCTGGGGCCTGTGGACTTAAATAGTTTTCCAAGTAAGAATGCAATGCGGGTGGGGCTGGCTGCTCACCAGAGAAAGTGGCCCTGGTGTTGGTGGAGGTGGGTGAGGTGGGGTCCCAGTGAGTCAGTGAGTAAAGCTCAACAGACCAATCAGGTTCAGATTTGGCATGTGGGGCGGGTACAACTCAGGAAAGATGGCACCCATCAGTCAGCTGCATGGGAGGAGGGCACACACAGGAAAAATGGCAACTGCCCTCCAGCTCTCGCTCCAAAGCAACAAAGCTCAGTCTGTCCTCCGTATGCCTCCAATGCCCTGAGTCACTCACTGTTCCTCTGCAAGAGCTCAGGGTGAGTACCCGTGAGTGACTGAGTCTGTGCGGGCATTTTAAGATGACATCTGAGTTTCTCAGAGCCTTCCATCCTGACTGAATAGTCAAAGTCCCCACTGTTTTTCAGTCAGATGTTGTGGGGCTCCTCTTCCCAGTACAGTGCTCCAGCCTAGGGAACCTGGTATGGGGCTGGGGTCCCTCGCTCCTCTGAGGGGAACCTCCTCAGCTGAGATATTCCTCCTGATTCTCTACCACCACAGGAGATTTGGCTCCTTTTGCATCTGTGCCCCTCCTACCAGTCTTTCCATGGGCTCCTCTTTTTTGTATCGTTAGTTATAAAGCTCCTGATCAGCTAGACTTCAGATGGTTCTCCATGTTGGCTGTTAAATAATTTAGTTGTAATTTTAATGTGTTCATAGAACAAAGCAGGCACAGTGTTTACTTACTCCACCATCTTGGATCTCTCTCTTTATCATTTTTAGAAACTGTTTCTAGGTAAGATGGTGGCGACAGTGGTAGGAAAAGACATTCATTCAGCAGGCGAGATGGATAAACCATGGACCTGTGGCTAACAAATAAGGCTCCTTTCCTGTTTGTAGAAAAGAGTAAATGTGAACTGGTTCTCACTCTTGTGGCTACCCACTAGGTCACTCATGTGACTATGACAACCAGTGCTTTCTACTAGAAAAGATACAGAAAGATTACAACTTCAAACAAAACTAACCCCATTTATTTTTTTCCTATGATATTTAGAAAAGGTATTGTGAAGTCTGGTTCCCAGCCGGGCAACCCCAAACCAAGTTCTTACTTGAAAACCATATGCATAAAATTAGCTTTAAAAACTCCCTTGCCTTAATCTAACTGTTATTCCTTGCCTTAATCTAATCATTCCAGTTCCCCAAATGTGATTTTGAAACTGTTTTATAAAATACTTATAAATTCCTTCAGGTCCAGTGTGTAGAACTGCATGGTCATTCTTGGCACAGAAAAAGTGGTAAGACTTGGTACAGGCTTTTACATCACATCCCACGGTGGCTCCTTTTTTATGACAAAAAGCGCATTTCTGCAGAAGAATAGATTACACTGAGTAAGCACCTGTTTTTCATAATCTTTTTTAAAATTTAGAGTTTAGCATTTTATTAAATGTTATGTTTAAAACAGTGGCCCTAATGTTCTCAGCTACAAACATTAGGTGCTTAAACATTTGGCTATTCAGGTAACTAGAATTCTTGGCATGGACTGTTTTATAATGATGTGATTAAAATCAGAATACCTATTTTGAAAAAAAAAAGAACAACAACAAATAAAGAAAACAATTTCTTTCTGTCTTTTCAAAAGAGATTTCTGAAAAGAAGGGTTGGCAAAACTGTCCTGCTCTAGGTTTGGTGTCCTGTTAGGGACATTGATCCTATGGCAAAGGCAAGAACTGTGTAATCTCTATAGCCAGTAACTTCCTCTCTCCTCCCTGTAGATAATAATGCCAGTTATAAAGAGTTACTACAGAGGACAATGAGAAATAAAGTAAGGGAAACTCTTTGGAATCTATATAGTAGGGTCCCAAATTTTAAATTAAAAAAACAAAACAAAACAAAAAATCCCTGAATAATAAGCTTTCAGTTGGTTCAATTTATTTGCTCTCTTGCTTTTATATATTAGTTTATCAATCTGGTATTTTTTATATGAAGGTGATATAGAAATGGCTAGGAGGACAGTATGTGGCCACAGAAACCTAACTGGTTTAGTGGAATCTGAGCCATGACCAAGGCTGATTTACATTGTGCTCTGGCAACATGAAATGGAAGCACAATGAAACCACCTCGCAAAATAGGAGCTAGCTTACACAATATCCCAAGGTCAGCACAAGTGGCCACATAAATAGTTAAAGAAAATTCATATATGGGTGAGAAATTAGATTATGATAAAGATAAAATTTCAAATCAGAGCACAAAAAATGATCTTTTAATTTTGGGGAGCCATCTGGCTATATGTGCAGGAAAAAAATTTAGGTCCCTACCTTACAATATATTCTCAAAAAAATTCCACATGGATTAAAGCTATAGCTATATTAAACAAACAAACAAATGTAAAAATTGGAAAATATAGGAGAAAGAAAAAAAGTGTGGTATTGAAGTGAGAAAGGATACCTAAGCAAGGCAGGTAACCCAAAAGCCACAAGACTGACAGATTTGACTATATAAAAAACTTAAACTTCTATTTTTATACTATTAAAAATATAATGGAAAAGTATAAAGGAAAAGATTGAAAGAAAATGTTTGCTAAATATTTGATATACAGTTAAGACTCTTATAACCCACAGAAAAATGGGAACCAGCAAATTAGAGAAGAAATACAAATGGCTGATAAACATTCATTCATTTCAAGTCTACTGAGTAGCTGTGATGTGGCAGGCACTCTTCTAGGATGAGGGAAACAATAGTGGATAAGGCACCTGCCCACATGAAGTTAACATTCTAGCAGACAAAGACAATGATCAACTAAAGCAAACCTAAAAACATAGTGATATATGCTTTCTAGAGAATTAACCTAAGGCAAAGTGACAGGGTGTCACTGGATCTCTACTTTAGATTGGGTAAAGGCTTCTTTTAGGAGGTGATATATAGAAGCTTATATGTAAATAATACTAAGAGCTCCTAGCACACAAAAGAGCAGCGGGGAAAACGTTCTAAGGAGAAGGCCTTCTATTCCAGCAGGGAGCATGAGCTTCCCCATTGGCAAGTTTACAGGGAGGACATGGCGGTGGGGCTAATGTTGTTGGACCACAGAAAAGTGCAAGGGGAGGAGTCTGGGATAAAATGCAAGAGGTAGTAAGGGCTTCATCATGTAGGGCTTAAGATCCAGAGTAAGGAAATGGGGTTTTATCCTAATGCAAGGAAAGCATAAACAGTCATATTTTTAAGACACCATTCTAGCTGCTGTGTGGAGAATGCGCTTGGGGTAGGGATGGTTGGGAGAGAAAGCAGGACAAGTATCAGTAGTGTTCTGCAACTGTCCAATTAGGGAGACCAGAGATTTCTCTACAATGGATACAGAGGAAGAAGTGGAGGATTTAAGGTCTGTGGGGTGGCAGTCATGGCCTCAGTGCTGGGCTGGGAGGCTAATGAGGAGATAACAATGAATGAATGATGTGCTATTTATTGAGGTAAGGAGTGAACAAGTTTGGAAGGAGTATAAATACGTGTGTGTGGGGATGCAACTGTATTCTTTTTCGGTCAGTTTAACATGAGATGTTATTAGAAACCCATGTAGATATGTCAGATTGGTTGTTAGGGCTGGAGATATAGAGTCCCTGGCATAAATATGGTATTAAAGCCATGGGAAATGGATGAGACCATGTACAGGCTGTTTAGATTGAGGAAGGAGCCCAGGACAGAGCACTGGGCACTCTACACTTTAGAGCAGGGATGTCCAATCTTTTGGCTTCCCTGGGCCACATTATCTTGGACCACAGAAAAAATACACTAACACTAATGACAGCTGATGAGCAAAAAAAAAAAAAAATTGCAAAAAAATCTCAGTGTTTTAAGGAAGTTTACAAATTGTGTTGGGCTACATCCAAAGTCATCCTGGGGGAGTTCCCTGATGGTGTAGTGGCTTAAGGCTTTGGTGTTGGCGCTGTCAGCGCTGCGGTCCGGGTTCAATTCTCAGTCAGGGAGCTACCCACATACCAAAAAGCAAAAAAAAAAAACCAAAAAAACAAAAAACAAAAACAAAAACAAAAACGAAAAGTCATCCTGGGCTGAATGTGGCCCGCAGACCATGGGTTGGACAAGTTTGCTAGAGGTTGAGCAGAAGGGGAAAAGCAGCCATGGCATCTGGGAAGCAGCAGCCAGAAAGGTAAGAGATACACTAGAGTATGTTCAGGAGGTCAAAAGAAGAAAGTGCTTTAAGGGTACACACAACTGTGTGATGAATATTGCTGAAAGGTCAACTAAGGACAGAGAAGTGAGTTTTGCAACTGATCAGTTTTTTTGTATATAAGGGAGAGTTTTTTTAAGATGACATGATCAGTTGATCATGCTCATATGCTGAAGGAAATAACAGCAAGTGGGGATACTGATGTGAGGAGGACAGAGAGAAATGCTGGGGCCTAGTCCTTAATGAGGGGAGAAGGCTGGCTCCAAAGTCTAAGAGGAAGGTTAGCTTTGACAGGAAGGAGGTCTGAGTGGGTAAGTGGTAGTTTGGATAGTAAGAGTTCCTATCTAATGGCTTCTTTTTCTCAGTAAAAATCAGGCAAAGACTTGTATGTATAGTACCAAGAATCATGCCTAATGTAAACTGTGAACTTTGAGTGTTTATGACCTATCAATATAGGCATCAATTTGTATCAAATGTACCCCCTGTTGGGGGATATTGGTGGTGGAGGAGGATGAACATGTGTGGGGGTAGGGGTTATATGGGAAAGCTGTGTACCTTCCCCTTATTTTTCTGTGACCCTAAAACTGCTCTAAAAAATAAAGTCTATAAAAACAATCAGGTGTAGTCATGAACTTGGACACAGGAAGCTGGCATGTGAAGAAGTTTTAAAGAGAGATGACAGTACTTGGATAAAACAGTAAATGTGGAGGGTGGAGGGTGAAGTATTGAGTGTCCATTTGAGGTCTGTGGCCATCAATCCAAGATCAGTCAACATAATTGTGGGTTTTTCTCCAGTAGTTCCCAACTGTTCAAGTGAGGGTGCTACTACTCAGCTTATGCAGACAAGAGACAGATGTGTTGCACCACAGCTGGAGCTTTGCTAGGTGAGTAAGGAAGTGGTACATGTGGGCAGTAGGGAGAGTGAATCCAGGTATTTGGAAGAAGATTGACTTCAGTGCTGAACCATGGCTATGAGGTGAGGTCAGACTGTAAAAGGATCACTGAGGACCTGCTCAAGCCAGGTGAGCTGAGAGGATGGGAGATTCCTAAAGAGAAATAATAGTCAACCTCTCCATGATCAGGAAAATGCAAAATAAAATGTTCGTTCAGACTGGAAAACATTAACAAGTTTGTGATACTTATTTTTGTCAAGAATTAGGAAAAGTGCTCTTTCACCCACTATGTCCAGAAATAGAAAGTGATACAATAGTTCTGGAGGACAGTTTATCAGCACGTTTAAAAAATTTTAAAAAGAATTCTCTTTGACTCAGCCATTCTGCTTCTAGGAATATGCTCTAGTCTACAGCGACATTCAAATAAGTACACAGGGATATATGTACCAAGATGTTTACTGCAGCATTAGTTGTTACAGAGAAAAACCAAGATCAACTCATTATCTAATGACAAGGGAATTGTTTCATGCATTCTGGGATAGCCTATGAAATTCCATTAAATCAATCAAGAGAATGGAGATTTATAGGCTTATACTTACGTGCCATGTCGTTCTTGCCTTCCATACATTTGCACATCCTGTTCCGTGTGTCTGGAATTCCCTCTTGTTCATCTTTGTTTTCAGCCAACTAGGAAGGATTCCTAAGCCCCAACTGCAGTGAGGTGCCTGCTTGCTGAGTGCCCAGTGCAGACCCTTCTCAAAGTGTGTCAGGCTGTGTGGAAACGACTCTTCTCAAAGTATGTCAGGCTGTGTGGAAACTGGCCATGCAAGGGCTAAATACATGTTTGTCGCAGATCATTAACCTTTTCGGGGTAGTGGTCAGGAGTTTAGGTACTCATACTTGCTGTACCACTTGTAAGCTGTGGAGGGCCATTCACAGAGCAGTCTAATATAATGGACCCAGAAGGGTAACTACTCAGCAATCTTCCTTCCCAGGGGGAGCTGATCCCAGCTCCAAGAGTAGATCCTAAGTAGTTATGGTCACCTCTAGCAACTGGTGTAGGAAGAAGAGCGTGGCCTGATTAAGCTCTCCAAAGGGCTCTTATTCCATTCCATGCTTGGAGATGAATGTTCTGTTTCACTAGATAGGAATAAGAAATTCCGATGCCTCAGTTGTTCCCTGCAGCCACCGTATGACCAGAAGGGACCAGCTGATTTTGTGGACAGGAGGATAGAGAGGGTGATAAGCCATTGATAACAATGAGCCAGTGAATCAACCAACTTTGAAGCCAGTTTTTCCTCTGGTTAAGTGAGAAAAGCATCCTTTTTGTTAAAGCCAGTTTAAGTTGGGTTCCTTCTACTTACAGCCCAAACCATTCTAACTCATATCTACTTGCTGATGAATAGTGTTGTAGTTTACTTTAAAATAGTAAATGTTCAGTAAAATCTAAATTTCCAATACAGGTTCTACTTCCTTTAGCTCTCCAAGATGCATCTCTACCCCTGGTTTATTAATCAAATAGACATTCTTTTGAAGTCATCACCCAAGAATCTGTTTGTCTTGTATGAGTAATAAAATCATTTATACTTACCAACCTCCTTCCTCTAGAGATTTCTTTCTTTACAGCTTCCACATCAAAATTTCTGTCATAATTATCTGGATCATAATCCTCACATTCCACAAGTGCTGAAGAATACAGCTATAGATTGGGAAAAGAAAAAACCCTGAGTATGCACAAAGTGATGTGGGAAGCTCCAAGTCAGGAAATGGTACCAAAAAGTACTTAACAGGAGTGAATATGGATTGGGGATAGAACAGTGACCACCTTTTGGGGTGTGTGAGCAGATCACAAGCCATCCTGTTTTTCTTTGAAAGTGGCCCCAATCCCCAAGCACATTTTTTACTGCATAACCCTGACCTAATGGCTAACTGGACCAGGTTGGGGCTGTGATGCCAAGCAGGGTCAATCGGATTTCATATCCTAGGAAAGAGGAATAGGTTCTGAGCCACACAGTCAGAGCAAGTCAGTTTGCAAAGAGAAGAAAGCAAAAATGAGGGCTGGAAAGGAAGTCCTGAGTTTCTGATGGCTTTCCAGCTCCTGTTTCTTAAGATCTACCTACACACCTGCTTTTGGGAGCCATGAAATGCCCCTGCAACCTTATTATAATACAAAGCCTCTTTTATTTCTTTGTGCTACTTGAAACCAAAAGGATCCAACCTAACTCTGAATTAAACATCAACATTACACCCATATAGTCAAATAATATAGGACATGAAAAACAATTTATGTGACATGGATATATAAGCAAAGATTTCTTATAAGAAGCAGAAACTATAAAGGAAAAATCAGACTTCCTTAAGATTAAAACTTTTTGTTCTTTGAAAGACATTGCTAAGAAAACAAAAAAGTAAGTCAGAGACTGTGAAAAATATTCACAATATGTGTATCTGACAAAAGACTTCCATTCAGAATATAGGACAAACTTTTACTACTCATTTATAATAAGACAATTCAATTAAAAAAATGGGCAAAACACGTGAACAAACACTATATAGAAAGTTACAAATGTTGAATAAGCACATGAAAAAATTCGCAATATCATTAACCCTCAGGCAAATAAAATGACAATAAGATACCAACATATACTCACTAACCTGGCTAAAATGAAAAAGACTGAAAATACCAAGTATCAATGAGGATATGCTGCAAATGAAATTCTTACTCATTGTTGGTAGAAGTATAAAATGAAGCAATCACTTTTAAAGTTAAACATTCACTTACTTAATGACCCAGCATTCCTCTTCTAGGTATTTACCCAAAAGAAACAAAAGTGTATGCCAACACAAAGATTCATATACAGATACTCATGGAAGATTTATCCTAATATTTCCAAATTGGAAATAACACATATGTCTATCAACAGGTGAATGGATAAACACATTGTGATATATCCATACAATGGAATACAATGCAGAAATAAAAAGGAAAAAAATACAAATATATGCAACAACATGGAAGAATATGTACTGAGCAAATGAAGCCAGACACGAAAGAATACTTACTGTAGGATGCCTTTCATTGAGATTTTTAAAAAAGACAAAATCAATTTATAGGGATTGGAGGTAGGGAAGAAGTGATTGCAAGGAAGCATGAAGAAACCTTTTGGGGTAACAGAAATGGTCCGTATCTTGGTGGTGGTGGTTACCTTGGTAAATCCATGTCTTAAAGCTTTCTGAACTGTACACTTGAAACAGGTGCATTTTGTTTTACAAAAATTATACCAATAAAGTTAACTAAAAATAGTAGCAAACAGGGGAGTTCCCTGATGGTGTAGTGGCTTAAGGCTTCGGTGCTGGCGCTGTCAGCGCTGCGGCCTGGGTTCGATTCCCAGTCAGGGAGCTACCCACATACCAAAAAACAAAAAAAAAAAACAAACAAAAAAACAAACAAACAAAAAAAAATAGTAGCAAACATTAACAGTATTTTAGAATAAAACATCATGATCAAATAGTCTTAATCTCAGAATGGTTTAACAGTAGAAAATAAATAAGCACATAACACATTACTAATAGATTAAAAGGAAAAGATTTGAGACATTAAAACCAAATACAACTCGTGAACTAGAATGTTTTGTTATAAAGACAATTATTAGTAGAACAATAGATGAAACCTGAGTGGTTTGAGGGTTAGGTGGTAGTAATACATTAGTGTTAATTTCCTGATTTTGATGATAATATTGTGATTATGTGAAAGAACATCCTTGTTTACAGGAAACCACACACTAAAGTATTTGAGAAAGATAACACATGATGTACGAATTTAATTTCAAATGATTCCAAAAAGAAAAAATATTCTTTGTACTCCATGTGCAACTTTTCTGTAAGTTTGAGATTTTAAAACAATCATCAAATTGTGTACATAATGAAATAGAATAGGGGGGTGGAGACCTGATGGAAGAGTAGGTAAACATTGTGTCTGCTTTGTCCTATGAACACATTACTATTATAACTAAATTATAGAACAACCAACCTGGAGAATCATCTGAAGTCTAGCTGAACAGAAGTTTTATAACTAAGGACAGAAAGAAGAGGCCATGTTGAGACTGTTAGGAGGGACAGAGACATGAAATGGGATAGCCCCAAAATTCTGTGTGGCAGGTAAGAAACAGATGGGTATCTCAGCCATGGAGGCTCCATCCTGAGAAGCAAGGGACTACGCTCTTCAGTTCAGAGTACTGGTGCTGGAAAAAAAGAACCCCACACACAGCTGTGAAAAACAGTGGGAATTCAGATCATCTAGATAGAACGAAAGGTTGCAAAAAACCCAGACAGTCTTTTGGAAGTAACTGCATACAGACTCAGTCACACATAGGCACTCACCTTGTGCTCCAGAAGAGAGACAGTGACTCAGGGGATGTTGGAGGCATATGGGGGCAGACTGAGGTATGTGGCTTTGGGGCAAGGGCTGGAAGACAAGTGCCACTTTTCCTGAATTGGGTCTATTCTACTATAGCTGGATGACAAGTGCCATCCTTCCTGTGTTGTGCCCTGTCTCTACACGGCCAAATCTGAATCTGATTAGTCTGGTGAGCTCTGCTTGCTCCACCCTGCTGACTTACTGGGACCCTGCTCCACCCAACTCCCGTAACAAAAGAGGCACTTTCTCCGGTGAGCAGCCAGCCCCCTCACCCCCCACATTGCAGTCTTCCCTGGAAAACTATTAGAGGAGTCTACAGGCCCCAGGTGGGTGACAACTGGTCTCAGTGTGCTTTGAGACATTTGTGGAGTAGCTCTAGGCATAGCACTGGCACCAAAAAAGAACCTATAGGAACACCCAGTATGGGTGACCAGCGAAACTGTGCCAGAGCCCCACAGGGCACCTACCACATAAGGCTATCCACCAATACTGAAAGATGTAGCAGATCTACCTAATACACAGAATTAAATACAGAGGCAGCCAAAATGAGGAAACAAAGAAATATGTCCCAAATGAAAGAACAGCAGATAACTCCAGAAAAAGAATTACATGAGATGGAACAAACAACCTATCAGAGACAGAGCTCAAAATAATGGTTATAAGGATGCTCAAGGAACTTGAGGAAGATATTAACAGATATAGCAAACATAAAGAAGGACATAGAAACCACACAAAAGAACCAGGCAGAAATAAAGAATACAGTAACTGAAATGAAGAATGGAATAGAAGGAATTACCAGACTAGATGAAGCAGAGGCTTGAAGCAGTGATTTGGAAGAAAACAGGAAACATTTAATCAGAACAACAGAAAGAAAAAAGAATCCAGAAAAATGAGGATAGTTTAAGATTCCTCTAGGACAACATCAACCATAACCACATTCACATCCATAGGGGTACTAGAAGGAGAAGAAAGACAGCAAGGAATGGAGAAATTATTTGAAGAAATAATGACTGAAAATTTCCGTAACTTGGCAAAGGAAACAGACATACAAGCCTAGGAAGCACAGAGAGTCCCAAGCAAGATGGACTCAAACAGGACCACACAAAGACATTATAATTAAAATGGCAAAAGTTAAAGACAAAGAGAGAATCTAAAAGCAGCTAGAGAAAAGCAACTAGTAACTTATAAGAGAGCTCCTACATGACTGTCAGCTGATTTTCAAAAGAAATTTTGCAGGCCAGAAGGAACTGACAGAAAATATTTAATGTGATGAAAGTCAATGATCTATAACCAAGACTGCTGTACCCAGCAAGGCTGTTGTTCAAAATTGAAGGACAGATCAAAAGCTTCCCAGACAAGAAAAAGCTAAAGGAGTTCATCAGCACCAAAACATGACTACATGGAATGTTAGAGGGACTTCTTTAACATGGGAAAAGAAAAAATAAGCAAAATTATGAATAATAAAATGGCAGTAGCTACATATCTATCAACATTTACTTTCAATTTAAACAGATTAAAAGCTCTAATCAAAACACATGGTGGATATTGTACTGAGTGGAGTGTCAAACAGACAAAGACAGATACAAGTTGATTTTGCTTATAGGTGGAATCTAAAGAAGGAAATAGCAAAACAGGAACAAATTCATAGATACAGAAAACGTGTGTTGTCAGATGGGAGGAGGGTTGGTGGAATGGGTAAAATAAGGGAAAGGGATTAAAAAGTACAAATTGGTTACAAAGTAATAGGGGTATATATAGGGTATAGCATAAAAAAATATAGTCAATAATATTGTAATATCTATCTATGGTGTCAGATGGGTACTAGATTTGCTGAGGTGATGGGAGGAGGGCTGGAAGGGTGGGTGAAAAGGGGAAGAAATTAAGAAGTACAAATTCAGTTACAAAACAGTGCCGGGGATATAAGGTACAGCATAGTAATAACTATACATGATGTCATATGGGTACCAGATATATTGAAATGATGACTTGGTAAGTTATATAAATGTCTCATCACCATGTTGTATACCTGAAACTAAATAATACTGTATGTTAAATGTAACTGAAAAATTAAAATATTATTTAAAAAATAAAATAAGGCATCCAGCATTGTGGCCAAAGAGAGGGAAAGAGCTCAGATCATTACAATAGATGCAGAAAAAGCATTTCATAATATTCAATACTCTTAACTTTTAGCAAACTAGAAATAAAAGGAAACATCCTTATTTTAATAAAGTATTAAAAACTTAAAGTATACACAAATTTACTCATAAGAACTTAGAATCATCCTATTAATATAAGAAACTAGACAAGTTTCCCTACTTTAAAAGCATTAATTAATTAATTAATTAATTAATGGTCTCATCACTATTACAACAGAATGTGCTATAAAAATGAAATAAAACAAGATATAGAAATTAAGAGGCAAAAATTCAAAGAAAAAGTATGTCTTTATTTACAGATGAGAATTATCTAAATAAAATATCCAGGTGACTCTAGAGACTTTTAGAACTAGTAAGAGTTTGACAAGATTGTTTTATAAGAGCAATAAATAAAAATAAATAGTGTTTGTATACACCAATAATAGGTCATGTAAAAAAGGTATTAGGAAAAAGTAACAAAACAAAACAAAAAGCCTGGACCTCTATAGAAAAAAATCATTAAACATGTATGAAATTCATAAAACAAGACCTGAAAAATTGGAGAGACAGACCCTGTTAATGTATAGAAAGACTCATATATCACGAGGGTGTCTATTTTTTTCCAGTTTGATCTATAAATTCAATGGGTTTCAGCTAAAATTCTAATGGAACTTTTTGTGAAACCTGATTAGCTGATTTCAAAATTTAAAGCGCGCGCGCGCACACACACACACACACACACACACACACACACACACAGCCAAGGTTATCAGAAAATTATAGTAATTAAGACATAAGTGAAAAACAGAATCATGTATTTACACAGCAAATAAGGCACAATTCACTAGTAATCTAAGAACGGGGAATAAAAACATGAGACCTTTGTAAACCCTGAGAAAGAAGATACCTCCAAGGAGGAATTGTGGTGGCTAACTGGGCTCAAAATGTAAAAAACAAACCAACCAGTCTAGCAGCTGTTTCTAAACAGGGGCCTCTCATAGAAGCTGTTTCAAGAAGAAGCCTGCACTGCATTGCCTGCCTAACACATTCAACTGTCTGACTGCACTGTGTTCCTGCTATCTAAGCCAGCCCTTATAAAGGGTTTCTGGAATTGTATTTCTATCAATAGGACGTAGACCTTGCCCATCCAGATATGGCCCATCTGCAGCTATATCCCTATTAGTATCTTCATTAACCAATCAGAGGAGCTCCATTGTCATCCATCAGGACAGTGCTTTTTGGACCAAACTGCAAAGCTTTGCATGAGAATGGACTGATCAGTGACCAAGGGAGGGGACTTCTGTCTATGTAAGTCAGTTCCCCTCTCCCTTTCTACCTAAGACTGAAGACTGCTGAGACACTGAAGACAGAAGCCATCTTACTAGAGCAGACCACAATAGAGCAGACCAGACAGGAGCAGAGCAGTATGGCCAGAGAAGGTCCTTGCCCCAGGGCCACCTTACTGTTGTGTTGTTCCACATCTGTGCTGTTTCACCACCATGCTATTTCATAATTGAGCTGTAACACTACTGAGCTGTTTGAGCTGAATAAATTTTCTTTTTTCACCCCACCCAAAGCTGGGGATTTCTGTTGGCATTGAATTGGCACCAGCAATCATTCGATGACCCCTTCACACCCATCAGAGAGAAAAAAAATCTATTAAGTGTTGGCAAGGAAGAAGAAAAATGAACTTTGAAACAATGGTAGAAGTCCATCGTGGAACAATCCCCTTGGAGAGCTATTTAGCACAGGTAGTGAGGTGAACAATATTCCCTCCCTGCACCCAGCAGTTCTGCTTTTAGCTATGTGCCCTAGACCAGAGAAATTATCCTGGGAATTAAAACACCTATACAAAGATATTCATGACAGTTGACTAGTCATATTTAAAAAACTGGAAAAAACTGCTCATTCACAGGAGAACAGTTAAATGGTGATATAGTAATGAAAGGGAATACTGTAACATTTAAAATTTAAGGCAGAGCTACTTTTATTAACATGGATAAACCTCAATAATCCATAGAATTTGACAGAAATTCTAGAGTCCAAAACATGCAAAACAATATCATTTCTTGTTTATAAATATTTAAATATATGAGATCTGTCTGGAAAAATCCAATCATTGTCAATGTTACAAGAAAGGTTTGTGTAACATCGATGTAACCTGGCAGCCAAGGAGAGGGGACTGAAATGCTCACGCGAGAACAATTAACGACTTCACTGTACTAATCAGTGGGGGCGCTAGATACCTTTGAGTGAAAATGTGTACTGGGTAGCCATCGCATTTAAAATGACTGACCAAGTAGAGCTATGAATCTGCATCAAATTTTACATTAAGTTTGAACATTCCTCCATGGAAACTATTGAGATGATTCATTGTTTAAGAGATGCAGTAAGACAAAAGCAGCTGTAGCTATGGGCAACTGGTGATTGGCAGCTTCATCACGACAATGTGCCTGCCCATTAATCACAACTTGCGCAGAATTTTTTGGTGAAACATCAAATCACCCAAGCACTAAGCCCCACTGACAGCCCAGATTTGGTGCCCTGTTACTTCTGGCTTTTCCCAAAACTATAATCACCTTTGAAAGGGAAGTGATTTCAGACTATTGATGAGATTCAGGAAAATATGACAAGGCAGCAGATGGTGGTTCCAATAAAAGATTTTGGGGAGTTCCCTGATGGTGTAGCGGCTTAAGGCTTCGGCGTTGGCGCTGTCAGCGCTGCGGCCTGGGTTCGATTCCCAGTCAGGGAGCTACCCACATACCAAAAAAAAAAAAAAAAAGATTTTGCAGTGTTTTGAATAGTGGAAGAGATGCAAGGAGAACTGTGTGAGGTCTCAAGGTGTGTACTTTGAAGGGGACTGAGGCATCATTGTCCTATGTACGGTATTTCTTGTATCTTGTATCTTCTTCAATAAATGCCTCTATTTTGCATATTACATAGCTGGAGACTTTCCAGACAGCCCTCGTATGTGGTGGGAGCGTAAAATTAAAAATATGAGATAAGAAACACCAATTTGTGAAAGCAATTGGCTGTGAGGAATGAGAGAGAGAGAGAGAAACAGAGAGAAATAGAGAGTCCAACTACCTATGTTTTATTTCTTTAAAAAACGTGAAGCTGTAGCAAATAGTGTGATTTTATAAAACTAGTTGAATTATCATTGGGTATCTGTTATACTTGAAATTTTTCATTAAAATCTTTTTAAAAGCATCTTCATACTTCTTTCTGTGTTGTATCAGTTATAAATAAAAAGTAATCAGAAGATCTAAAACAATTTAAAAAGTTAGAAAAATATGCTCCCTAAATCCCCACTTAAAAGCCCAAACCATGGCCAACTCATCATTTTTGGTATCCAAAGTACCATTTTTCTATTTTGGTATGTCCTTCCCTAAAAGAACCCATATGTTTTCAAGTAACTTACCAAACAATTCTCATGAGCAGCTATCTTCTCTGACCGTGCGAAGTACAGGACACAAAACTCAAAGTCTTCAGGGCACAGTGCACATGTCATTTTTTCCATTTTTTCCGCAACCTGAAAGACACCTGTAAGTATAGTGGAAAAATGGAATTTCTTGGTCTTCACAACTCATTCATTAGTCTTAAAGTAGAAGGAGAGGACTTGTTTTTATGAGAGATTTTCACCTCCCAGGAGTGAAAAAATCAGGACTCAAGTGAAAAGCAATCCTTTGTATTTTTTTAATGGCTTAATGAAAGAAAACATTAATGAATTCATTTAAAAATGCCTAAACATGAGGAAAACATTTATTCAAGAAATACAAGCATTAATTTAAATACAAAGCTCTCAACACTGCCTTGCCCATAGTGTTCTGTCAATACCTATTATTGTCATTACAAATCAACAACTACAAAAAAAATCTAATGATATCAAGAAATAGTGCTCTAGTTAACAACCTGTTAAAAAACATAGATCCCTACATGTCAAAGTATATATAAAAATAAATTTGGGGTGAATTAAAGAAGTAAATGAGCAATGTATTTTAATTTAAATGTGCTTTTATCTAGCATTATAATAAGTTAGGAGAAAGACACATGAAGGCAGAAAATTAATTTTTTTTTTTAAGACAGGTATGGAAGAAACCTAAGAGAAGGAGGGCTAGGAAGAAAAGGGAAGAGGCAGAGAAGAAGAAAAATCCCAGCTGTTCCTATCCCAAAGAAGGTGTCAATGAGAGGTAACTTTCCCTGAGTTTGCTATTATTTTGGCCACAAGTATCCATTTAATGTGAAATGTTTTTGCCCTTTCCAAAGCTCATCCTCTTACTTATTTGGTTTTCTGTAGTAGAAAACACTTTAATTTTAGTTTTGAAACAAAGATTTATTTTACCACTTAATGGTGAAATTTTAAATTTAGATTAGGTCAATCACTTAAGCAGGTCCTAAAAGTCCTTTTTGTTATTCAGAAGTATAAGATATCTTGGTGTCTCTCTTAAATTAGACCTTACATTTCACAAAATCAGAAGATTGCACTTTGGAGCTAACATTTTTTTCACATTTTGATTAATTTCTGTTTATCAGATTTGGGTCCTACATAGTGGAAATACAAATTAGTAGTCTCCCTTGCTCCCTGCCAACCAAGAGAATGGGGGAAGGGGAGAGGTTGGGAGGAAACCCCTCAGATGAAATGAAATGGGCTACCTGCTTGTTTTCATTTATGCCAAATAACCACCGATTTCTGCTGGGTGCTCTGAACCAGTGCCATCTAACAGAAACATAATTTAAATCACAAATGTGAACTACAAGTGTAGCTGAAAAATGTCTAGGAGCCTCATAATACAAAGCAAAAACCCAAAACAAAACAAAACAAAAACAAGTGAAATTAATTTTGATTGAACTAAATATATCCAAAATATTATCATTTCAACATTTAATTAATATAAAAATTATTAATTCAGTCTTTGGTACTGAGTCTTTGAAACACAGTACATTTTGCACTTACACATCTCAATTGACGAGGCACAGTGTAAATGCTTACTAGCCATGTGTGATAAGTGGCTACTGTACGGAATTGTGCAGCAAAGGATATAAAAAAAATGAGACAAAATTTTCTGCAAGAAGCTTATAAAATAGGAGACTAAAGAAAATTAGGAAAATGAAATAAAATAAAAGCTACAAAGTAATAACTGAATGGGAAACACAATTCATGCTATGGATACAGAGGAAAATGTGCTGCTGTATGGAGTATTGTCAAAGATGTGGACCTCGATCAGGTAAAACCTGGAAAGTGAGAGAAAGGGGCTTGCGTGTGGGAGGTACTTCGCAGACAGAAGCAGTGATGTGGGAAAAAGCCAGAGGTCTGATGGGAAGACAGAAAACTAGCTGGCCTGAAGAAGAGAGACTGTGTAAAGGAAGCTGGAAAAGAATTTGAGAAACAGATGGTGAAAGGCTGCCAGTAAGGATCTTTGAGCAAGGAAACAAGATTATGAAAGAGTTGTTTTAAGCTCAATCTCAATATGTGGAAATACTGTACTCCTGGATAGGAAAGCTGAACATTATAATGCTGTTAATTCTACACCAAATTACATTTTAGGTTTAATGTCATTTCAACTTAAATCCCAAGAAGTTTACCTCAAAGAACTTGAAAAAAAAGATGATTTGGAAGAATAAATGGACAGTGAAGAAAACTTTGAAAAAAAAAAAGAATATCTGCCTACCTGATTTAAAGACATGTTACTAGTACAGAAAATTAGATGACCACGTCAAAAGAAAGAATACAAAATACACAGGAAGAAGTGGATCATAATCTATAGTTATGAATTTAACATACCATAAGGTGGCATTTGCATTTCTTCTCTTGCATGATATCCTTAGTCTATTTTTTTCTAGAGGGTTATTCACTATTATTGATTTGTAAGAGCTTGTCATGTATTCAGGATATTAATACTGTGTTAGTCATATATGTGGTTTTTTAACTTTGTAATATTTTTTGATTTACAGAATGTTTAATTATTTTATTTGATGAAATTATATCAAACTTCAATTTTATGGTTTCTATTTTTTAGTGAAGGGGATATAACTTAGAAAATACCTTATTTTATTCTAAAATTTTATTTTTTACATTAAAATATTGATATAAAATTAATTTTATCATTAGGAATGATATAGAGATCCAACTTATTTTTATGTGGTTAGCCAATAATTTTAAAATCTCCTTTTAATATATTTAAACATTACATATATTTGGGCTCATTCCCCTACTTCCAGTTTGTTCCATTGACATGTTACTTCCTTCACCAATACTACATTTTACAATTTTCGACATTTTAGTATATATTTTAATATGTGATAACACAAAACCCCATCCTAGGATGAAAATGAAAAAAAAAATCCTGATATTTTATTCACCTTAGTCCCAAAGTCTACTCTGATACAATACTGTTCTTAGTTAAAAAACACTCTTGGAGAGAGATCCAAGATGGCAGAGTAGGTAAACATCATGCCTGCTTCCTTCCATGAACACATAAAAATTACAACTAAATTATAGAACAGCCAATCTGGAGGACCATCTGAAGTTTAGCTGAATGGAAGAAGCTTTATAATGGAAAATACAAAGAAGCCATGTTGAGACTGGTAGGAGGAGTGGAGATGCAAAATGGGTAGGCCTCAAACCTCTGTGTAGAGGTTGAGATTCAAAAAGGATATTTCAGTGGCAGAGGTGACTCCTGGAGGAGCATGGGACCCCAGCTACAACACTAGGCTCCCCAGCCTAGAGTACTGGTGCCAGAAGAGGAGTTCCCACAACATCCGGCTGTAAAAACAGTAGGGATTCTGACTATCTGGATGTGACAGAAGGCTGCGAGAAACCCAAATGTCTTCTTAAAGGGCCTGAATGGACTTACTTGCAGATAATTTACCCTGGGCTCTGGCACAGGAACAGTGACTCGGGGGATGTTGGAGACATACAGGATGGAAACAGACTGAATTGTGTAGCTTCGGGGTGCAGGCTGGAAGATAGCCACCATTTTTCTTTGTGGGGTCTTACTCCTGCAAAACTGGTAAGTGGGCACCATCTTTCCTGTGTTCTGTCCTTCTTCCACATCGTCCATGGCCAAATCTGAACTGAATTAGTCTGATGAGTTCTGCTCCCTCTACCCTGATGATTCACTGAGACCTTGCCACACTCACCTCTGTACTGCAGGATGCTTTATCAGGCTCAGAATCTTGCTGGAACCAGCAGGTGGAAGAAGGCCTCAATTTTCCTGGTTTTTTGAAGAGCTATATATACCAGGCCAGGTACTGGTGACAGCCCTCTATAGTCCATAGTGTGGCCTCTTCCATGTGCCTCATGGTTTAGCAAACAAATGCAGATCACTTTGTAGCCCCTACCAGGTAGTCACCAGCTGGTTACAGACAGTGGGTGACTTGAGCCTATGCCAGAGCCCCTCCCAGGAGGCCACAGAACCAATATACTTGGAGGTCGGCTTCAGACCATATCAGAGACCATCCAATTAGCCCCATGAGCAGCACACACAAAGAGTGGTCTCAACAGGCACCAGAATCTGCAGGGCAACTGCCATTTAGTGGTGTAAGCTCCCACCCATAGCGGCCTGTAAGCTGTGGACATGGCCAATCAACCCACTGATGTGCCAACAGCAATCAAAGTTCAACGATAACAGGACAGCACACATGACCCAGAGCAGGTGACCAGAGAGACTATGCCAGGGCCCCACAGGGCACCTACTACATAAGACCACTAGGCCAAGACTGGGAGACGTAGCACATCTACCTAATATATAGAAACAAACACAAGAAACTGCCAAAATGAGGAAACAAAGAAATATGTTCCAAATGAAATAGGAGAAAACTTCAGAAAAAGAACTAAATGAAGGCAACCAACATACTAGACACCGAGTTCAAAACAATGGTATAAGAATGCTCAAGGAACTTAGTGAGAACTTCAATAAGGAGATAGCAAGCATAAAGAAGGACATAGAAACTATAAAAAAGGACCAGTCAGAAGTGAAGAATACAATAACTGAAATGAAGAATGCACTAGAAGGAATCACCAGCAGACCAGATGAAACAAAGGATTGAATCAGCGGGTTGGAAAACAAGGTAGTAGAAAACACCCAATCAGAATGGAAAGAAGAAAAAAGAATACCCCCCCACACCAAAATGATGATAGTTTAAGAGACCTCTGGGACCACATCAAGCATAACAATATTTGCATCATAGGAATATCAGGAGAAGAGAGGGAATCGAGGGAATGAAGAACCTAGTTGAAGAAATAATGAATGAAAAATTTCCTAAACTGGGAAAGGAAACAGACATACAAGTCCAAAAAGCAGAGTCCCAAACTAGATGAATCCCAACAGGCCCACACCACACATTATAATTAAGATGACAAAAGTTAAAGACAAAGAGAATCCTAAAAGCAGCAAGAGACAAGAGAAAGGCAACTAGTAACTTATAAGAGAGCTCCCATAAAATTGACAGCTGATTTCTCAACAGAAACTTTGCAGTCTGAAGGGATTGGCAGGAAATATTCAACATGATGAAAAGCAAGGACCTACAATTAAGACTACTTTACCCAGCAAGGCTATCATTTAAAATAAAAAAAACAGATAAAGAGCTTCCCAGACAAGAAAAACATTAAATGAGTTCATTCATCTCTACCAAACTAGCATTATAAAAAATTTTAAAAGGGCAAGAAGAGAAGAAAAAGGAGAAGGGGAAGAGAAAAAGGAAGGAGAAGGAGGAGAAGGAGGCAAAGGAGAAATAAAAAATATGAACAATAAAGTGGAAATAACCACATATCTATCAACAATTACTTTCAATATAAATGGATCAACTGCACCAATCAAAACACACAGGAGGGCTGAATGGATAAGAAAACAAAACCCTTGGGAGTTCCCTGATGGTGTAGTGGCTTAAGGCTTCGGTGCTGGCGCTGTCAGCGCTGTGGCCTAGGTTCGATTCCCAGTTAGGGAGCTACCCACATACCAAAAAGCAAAAAAAAAAAAAGAAAAGAAAACCCTTATATATGCTGCCTACAAGAGACTCACTTCAGTTTGAAAGAGACACAGAAACTGAAAGTAAAGGGATGAAAAAAGATATTTCATGAAAATGGAAATGGAAAAAAATAAATAAACTGGGGTAACAATAGTTGTATCTGACAAAATAGACTTTAAAACAAAGACTATAACGGAAACAACGGACTTAGTAATCCCACTTCTGGGTATTTATCCGAAGAAACCCAAAATGCTACTTTGAAGGGATGTGCGCATCCACATATTCACTGTAGCATTGTTTACAATGGCCAAGATGTGGAGGCAGCCTGGGTGTCTGTTGAGGGAAGAATGAAAAAAGAAAAGGTGGCACATATATACAATGGAATACTGCTCAGCCTTGGAAAGGAATGGGTTCTTGTCATCTGCGGCAGCAGATGGACCTGGAGGGTATTGTGCTGAGAGGAGTGTATCAGAGAAAGACAGATGCAATGAAATTCTGCTTATATGTATAATCTAAAGAACAAAATAAACAAGTGGAACAGAAACAAAATCATACATACAGAGAACATTTGATGGTTGCCAGATGGGAGTGGGGTTGCGAGAATGGGTGAAAATGGGGGAAGAAATTAAGAAGTACCAATTGGGTGTTGCAAAGCAGTTATGGGGTACAGGGTATAACATAAGCAACACAGTCAATATTGTAATAACTAGATATGGTGTCAGATGGGTACTTGGTGGGGTGATAAAGATGGGAGGAGGTTAAAAAAGGTGAAGGGATTAAGAGGCACAAATTGATAGTTACAAAATAGCCATGGGGATGTAAAGCAAAGCATAGGGAATATAGACAATGATATTGTAATATCTACGCATATGACAGGTGAGTACTAAATCAGCTAGTTAGGGGATCACTTCTAAATTATATAAATATCTAACCACTATGCTGTACACCTGAAATTAATATAAAATAATAAGTCATTTTAACTATAATTGGAAATTTTAAAAAGGCCAGAAAAGGTGAAGGGGAATAAGAGGTTTAAATTTCCAGATATAAAACAAATAAATCATGGGGATGTAACATACAACAAGGGGATTATAGTCAACAATATTGTGATAGCATACTATGGTGTCAAATGGTTGCTGGACTTGTCATGGTGATCTTCTTTTGGTACATAAGTGTTGCTTAACTATAGTGTGCTCTGAGACTAATATAATATTGTATGTTAGTGCTATTTTTTTTTCTTCTTTTGTATGTGGGTAGTTCCTTGGCTGGGAATCGAACCCAGGCTGCAGCGTTGACAGCGCCAGCGCCTAAGCCTTAAGCCACTACACCACCAGGGAACTCCATGTTAGCTCTATTTTTAATAGAAATCTTTAATAGAAAAAGAAAAAATAAAAACACTCTTACTAGACATTAAAATTTGTAAAGCATAGGCTACAAAGTGTCGGTTAAATTACTAGTGCTAAAATTCCCCAATAAAATTCCTTAATAAAACAGTATGATAATATTTGATAGGATTTGCAGCGCAACTTCTTGTACAAGAGCTAGACATTTTCCCACAGTGTTACCCTTTCCTGTGCAAAGATGGACCTTCAAAAAAGTGCAGTGCATCAGGCTGAGTTGTCAGACTGCTGATAACCTGAGCATGGCCCTCGTGCTGCTCTGGGGACTCTGTGCCCATCTGCGCTTCACTCCGAAATCCACAGGTTCCTAGGATCTTGGTACCTGGGGGCTACAGTGGTGGTAGCAGCACTGCTGTGCTGTGACCTGGAATTTGTTTCTGGTGCCAACACATGGAAACCCAAAGTGGGAAACACAAGCTCAACCAAATGGCTTTTTCCTGCTAAAACACCCCCTCATCACAGTTTCCTAAAAGATCTTTGCTCTTCTAACTTATTTATTCTTCTAGACTGAAGGATGCACCACATTAGAAGCATTTACATAGGCAGGCATCCCTCACTAATGCTTGCTGTTATCTGAAACTCATGAACCAAATACACTTGGATAACTTGATATCCCTCACCATCTGAACTTAGGAACTATAGATTCAGACAGTAAGGGATAGGTATATCGATGGAAGCTGGGACATTGTAGGGAAGAGTCCATTGATCTCCATCAGTAGCTGAGACTAAGAACTATGAAGATCAGCAGGGCTTCCCATTGTCCTTCTACTGGGTCTAGTAGGCCTGAGGCCTCAGAGACTGATTCGGTAAGAATTCTCAAAAATTAAACTGGGAGCCAACAAAGGTTCTGTAGAATGAAGCCACAGGAAAATTACAAGCCACGAACACATGAACTATAACTAACTCAAACCAATACAGCAAGTCTTGGCCTCTCAAGCAATCTCCAGGCCCAACTTCACCTGGGAAGGGATTGCTAGAGCTACAGCCTTTGTAATGTCAGGGCTGTTTTCCCAATGCTTCTCTTCCTAGAGATGGTCTAAAGCCTACCAGACAAGGGGACAGAGGACAGAATCTAGGGTAGACAAATAGGATGGCCAAGGAACACATTCTGTCATTAAAGAAAAGAATGCAATTGATGGAATGAGATTCACTAACACTGTAATTCCATTTATAATCCCCTTCCAGTAGGGTATGGTCTGTGTTTTGGACTGGCAAACAAATTTATGGTGCTGGCTTGCAAATTTCTTCCTCTTTACTCCTATGAGCAATAGTTTTTATTGCAGTTTACTAGTTTGGTTCTTTCATTACATATCAGATATGTAGAAGAAGTTAGCTTCGAGACAGTCCAGTGACAGAATACCTTAATTGGATAAAGACCAAAACATAAGAGTAGACATCCCCTAGAGGCTTGGTAACGGACTTGGTAATGGACTTGGAAAACTAATGACTCTATTAGTCTCTGGATGACATGGCTGGCTATCACTTTGGGAGAAGTGTGACTAAATGTGTTTGGGAAAGCCAGAATGCATTACTGGGGACAGCTTTAGAAAATTTGAACAGGAATAAGGATGTGCATGTTGTGAAGGAGGGGCAGTGGGCAGCCAAGGAGTAGGATGTTCTGTGAAATTCTTTAGGGTATCTGTCTAGCTCATAGTAGCACACAGGGATGACCCCCCCACCAGGCATGTTTATATGTGACTCTACTTCCCTAGGCACAGCTGACAGTCCCAGAGGACCTACCAGCCCATCTTCCAGATATACAGAATTCATAATAAAAGATTTTAGTTCAGATAGGCCTGGTTTCTTGAAGAAGGAGATATGAAAACTGAGAGGCTGTGAGGGTAGCCATCTTCTAACTCATTATCAAGAAAACTGGACCACAGAAAGAGAACAAAGCAGAAATGCTGAGATGCAGAAATAAGGGACATAGGAGAGTGCTATAAAAGTATATGATGGCTTCTCAGGTCCACATGTGTGCTTAAGAGAAAAAGCAGCAGTGTGGAAGGTGGACTGTGCCTGCCCTCATTGTGTTTCACGTGGTCCATTCCAATAATCTCATCTTCCTGCTTCTGCTTTCCCTGTCATGACTCTATTCCATTCTTCATGTTGTTGCCAGAAATGATCTATCTAAAATGTACATCTGCCCACATTTCTCTCTTGCTATGAAGACTGTTCTTCATCACCTAAAGAATAGAAGCCAAGCTCCTTAGTGGTACATGCAAAACTATTCATACCTTCAAATACTTAATGAAAGCCAGCTATGTACTGTTCTAGGCACTAGAAATAAAGCAGAAAATGAGAGTTTCAACTCACACAGAACTTATATTCTTGTAGTGGAGACAAATATCAAACAAGTATTTTTTTTCAAGTAATGGTTAAGTGCTTTGAAAAAAACGCACAGAAAGGAGGTATACAGTAATGAGGGCTGGGGAGTTGGGGGCGGTGCTCTTTTAAATAGGATGGGCAGGCAGGCAGGGCTGTGGAGGATACATTTGAGCAGAGACTTGACTATGGTGAGGAAGTGAGAAATGGGATACAAATGGAAAGACCCTGAGGCAGGGACAAGTTTGGGGGCTTAGATTCACCAAGGCAGTGAGGGTGGCAAAGTCATCAAATGGGCAGGTGGTACACATCACATCAGGATATGGGGTGTACTATAAGGCAGAGTAAGGCATTCTGAAAGTAATGAGTCTTTGAGTAGGAGAATCAAATTGGCTTTTTGCTTTTTAAAGATCATTTTGGCTGCTGTGTAGTACTGTCTGAGAGGCTCAAGTAGAAGCCAGGAGACCAATAGTCTAGGCAGATGATGGTGGTGGCTTATTCTGAAGACAGAACTGATTGGTCAGACTAAGGCATTTGATGGGCTGTGAGGAGGAAAGAGAGGTACTAACAATGCCTCTAAGGCCGCAGTGTCCAACCTTTAGGCTTTCCTGGGCCACAGTGGAAGAACTATCTTGGGCCACACATAAAATACATGAACACTAACAATTGATGATGAGCGAAAAAAAAGTTCACAAAAAAATCTCATAATATTTTAAGAATTTATGTTGGGCTGCATTCGAAGTCGTCCTGGGCCGCAGATTGGACATGTCTGCTCTAAGGTTTTTGGCCTCAGCAACAGAATAAATAGAATGGGGAAGGCTGGGGTTGAGCAGGTTTGGAGTATGTGAGGAAACAAGAGTTCTTTTTGGGCCATACTTAGTTTGAGATCATTCCAGGCATAAAGATGGTTATTATGAGTCTGGAGTTTGGTGAAAGGTCAGAATCAAACATTATTTCCAGAAACTTCTCATCTTGCATTCCATATATATGAGGGGTGTGCATAAAGTATCGTGCCATGTAATATGAAAAAGAGGCATTTATGGCTGGATTTTTTCCAGACAGCCTTCATAGACTAGCTGAGTGAAATATTTAACTGCTTGGCTCATGGTTGCTAAGTACGTTTTGTGGCTGGTGCCTTTATTCATGTTACCACCTCTGTCTTGAACACCCTTTCAACCTTTCTACCTTCAATTAACTTGCCCTTTAAAACTAAGATCAGGTCTCCAAAAAACTGTGAATGCCTGGCTGAGTTAGGAGCCCCTCATCTGTACCTCTGTAGTTCTTACCAGGTTATATGCCAAGTTGTCTACCAGATTCTCTGAGGCAAGATCTGCCTAACTCATCTTTGTATCCCTAGCACCAAGCCCTGAGAGTGGCACATGGTAGGAACTCTACACATGTTTAAGTGGCTCCACTGAGAAGACTGCTGTCTCACTCATGGAGAGGGCTGCTGAGAACTTGAACTACTAAGTGGACAGGAGGGAATGGTTCCAAAAAGTCATATTCTCTGGGGAAACTTTCCAAACTGCTTTCTGACATCCAGGACCACTTCTCTTCAAGACAAGTGAAGTGTCTACTCTCCCTGGCACTTCTCACACTGCATTGTTTTACAGGTAATGTGAAATCACGTTTGGAGAGAAAACCCACTGGAGTTTGGGTAGGTGATCCTTGATGCCTGCATTCCTAATGGAGTAGGACAGTAGCAAGGAGCTGCCCCATCAGCAGTTGGAGTGCCCCCAGGGCCATTGGAGGTGAACACGGAGGAGCCACACAACTGCCGAGCCAAGTTCGTCAGCGGTGCCTCGGTAACTCCCCGTTTCGCAAACGGACGCGGTGTGAGCAGGCCCTGGGCCAGACCTATCCTCCGACCGCGCCCGCCCGCGGCTCATCCTCCAACCCCCTCCCCCGTGCGATACTCACCAGTTGGGTGGAGGAACGAGTCTTGTGCCGTGGAGCAGTTGGCACTGCGGGCGGACTCGAGCAAAAGCCGCGACGCTAGGTCCATGGCTGTGCTCTCCGGCTGCCGCCCGACTGCTGCAAGCTGCACCCGCGCTTCCGGAACTTCGGCAGCGCCCTTTCGTTTTCGTTTTCTCAAAATCTGTGATGATTTCCCTTCCCCTGCCCAGGGGTAAGTCTCGAACAAGAGACGCGCTGGGTTTGCTGATGGGGTTCTCACCCAAAATGGAGCTCTCATCTTCTCCAGATCTGAGTCTGAATTTGAATTCCTTTTTTTTAAAAAACAGGCCACGCGCTCCCCATCTGCCCGCCCACCTTTTCTCGCCCTTTGTTGTAGGAAAGGTGGCCAAATCCCCTGGGCTGAAATGACGGCTTTTCTGAGAAGTTACCCGTGTCTTGTAAAAATTCCATTTCACCGAGTTTGGCTTAAATAGGTTTACCATAAACGGACACAGGAATTAACAGACCTTTATTCCAAATGCCAGTAGAAAGCCTTTATTTAGCACCCATGGGGTACACAAGCACCATACAAGACGAGGTTTTCAGTACAAGTTAAATACACACGTAGAAAACATAAAAATGCATGTAATTAAATTACAGTTTAAAAGTTCTGGAAAAGAAGAATATAATTGTTGGTGATTTGCTGAGGAATTAAAAGAAAACTTCTGGACCTCTTGAAATTTAAGCAGGTTTTAAGAGGAAAGGAGGCAAGATGGGGACAGTAGAAAAGAAAAATATTAACATGGTAACTTGGATAGTATTGATAAATGGATCACAGAAACAAAAGTGTGGGGCTGCAAGTAGGAGAAAAAGGCAGACTTACAATCAAATTTTCTGTATTTCAAGCAGGTCAATGGAAGATTACAGGCATACCTCGTTTTACTGCGTTTAGCTTTATTGCACTTAACAGGTGTTGCGTTTTTTACAAATTGAAGGCACGACCCTCCATCTGCAAGATTACAACTTGCTTTACTGTGATACTCACTTCATTTTGGTGATTTGGAATCGATCTGTAACATCTCAGAGGTATGCCTGCATTCTTTGCCAGGCCAAAAAGAAAGTCCTAAAGAGACTGAATTAAGAATAGCTCAGCTAGGTCATAGTGAAGTAGTTGAAGAATCCCCTCACTCTGTTTATAATCTCAGCTTTTTAGTGTTCCACTCTTAAGTAAGAGTAAGACCACCAAGATCAGTACCTGAGGAAAGTCTATACAATATGAAAACAATGACCAAAGGAAATATACAGGGAAAACAAAAAAATGAAATTGGGGGGGGCACGGTCACAGAGTATGCTGAAAGAAGAAACAGTATTTTCAAAGATATGTGACACAACCATGAACCAAAAACAGAATGCTATTAGAGAACATTCAGAGAAGAAAGAAGAGCTCTAGAAATTGAAAATCTGAGACCAGAAAAATAAAACACACGAAACAAATTGGAAGATTAAGTTGAGGAAATCTCTCAAAATTACAGCAAGAAGACAGAGCTAAAAATTAAAAGACAAAAAATTAGAGAACCAATCTTAGAAAACCCAACATCTGGATAACAGAAAATCTAGAAAAAGAAGCAATGATGAATCCTTAAACATTTCAAGAAAACTTCCCTGAAGATCAAAGTTTTCAGACTGAAAGATCCCACCAAGCACCCAGTACAAGGAATGAAAATGGGCCCTTATCAAAAATAGAACACTGAGACAAAGTAATGTTATAAAGCTTCAAGAGAGATAAAAACTAGTCATATACAAAAAAAAGAATGGTATCTGACTTCCACTGGAAGTCATAAGTGAGACCATTTTCAGACTTTCCAGCAGCCACACTAGAAATTTAGTACCTTCACAATTGGGGAGGGAGGCTCTCAAGGATTCTATAGCCTCCCAAAGTAGCAATCAAGTGTAAGGGTACAATAACATTTTCAAACATGCAAGGTCTCAAAATACTTACCTGTCAGTTTTCCTTTTCAAGAACTACTTGAGGATGTGCTTCACTAATGTGGAAGTAAACCAAGGGAAAGGGAAATAATGGGACTTAACTGGAAACAGATCTGACATAAGACACAAAGACAATTTCTAAGACACTGATGGAAGATGATAGCTGTGAACCAGTACAGATTGAAGCAGTTCAGGAAGTCAGGATTTATGCACAAAAAATGTTTTCTGTATCAACTGTGTCATCACTTTTACTGTAAATAAATAGAATTCTTAGTTTTCCTCATCAGTCTACAGCCTGTTCAGTTAAAATTTTTTGTTTTTTCCTAGTTCTTTGGTTTTCCACTCCCTAAAACAATTTTAAGTTAAATTTTCATCTAGTTCAATAGTTTTAAGAAATTAAATTGGGTCTAAACTTATATTTTTGTTTAAAAGGTAACCAAATTAAACCCAGAATTGAGTTCAGACAAAAGAAAATAACCTATCTCTCAAAAACCAGAACTACTTTTAATTACCCCTTTTTGAGCTAGTATTTCCGTCCTGGTTTTAAGGGGGTAAATTCCTGTCAGCTGAATGTAAATCTTTGTTAAGGATAAAATTAGTTTTGACTCTTGGAGATTCCCAGCCCGCTTTCTACTAGACAGATGATCAGAGCTAGGTAACCCATATCAAAGTAATTCCTTCCTTCCCCTTTTCTCTAGAAAAACAATTTGCATATCATGCCCAGTAGACTCCAACGGGCTGTTTCAGATTTTGCAGCTCACTTTTGTTTTGTTTTTAAATTCTTGCCCAGCCAAGTCTGACTAGTTTCCAGGTTTCCTTCTCTTATGGTTCTACTCTATCTAGAGCAGCAAAAATCTTCCAACGCTTTCAGGTTTCTATTTCCTCTTTTCCTGTCTGTGTTTGTATTGAAGGAGTAAAGAGAATTTGCAGGAGTTTCATCTTAAAGAATTTGCCAAAACCTTCCCTGCAGGAGTTTCATCTTAAAGAGTTTGCCAAAACCTTCCCTCTTTCTCACTCAAATGGCTTGATGGGACAGTGCTTCATGAAGCTATATTCCTCAGGCTTTTTGCCCACCTTCTGGCTCATAATGGTATATTATTTGTCAGAAATGAAACAAATTTTGTAGGTAAAAATGTAAATTTGGCTCTTTTGGGGCATGAAGTCAAAGATAATCACAAAACACTAGAACAGCCATGATATGTTTCTCTTAACATAATTTGCAAATAAGTTACAAATTGTATAGTAGTATTTCATATAAAATATACACTTCCATCCTACTCATGTAAAGTTGAATATCAGTAAGAATAAAGAGCTAACCTATGCATATGAAAATGTCCTTATTTTGTTTCTAGCATTTCTAAGTCATACAAATGAACCCCCTTCCCGCACAAGGGTAAACTGAGAGGAATTCTCTTTGATGGAGCACAACCTAAATCAATTCCACTGATGACTGAGGTTTCCTTTCCATGGCTCTAATTTCAGCTTGATAGACTAATTTCATAAACAGGCATTAGCTACAGATTTATAATATTTTTTTTCTGCACTTATTAACCCCACATTGGCAGAGGATTTCTTTCTCAGGCATAGTCCCAGCTTCATAACCATAATCCCATGTTAGCTCTGTTCTTGCTTTCACATACCTAGAAAGTAGAAATTTAAAAATAATCATAAATTACCCTGAATAACTACCAAATGAACTAAACTTGATTATGTCAATTTTCATATCAACATTATTAACCTTCCTGAAAAATACGGTTTATTCTCTCTGACAACAACCAGTTAGGAATGTTCTTTCATTAAGAACAGTTATTTGAGTTTTATTTCAAATCTACTAAAATCCTAAGTAAGAAGAAACCTGTCACTATCCATGAGGAAGGAAGTATGTTTTGCAAACAGTAGAACCCAGTGATGTGATAAGGCCTGCAGTGTGGTAGTTGGCAGTAGTTCTGACTTTGAAGATGTAGCAGTCTGAACCATTTATTTCCTGAGTTGAACTGGGTGAGACCTACAATCCTTAGTCCTGTCAGGTATTAATTCTAAGAGCAAATAATAATTAAAATTTCTGCTGTTTAAAATTTTGTTGACTGGGAACAGTTTAGGATAATTGAATATTCCAGGGTATCAGATATTATCTTTTTTTTTCTTCCATCCCTGTTTCTCTAATTTCTTTTTTCCTTCTATTGTTATTTTTAAAAAATCACAATTTCAAAATTAAATCATAAAAAAATTTCAAACCTGTTGGTGAAGAATGCCACCAATGGAAAATTCCTGTCGTGTGTTTCTACAAAAACATTCTGTACCAAAAGATTTGGGCAACAACTATGCTGTGACACACACACACACAAAAAAAAAAAAAATTAAAACATTAGATGTAGCATAAAGTTTGATAACTAGTTATTTGAAGCATTAGAATACCATTCTGTTTCCAACACAGCTACTTATTTTTATTTCTTTCCTTTTTGTTGTTGACTAATTTGTAAAATATCATAGCTCACTGCAATCCTGTTAATATAACAGTAGAAACCCATTCATAAAAGCGTGTTCTGACACTCTTATTATCTTGATGGTAGAAATGCAAAATGGTATAAAACCCTATAGAAGATAATCTGTCAATATTAACCATTATTTAAATGCATTTATGCTTTGATTCAGCAATCTCATATCTGAGAATGTATTCTACAGATACATCTACACATCTATATTTAAGATTATTCACTGTGCATTGTTTTTAACAGTACAAGTTTGTAAACAACCCAAATGCCTATCTAAAGAGAATTGGTTAAATAAACTTTGGTATAGCCACACAATGAAATTCAGTGCAGCTATAAACAAAAACAAACAAACAAAAAGAATGAAGAGCTCTAATTGTGTACTGATATGGAAAGATCTCCAGGGTATATTTTTAATTTAAAAAGCATTGGTATAGGACAGTGAATACAATATATTATCTTTCATGTAAGAAAGGGGGAGATATAAGAACACAATTATATTTACTTGTATTTGCATAAAGAAACTACAGTAAAAATGATTTTACGATAGAGGGTAGGGTGAATGGGGGCATAGTATTTCTCAAAGTGTATTTTTTGTTTGTTTGTTTGTTTGTTTGTTTGTTTTAAAAATGTGGGTAGTTCCCTGGCTGGGAATCGAACCCAGGCCACAGCATTGACAGCGCCGAAGCCTAGCCACTACACCACAGGGAACTACCTATTTTTTTTAACAAAACAAAAAAGTTTAAATATGAAGACTGTATACAACCTGAGTTTTACACATAGTTAAACAGGACCCTGGAAATAGGACATGTGTAAACTACTTATTTTTCTGCTGAATACAACCATTATTTATCCTTGTTCCAAGGTATTATTTCCTGCTATTATTACCATTCTAATATTGTTCAGTTGCCCACTAGCTGCCATCTCCACACATTTATCTATCACAAGTTTCATAAAAGAATCAAATTCCCACAAATTCCTTGGACATGTCTGCCACCATTTAATTTTAATGTAAATTCCTGTCCATGCATTTTTAAATTTGGGCTGATGAGCTTTATTCACAGTGCCTACTTGGCAGGCTCAGAACTGCCTTGAAACGGAATTTTGTTTAGCTATATGTATGTATTATGTATTCTGTATTTTTTATGCTTTTTATTTTAATTTTTAAATCATGTACATGTATTATCTATGTAGAAAAATTAAGTTAAAAGGAGGAAGAAAGAAAAAGGGGACAAAAAGGGAGAGGAAGAAGGGAGTAAGGGAGGAAGGGAGAAAGAGAAAGCAAGAGAAAGCAATAGAGAGAGAAAGAAAGAAAAAAGAAAAAAAGAGAGAAAACCTGTTTTTGTTTTTTTGTTTTTTTTTTTTTACAAACAGGGGAGGGACCTAGTTGATGTGCTGATTAGAGAGGTGAAACCAACCCAATTCTTCTGGTGCAGCCATCATTCAACATAACTGATGAGAAATAAAGCCACTGACAGTCCTTTGCTGGGCATTCTTCTTTAATGGATCCCCTGACCTGTCTAATGGCTCCTGATATGCTTGGCATATCAGGTGTAGAAGTAGTCAAAGTGTAATAGAGAACAGCAGTTGGGGGACAAAGGAAGGAAAGAGAAAATTCTATTTCCTGCTAACCAGGAGTCTACTAACTGGAATAGAGAAAAAGAAGCCAGGATAGTAGATTTGACCTAGTGAGGAAAAAGCTCTTTCGTTTTAAAGATTTTTCTGACTTAAGAATATTTTCTTTTCTGATGGCAGTTGAATTACATGTAAATTTATCACTGGACACGTTATAAATTTAAAATTCTTCAAATGTCAAATTTTAAAAAGGCATTGAGTTTACCTTAAAGCTGTTAGAGGAAATGCCTATAAGAATCAAGGGCCATGCATGTTTCCCTTCCATCACCTTTATTTTAAGAGCAAAGTCAAGGCTGCCCACCCTACTAATTTCACCCCAAAGGGAGGAAGAGCTTTGATACAGCTCAAAGAGAACAATTAAGGCCATATCGAGGGGTCAGTGTGCTAGAGTGGACCTTTCCAAAGGGTGTGAGGAAGGGATTAATGTCCTCATCTTCCTTCCAAGACTCCTCTTCATTCTCCGGGATATGATAAGTGAGGACAATGTGAAGCACAATAATCAGGAAGGCATGCAGCAGGGCCTGGCTTAGCTCTTGATCAGCTGGTTCACGGCTTCTACATGGTCCAACCAGTTCACCAAAGATAGGAGAAACAATATAGACACTGAGACTAGAGGTTGAAGGGGATCTGTTTTCCCCTATAGGATTCCTGGGACCATACATTCTTTGATAACTATGCATGATGACAGGAGGCAGAATAGGATAAAATTCTAATGGGAAAGCCACAGGTAATTCCAATTCCACCCTACTCAGGAGATATGACCAATAATGCAAATTACTCCTCTTACCATGAAGATGACGGGAGTTTTAAGTGTCAATTAACCTTCAAAATCAGAGGAATCATAAGTATTTCTCTAAGTAAATGATAATAAATCTCATTACATATATCCAAAACATACAAACAGAAAATGATTATGGTTTGGGAATAAAAAAGGAGGACAGTTAAATGCAACATTTTGATTAAATGTACTGGTTTTCTATACTAACCCACTAACTCACTCAAAACTTACTGAGAGTAAGTAAAACATAAATACTTCCAACTGATTTTTTGAACCATTGAGACATTTCTGAATAAGACTTATTATATAAAATTCACAAGAGAAACTTATTTTATGTGTCCCACTATTTTTTCAAAGTAACAAATCTTAAAAATCTTTCAATAAACATAAATGATTTTCTTACATGTCATTTTGTAATCATTTTCTTAAGTAAACATTTACTATGTGCTAAGGTAGTAATCACTTTATATGGTATAGATAATTCATTTAATCCTATGAGTCAATTATTATTATCCCCGTATTGCAGAGTTGAGAAATAAGGCATAAGAGGTCAAGTAATATAAAGAGGTCAAGTAGAAAATAAAATTCTAGTCCATGCAGTTTGGTTTTAGAATCTGTTAATCATATTTTCCTCATGATTTTGTTAAGAAGCATAGAAAAAATGTTGTTTGGAAATGTGAATCTCAGCCCATATACTCACATTAAGGAAGCGGCCCACATTTCCTTCTTTTGTAGCATCCAATAAAAACACATTTCCTTTACTGAACTTCTTTAGGGAATCAGATGAAGTAGTCTTGGTTGTACTTGGAAACTGTTTATCACAAAAGACCTGCTGGTTTTGACATTCTGAAGATTTTTCCTCTTGGAGTTTTAGTATTTGAACTTCAAACTCTTTTATAACATTCTGATTATCCAATGCAGTTGCTTGGTTATATTTGCCCTCTAGTGGAGTTTCTTCTCTACATTTAGTTATATCTATCACATCTGATTCAATCAGGAGATTATCTTCAGAATCTTCAACTTGGTTTGAGCTTGAGTCCACTAATAAACATTTTGAAAGGAATTGTCAGGAAATATACTTGGCTGAGCAAAAGTGCTGAAATTAACAATACCAATTAAATAGTAGTCATTTTAGTGATCACTAATCCTTACAATGTGTTACACAGTAAGGGAGACAGTACGCCCAATTTTACAAATGAAAACTTTGAGCCTCCAAGAGGTTAAGGATTCACCTGACCCACAATAATAATAATAATAAGTAGGATAACAAACCCAGAAATGTTTGGCTCCAAAGTCTGCCTTCTTTCTACTATCTATAACAATGCCTTTTTATTAATCTGGTTGCTTCCTATTACCATATTTAATCTCTACTCCTCAAACTGACTGACTTCTCTTCAACTTTGGAATATGCATTTAAGTATATTCCAAACAGTCGAAACACACTAGGGAACACACTAGGCCTTTTAAGACACCAATGAAAGGCCTGAGAAGATTATGTTGAAGTCACTCTCTACAATAATAACTGTATTATCAAGGGCTTTGTACACATTAGTATTTGGTGTTTTATAATTTTTTTAATTTTTAATTTTTTCTTTTATTATTAGACTTACTGGGGTGACACTGATTAATAAGAATTACATAGATTCCAGATGTGCAGTTTTGTTTGGTGTTTCTGCTAGATGACCATTCAGTAATTACACTTTTATAAATAATAATACTTTAGAAGATGAACTAATCATTTTTATTATCTAATAATGAAAATAATTTTTGAGAACATTAAAAAATATGAATGCATGTCAAATGAAGTAAATAAAATAATTTATTTTTAAAAAGCCACTTGTGCCAACCCAGTGATAGAAAGACATTATATTTCTCTAAAATTAATGTTCTTGATTTAAGCATTACTATTGCTGGCTGCTGTTACTACATGTATTCATACTTTTATCATGGATTATGTGTTAGCCCTAACAGTATATAACTGAACTTTTTAGTGCCTGCTATATACATTGTAGTGGTCAATGAAAATGACAAAAGAACCAAAAGCATAATACTCATCATGGCTCACATGCATCAAATAGTGAAGGAAATTAGAATATGTCATCCTAAAATATACCTCTATAACATAAGAATTATTTTGAGCTAAAGGCAATTAAATAGCATATGCAGGAAAAGCTCTCTGCTTCCCTCCTCTGCCTAAAAGTAGGACATAAATTGACAAAGTTGTCCCTCCTCCTGATAGGAAGGACAAAAGCTTTTCACCAGAGATGACTTCTGCCCTTTATCATCCTGGAAACTGAACCAGAGAAATCTGCAGAACACATTTTACTAAGCAGCCTATTATCTACTATTGATTTCTAATATATTTGCCTTCCCACAGTTTGCCACTACATATACAAGTAGTAGGCTGGATTTTGCCCCAAAAGTGCACATAGTTTGCCAGCCTCTGATTTAAACAAACAGTAACTTTTGTGATGAATGTAGTCTGTTTGTTTTGGAGTTTGAAAAATGAGTCACAGTTATTGAGCAAAAGAGACAAAAGGGCCTAAGAGGCAGGCAAAGAGTGAAACAAAGCCTACCTTTTGTTTCCTTGGCTTTAAAGTTCAGATGTACTTGGGTTGGTTTAAATCCATCATTATCTTCAGAGGTGACATATTCTGAGGAAGTAAATCCCTTAAAAATAAAAAATTAAAAACAACAACAACAACAACGACAAAAAAACCAAGGAAGATGTCTTTACTTTCTAGATCAGGAAAAAGATTTAATTGAGCAGTTAAACCTCTTTCATTCAACCATTATAGGCTACAGCTACTACATTAGTTTTGAAAGCCTCAAAGCTGATGTCATAAGGAATCTTAGGAGTGATAGAACCTTTCTGGCTGTGTTCTACTCCTAGGCATGCTAGCAAGCCACAGCTATAAAGACTATAAAGACTGTCAAGACATTCTTTAGGCATTAAAATTCAAATATATTTCTTTGTACCCCTCAATTCTCTTATCAGATGATAAATTTCACTTCAACTATAAGTTGTGCAAAGATAAAAATATGAGTGCTATCTGGAAAGCATCCAACTATGTGACATGAAAAACAGAGGCATTTATGGCTGGATATTTTCCAGACCGCCTCATGCTAGTTTCTACTTAAAAAAAAAAAAGGAGTTGCCTATCTCTATGTATTATAGACAGTGCTGTCACTTTAATTGGTAATAATTTTTTAAAGGGTTATCTGCTTAGCACAATATGGCTGGCACTCAACTAACTGCTCAGTTAATGTTGACCATTAGTATTATTATTCAAGTACTTAAATCATCAATATTTATTTAACACTTAGTTGAGTGTTAAGCATGAAGCTACACAATATTTCTGATGTTTAACTCATTTAATCCCCTTAACTGAGATAGGTAACTATTATCCTCATTTTACAGATAAAGAAATGGCAGACATGGAGATGTCACCCAGCTAGTAAGCAGCAGAGCTGGAGGTCAAATCCAGATCTATGTGATTCAATCTTTTCATAATTATGTGATACTGAGGCGTTTCCTACTGTAGATTAGTAGGCAGAGGGCAAAGTTTGCACACCACCCAGGGCAGAGCTTTTATTTTTCATCAATAAGCCCTAATATGAACTACCATTATGTCTGCCTCTGTTCTTTTTCCTGCTTCTAGTTACAGTATCTGACTAGTTATTCTTTTCAGTAGAGACTTTTCAGTAGAGACTGAAAAGTACCATCAGAAGCTATCATATTGCTTTCTAGATGCTCTTTCAATAGGCTGTATCTCTTCTTTTTTATATACCTCACAACTATACTTCTTTAACCTAAAGTACTACATCTTTTTCTTATTATTTTTCTTATTATCATCAACTCAAACACTTCAGCTTCTACAAATTCTCAGAACTGAATACCTCTCAGTCTCAGTGGAACACTGTCTGATCATGACCAACACTGTCCTTAAAATCTAAGTTGGGAACATGCCAACCACCATGGAAGACACTACGTAAATAAAACACGATCCTTAACACTTCAACAGTATACACATCCCAAAACAGTAAAGAATCTTACATAATCTTATTAAGTAACACAAAAAAATTTGAACTAATAAGCAAAATGTAGAAATGTGAGATGTTCTCAGAAGGGCTAATGTTCTCAGAAGGGAACCATCAACAATTTGCAGTTTTTACCATCTTTTTTCCATTGTGTTGAATAATGGCTATCTTGGCTTTCGGACTTCTAATGACTGAATGATACTGAATTCTTGAAATACTGTTACATTTCATTTTTCTGAAAAGGAAATAAAAAGTTATTCTCTTTATTAGACCTTGAAATACAGATAATATCAATCTTACAGAAATATTCATTAGAAATTAAATAATAAGATCTATGCCTACCCTTACCAGAAAAAAATATAATCTTAGTCATATTTTGAAGTATATTAAAACAAATGAAGAAAATCTATGAAAAGCTTTGGAAATAGCACAGTGATAGAAAATAAAAAGGACTGCAAAGTATGACATCTATAAAGAATCCGATTAAAGTCATAAAGTTTTTAAAGGTAAAACTCCAGAAATGGAACCCTGAGGAAATGAAATATGTCGTCAGTTAGATTTTAAAATCTAAACATCCTAGATTTTCTCACAGTGTTAAACTTGTGAAGCAAATTTATATATAGGAGATGTACAGGAGTTGGTGGGGTGGGGGGTGGGAGAGAGTAAGAAAGAGAAAGAACCACTCTTGACCAATAATATATATATATATAAAATCAATCTTGATCAGGTTCCTAAGATCTTACTTACATAACAGATTCTTCTGGATTATTCCTGAATTTAGGTGGACACTCTTCAGTCTTAGCACTTCTAGGATGTGTTTCTAATTCTAATGGGATAACTTCAACTTCACAATCTGCAGTTTCTATTTTCCTCTTTTTTGAAAATATATTTTTTATAATACTTTCTTTTCTTTTATCTTCACCAACAGCATCAGGTTTCTCAGTGTTAGATCTGCTTAGTAATCTTCCTAACAGAAAAAAAGTAAGAGTTTATCAAGACAAAAGATAATATAGTAATTACTAAGCAAGAAAAGGGCATCTCTATTTTGCTCCATTACTAAAGACCCCTGAAAGGTATATCTTATTTCTAGAATGAAGGTAAACACATTAACTCATCCTAGAAACAACTGCAAGGAACAATAAACAAAAGACCAGTAAGAGATTCTATATCTTCCAGTATATGAAAAATATAAAGCATCTAAAAAGAAGCCCTCTTCTGTTTTTGGTATAACATGAAGGAGAAGACATTTAGTTGTAATGTAAGGTAAAAATATAGATCAGAAACCACTCTAGAAAACCAGAGGTGAACTCTAGCCTTAAAATAGCAGCTTTTGTGTCTTATTTAAAATGCTTTACCATTTAAAACCAATATTCTTTTTTTAAAAAGTGACCTATTTAAATCTGTGGTGGTATGTGCCTACTGTTCTCACATTAAGTCCCAGTGTAACATTAAAATCTTAGTCTAAAGTTTATGTATTTTTCTTAAGGGACTCAAAATTTCAGTTAACCAGTCAAAATTACCAGGTGGATCAGAAGTACCTTAGTTGCATTTTGCAGCAATGCAGATAAAACCAATGATATTTCCTGAACACTATTTAGCATTTTATAGGCAGCTGACTTTCATCAGAGTTATTGTAAGAAATATGAGAGAAGAATGCCTAGCCAAGTTGTGTAGTATAAGAGTCTGTAAGTGGCATGTGGCAAGGATCCTAGTGCGACTGTTTTGATTTCTGATAATTCTTGCCCTAACTGAAATGAACCTGGAAATTCAGGAGGTTTCCTTTGGTTCCAACTGCCTAGCTACAAAGACTCAGTCCAGCACATTTCCTTTGGACTAGCTCTAGAGCCATGTTTCCCCAATCTTCCTCATTTCCTGGTGTGCACAGACAGTGAGGATTTTTTGCCTGACACTCTGAAGTAAATGGTCGAGACTACGGGAAACTGATGTGTCTGGACTCGGGGGCTCTAGTGCCAAAGAATCAGTAACTACACAACTGTAACACACTGGTTGGGAAGTTTTGCTCAGAATGTCAGAAACTCTCTCAAGTCTCTAAAATGGAATGAGCTGCCTAAAGTCACTGCCTGAATCACCACATGCAGGTATTACTAAATTCTAATAGTTCAAAACATTACACAAGGTGGTCTCTGATTGATAATCTGTATCTTAGCAAGTCAGTCATTTAGTTCTCCTATTTAAAATTTTTCTTATTTTACCTCAAAGCATCTGTAGCCATGGAGACAAAAAAAAATGTGCTTCACACAATAACTCAAGTTTTATCTCTGAGCCTTTCTTTTCTGGAACTTCTATCTGGTACCTCCTAAGGCATCTCATCCCTTCAATACTCTGACACTCCTCCTGTTATACTGTCACTCTTGTTTTTACTATAAGATCTTAATGGCCCTGGCTAGCAAAACAGAGACTCAGAAATGTAGATCTTACTCTACAGTAATTTGAAAATAAACCTTTGCATTACCTGAATAAATGCAAACAAATGTCCCTCTGTCAATGTCATCTAGGCAGCGTACGCCCCATCCCTTCTTCTCAGTTTTGAACACCTGCAGCCTCACTTGAGGTCCATGCTGGACAACTCGGTTTTGACACATTTGTCGATTACACTTGCACAACAAGCTGCATTCATAAATGCTGTCAATAAAATATGCAAAAGGAAATCAACCAGGCATCATAAATTAAAACAAAAGTTTGTACTGCTACCTCACTAATAATTACTGAGGTAGGGTAAGTGTGAAGAAAGTCTCCTAGAACTACAATGCCTGGGTTCCCATCCTAGTTCCAGAACAGAATGGGGAGACTGATGTTGGGTATCTGGTTACTACAATCTGTTTTTCATAATGTTTTAAAACAGTAAACATGCAACCATAATTTTTTTTTCCCTCTAAATATTTAAATGATTATCTAACATGACAGAGACCTCTAAGGAACTGGGTATCTGCTGTAAATTAGGTATGTGCATACTAGTGAGCTGGTTAAAATCTTTTAATCTATCTCCTTTGTTCAACAAGTGACTTTAAGTCTTTTCCTCTATGATTTTCTTATGTATTTTTCTGCATGCATATAACAGTTACTAGCTGTGTTATCCTGGATAACTTATTTAATCTCTTTGTGCTTCAATTTTCTGTTTTTAAAATGGGATTATATGATAGTACCTACCTCATAAAGATTTGTTGTTTCATAAAGATTAAATAAGTCAACATTTACAAGGTTCTTGAGAAAATACATGGCACATAGTAAATATTAGCTCTTTAAAAAAGTCTAGGATGTCTGAGAAGGAAATGTCTAGAAAGAAAATTGTTGTTTATTTTTTAATAATACCTGTGAAAGGCTGAAAATTCTCAATTTTTAGATAACCTTTGCACAGGATATTTCATAATGGAAAAACAGCTGCCCAAAGTAGGCTAATCCTAGAGGGATAAGAGCCAGACTCAAAGCTTACAAGTGCTTGAGCACATTCTGCATGATACATGTGTGTTCTTTGACTTCCATTTCCAAGAACAATATACAGATTGGGTTTTTGTAATTCCTTAATTTAGAGTTTTGGTGTTTAAAAAAAAAAAAGACTTAACATCCATAAGACAATAGGCCATGATAATAAAGTACCCATGTTCAAAGATACAAACACCCTGTAACAAATCCTCAAAGTATCTTACCCAGTAGGTATGTGTCTCTGTAGTCTTTTGTATTTATATCCAATGATTACTTTATCACTTGACAAGGGGCAAGTCTTGGCATTCCTTGCTGTCATTTGAAGACATGCACATTTTGTTCTAAAAAGAAGGCAATGAATGGATAAGTCAGAATAAAAAAGCACCAAAATAAGAGATTGTCTTGATTAAAGTGTAAATGACATACTAAAGAATGTAATTGTATTTAGGACAGTCATTTGCCTCATGGACAGTTAAATTTCTTCCCTAAGAAGACCTCTTTGAAAGAGAACGTCTAGCAAAAGTTTATATATAATTATAAACTGCCTTGTACCTCTATTTGCTCATGAAATAAATACTTAACTATATGTTTTCTTTAACTTTTTAAAATTCCATTCATTTCCTATTTAGAAGATCATGAATATTCTCCTGGGTCTGCTCTCCTACAATAGATCAAATACAAAAGGACATACATAGTTTTGCAGATGTCTTAAATTATCTTTCCTTCCAATGACATGAAAACAGATTGGGGAGATTGATGCTGGGTATCTGGTTACTACAATCTGTTTTTCATAATGTTGCTAAACAGTAAACATGCAACCATAAATTTTTCCCTCTAAATATATAATGACTATTTAACATGACAGAGACTTATAACTTGATAAAATGTAAGGAAGTGGGTATCTGCTGTAAATTAGATATGTGACTATTGGTGAGCTGGTTAAAATCTCTATCTCCTCTGTTCAACAAGTGACTTTAAAGTCCTTTCTTCTATGGTTCTCTTCTGTATTTTTCTGCATATACATAATGCGTGCATAAGAGTGATGGCTACTGTTTGCAACAGAGTAAAACAATAAAAAATTCATTAATTTGGATTCTATTTACAGACACAGAAATCTAAAGTTACTTTTTTCATTGACTGCACAGCTTAAAAGCATAGAAAAAGACAAATAATATAATAAACACTCAATATTTCTATCACATAGAATTAGCTGTCATCATTTTGGGTAGTCCTTTTTCCTATGTATATAAAATATATATACTGTTTATGTTAAACAATAAAAAAATTAAACATTACAGGTAAAACAACTCTCAAGATGTTTGATGCTGCATCCTTTATACTTTTAAATACATATATATCTACAAACAATATATTGCACTGTTTTAAAAAATTTACTATAGTTATTATCCTACAACTTTTTTATTCAATATTATGTTTTTGAGACCCAAACTGTGTTATTTACAAAATCTAGTTAATTCCTTTTAACTTTTCAATAGCATTTAGATATATAATTATGTTGCTTAATTAAGTTGGTTAGTATACAATTAAGTTGCTTCTAGTTTTCTATATAACAATGCTGCAATGAACATCCTATTATGTACATGTGTAATCTCTAAAGTAGTAGCTTTCAAATATTTTTGACTATGACCCACAGTGAGAAATATATTTTCTTCATGATTTTATACAAGCATACATATTTATATGTGTGTATGTGTAAATTGAAACAACAGTGGCATGAAACTTCACTGTTATTTTGTGTGATGCACTTGAGTATGTTTTTGTACTATTTAATTTAAAAAATGCTGGTTACAACCCTGTAAATTATTTTATATCCCACTAAATGCATAGTTTGGAAAACAATGCCTAGATATACTTAAGAGTACTACTGTTGGAAAGTAGGTATGCATGTTTTCAATTACTGCACATTTGTTTGAACACCCCACTACTTCTGTCAAATACTGACTGGTTTGGTATAGAAGTCTACTTATACATTTATTTTCCTTCTGCATTTTAAGCAAATATGACCCTTTTTTTGTTGTATAATTTCTGATGAAAAGTATATTATCAGTCTATATTTCCTCTCATAGTATTTGAGGTTTATTCTTTTCCCTACAGCCTGTTTAAATTGCATTGTGATATATTTAGATGCACATTTATCTTATTTTTCTCTTAGTACACAGTAGGCTTTTGTACTATGAGGACTCCTTTGTCTTTTTTCAATTTTAGAAAATACTCAGCTCCTACCTCTTTGAATGTTGCTCTTTTCTTCACTGCAGATTTATGTTGCAGTTTCTCATATTATCATCCATATTTTTTAACCTTTAAGTTATTGTCTCCATACCTTTCTCTCTTTGCATCCTGAGAGATTCGTTTTGTCTTAAAATTCACTAATTCTCTCTCCAGCTATACCAATGCTAACATTTAGTCTATCTATTTAATTTTTTTATTTCAATGACCACGTTTTATTTTCTATATTTCCAAATGGTTCTTTTTCAGACATACTCCTTTAAACAAATTCTTTCATGATGCTAATATTTTATCTCTTTAGACATTTTAAACATACCTAATATAAAGTCTCTTTCAATAAGATTCTACATTTATCTCTGCCTCTTCGGGTGTAAATTCTCCTATTTGTTGGGACTCAAGTTGCCTTCATGGTCCTAAACAACTCTGTGTGCTGTGACTGTTTGAAATCAATGTTATGATCAAGAGAATACTAATTATAAGCACGATTAACTTTCTAAAAAGTTAATGGTAAGAGCATGAGTTCAAATCCTGACTCTTCGATTTGTTTGTCCTATGACCTTAGTCTCAATTTCCTCATTTGTAACAGGAAATAATATTACTTACTACCTCACGAAGCTTTGTGAGAATTAAATAAGAAAATGTATATAAGCACTTGTCAGTGTCTGGCACTGTTCCATGACATTAGCTGTAATTACTGCTATTATGATTATGGTATTAGCTTAGAGGAAATACTCATCCTTGGAAGAAATAATTTTCAAATTACTATAATAACTGGAGAAGAGTTTTCTTTCCCGTTGCCAGAGAAGGTGCATCTTTACATTTTAAACTCTTGGCGAACTGGGTTTTAGATAGGTAGACAGACAGACAATTGATACATAGGACTCCTTGACAAGTACCCCTACATTCAGAGATTTTATGAAATGCTATGTTTTTCTACTCACATGTCTATGCAGCCCTCAGAACAGTCACATGCATCAGAAAACATGTTGGAAAAGCTGTTCAAATAATATGCTCGTGGCCACATCGTCTTTCTGTACTTAAAGCGTGGAAGCTTTCTATTGTCAATTTCATTACAGAAAGAAATGGGCACCGATTCCACTCCATTGCTAATATCCGCATCAGAAACAATTTCTTCTTGCTTTGGGTAATTCCGAGTCAACTGAACATAGGTATTGAAAGAAAAGTTATCTGTAAATAAAAAGTTACACTTTGTCTCAAGTAGATAACGAAAAACTTCCTCCATGTTTCGTAGACTCCTTCCACAAGGGGTTTTATAACTCACATGGAGTGCTGAAGAATGAGAGTTTGTCTTCGCATGTCGTCTTTGGAAGTGGCATTTGATTGGTAGCTGCAGAGGGTTTTCTCCCTTGAAAGTTAGTGGCATTTTCATTAGACAGGCATCAGAGCAGTCATGACTTTTATAAGATAAATTCAAAGATGATGGTTCTTCTTTAAAGTCTGCCGCTTTATTTTCCAGTGGGGGAATATCCTTATTTTTTGTAGATCTGTTAAAATTAATTATTTATTAGTATCGCAAATTTAAGTATAATTCACCAGTTGTAAAAAACAGTGCACACTAAGGTGGTAATTGCTTCACATTATTTTCTTCTTAGACAACACTAAAACAAGCTAGGTTCTGAAATAAACATTTTACTATGTTCTGCAACCTTATAAGGGTATGTCTTTTTTTTTCCCTCCAGACAACCAATGTGGTGGTTTTTTCAAGCACCACTTCTCCAACTGGGTGTCCAATAATTCAGTTCAATTCTGACGCTATCTACCTGGAGTCAGCATCAGATCCCACAAGTTAAAGAGCTCAATCCCACAACACTGTCCCCATTTCTGATGCAAAACACAAGTCCCAGGTACCCATGCTTCTGGATACCCACTCCTTCCTCAGGTTTGATAATTTGCTAGAGTCTCAAAGAGCTCAGAAAAGCACTTAATTACTATTATCAGTTTAATAATAAAAATAGAACTCAGGAACAGGTAAATGGAAGAAATGCATATGGCAAGATAAGTGGGAAAGGACATGGCATGCCCTCTCCACATGCACCACCCTTCTAGCACCTCTAAGTGTTCACCACTTCCAGGACCCTGTTTAGAGGTTTTTCATGGCAGCTTCATCATATAAACAGGATTGATTAAATCAGTGGCCACTGGTGATTATCTGAATCTCTAGTCCTATTTTTTCCCTGGAAGTTGGAAGGTAGGAAGTTTTAAGCTTCTAATCAAAGCTTTGTCTTTCTGGAGACCAGCCCCCTATCCTGAAGCTAACTAGGAGCTCTCACCAAAAGTCATTTCATTAGCATGCCAAAGATACTCTACTTAACTCAGGAGGTTCCAAGTGTTTTGTAAGCTATGTGTCAGTCATCAGGACAAAGACCAAGTATCTTATTATATCACAACCTAATTTCAAAATATTCCAGAATCTGTGATTACAGAGGTAATATTTTTCTATAGCACCTAGCAAGTTTAGAGAGCATGAACTCAACAAATAGGTGACAAAGCTTATGCCTTCAGGCGTACTTGATTCTAGCCTTCTGCCTGCAAAAAAACCAGTAAAGGCTAGCTTTTAAAAATTAATTCATCGAAAATTTTTTACCCTGTGTTTGCCTTCAACAATTGTACCAACTGAATTTTTCCATAGTATGTAATCCACCTAGCATCATATTGATACATCTGAAAATGGTAAACTGACAGGAGAAAATGGAGAGTTTACTGATTTTAAGGAAAAAAAAATTTGAAAAGCTTCCATATATGTTTGAAACTCAAGTTTAATCTTTCAAAGAAAACTCAGTTTTGTTTTACATAATACTTTCTATATTCAGGTGTCTTTATTATAAAAGTAATAAGTATTTTAGAAATATTTTTATACTCACTATATAAAGCAGCACAATCTAAAAGAACTTCCTGCATTGATGGAAATGTTCTATATCTGTGCTGTCCAATTTGGGTAGCCACTAACTATATTTGGCTACTGAGAACTTTTAAATGTGGCTAATGCAACCAAAATATTAAATTTTGAATTTTATTTAATTTTAATTATTTCAAATTTAAATAGAGTTGTAATAGTTACTGACTACCATACTAAATGCACTGATAGGAGATTCTTCATCCTTTTTCCAAGTATACAGTAATCCTCTGCATAAATTTCACAATTTATTTAATCAGTCCTCTACTGTTTCTAACCTTCTGCTATTATAATGATGTAAAGAATAACCTTGTACATAACAATTTCATACATATACAGATATCACTGCAGAATACATTCCCAGAAGTACTTGGTCAGAGTGAACGAATTAGTAATTTTATTAAGATTGCCAAATTGCTCTCCATGGGGTCAGCCCCTCCAACAATTTATTAGAGTACCTGCTTTCACAGAGCCTCATCAATCAATGGCTCTTGATGCTTCTGGATTTCTGACAATCTAATAAAAGATTATACACTTATTTATAAATCTTTTAATGTTGGAAAGTTTTGCTTCCAATTTTTCTCTATGTTACTACTTTGATGAATATCCTCATACATAAACCCTTGACTAAATACCTGATTGTTACCTTATTACTAGGTCAACAGGAACATATATTAAAAATAGCTTTTTATTAATAAAACTTTCAAAATACACATAAATGTACATTTTTCTCGTTAAAAAAACCAACAACCTGATATATCAGATCCTCAAGTACTTGTGAGAACTGTAGAACTCTTGGCATATACTGACTCCATCTAAACCTCTGCTCTAAGAGAAAACTAAACTCTAGCAAGGCTTTTAGCAGCATAAGGCCATGTTTCTAGGATGACTCCAGCCCCCTGGATATGTTTTTCCAGTTTTCCCAGCACCACCTACTAAAGAGGCTATCTTTTTCACACTGTATGTTTTTTTCTCCTTTATTGAAAATTATTTGTCCATAAATTTGTGGGTTTATTTCTGGGTTTTCAGTTCTATTCCATTGGTCTATATTTCTGTTCTTCTGCCAGTACCCAACTGTTTTGACTGTTGATGCTTTGTAATATAAATTGAAGTCAGGGAATGTAATGCCACCAGCCTTATTCTTTTTATGTAGTATTGCTTTTGGCAATTCGAGGTCTTTTATGGTTCCATATAAATTTGCTAATTCTTTTATCTATTTCATGATAGTATGATTGTGGGATTTTGATGGGTATTGCATTAAATCTGTAGATTGCTTTGGGCAGAATGGCCATTTTAACAATGTTAAGTCTTCCTATCCATGAACAGGGGATATTTTTCCACCTCTTAAAGTCTGCTATGATTTCTTTCAAAAGTGTCTTATAGTTCTCTGTGTATAAGTCTGTCACGTTCTTTGTTAAGTTAATTCCCAGGTATTTCATTCTTTTTGTTGTGATAGCAAAGGGAATTGACTCCCTCATTTCTTTTTCTGTGGATTCGTTGTTTGTATATAGGAATGCTGTTGATTTTTTTACATTGATTTTGTATCCTGCAACGTTACTACATTCTTTTATTGTTTCTAATAGTTTCGTGGTGGAATCTTTGGAATTTTTTATATAAAGGATCATGTCATCTGCAAATAGTGACAATTTGACTTCTTTCCCAATTTGGATACCTTTTATTCCTTTCTCTTGCCTGATTGCTGCGGCTGGAACTTCCAGTACTATATTAAATAACAGTGGTGACAGGGGGCATCCCTGTCTTGTTCCTGATTTTAGGGGAACAGGTTTCTGCTTTTCCCCATTCAGTATAATGTTAGCCGAGGGCTTGTCATATATGGCCTTTATTATGTTGAGATACCTTCCTTCTATACCTATTTTATTTAGTGTTTTGATCAAAAATGGATGCTGTGTCTTGTCAAAAGCTTTTTCTGCATCAATTGAAATGACCATATGGTCTTTATCTTTTATTTTATTTATGTGGTGTATCACAATGATTGATTTTCATATGTTGAACCATCCTTGTGCTCCCAGGATGAATCCCACTTGATCATGATGTATGATCTTTTTGATGCACTGTTGTATTCTGTTTGCTAATATTTTGTTTAGAATTTCTGCATCTGTGTTCATCAGAGATATTGGTCTATAGTTTTCTTTCTTTGTGTTGTCTTTGCCAGGCGTTGCTATTAGGGTAATGTTGGCCTCATAGAATGAGTTAGGAAGTATTGCTTCCTCTTCAATATTTTGGAAGAGTCTGAGGAGGATAGGTGTTAATTCTTCTTTGAATGCTTGGTAAAACTCATTGGTGAAACCATCTGGTCCAGGGCTTTTGCCTTTAGGGAGATTATGAATAGTCGTTTTAATCTCTTCACTATCAATTGGTCTATTTAGATTATCCAGTTCTTCTTGGTTCAGTCTTGGTAGGCTATAAGTTTCTAGAAACTTGTCCATTTCTTCTAGGTTGTTAAATTTCATGGCATAAAGTTCTTCATAATATTTTCTTATAATCCTTTGTATTTCTGTGGTATCAGTGGTAATTTCTCCCCTTTCATTTCTAATTTTGGAAATTTGTGTCCTTTCCTTTCGTCCTTTGATTAGTCTCGCTAGGGTTTTGTCAATTTTGTTGACTTTCTCAAAGAACCAGCTCTTCGTAATATTAATTTTTTCTATTGTCCTTCTCTTCTCTAATTGGTTTAGCTATGCTTTAATTTTTATTATTTCTTTCTTTCTGGTGACTTTGGGTTTTGTTTGCTCTTCTTTTTCTAGTTCTTTGAGATGGGATGTTAAGATGTTTACTTGTGATTTTTCTTGTTTCTTAAGATAGGCCTGTAGTGATATAAATTTCCCTCTTATTGCTGCTTTAGCTGTGTCCCAATAATTCTGATATGTTGTATTTTCATTGTCATTAGTTTCTATATATTTTTTAATCTATCTTTTATTTGTTCTTTTATCCAGTCCTTTTTAAATAGGCTGTTGTTTAATCTCCATGTATATGGGTTTTTTTCTGCTTTCCTTTTACAGTTGATCTCCAATTTCAAAGCTTTGTTGTCCGAGAATACACTTGGTATGATTTCGATCTTCTTGAATTTGCAGAGGCTACTTTTGTGTCCCAGCATGTGATCTATCCTTGAGAATGTTCCATGTGCACTAGAAAAGAAGGTGTCATCTCTTTTTGCTGGATGAAGTGTCCTGTAAATGTCAATTATGTCCAATTGCTGTAATGTGTCATTTATAGCTGATGTTTCCTTATTTATTTTCTGTTTGGATGATCTGTCCATGGCTGTTAGCAGGGTGTTTAAGTCTCCCACAATGATTGTGTGTTCATCAGTTTCTCCTTTCAAATCTGTTAGTAGTTTCTTTGTATATTTTGGTGCATCCTGGTTGGGAGCATACATATTAATTAGTGTCAAGTCTTCTTGTTGTTGTATTGTGCCTTTTATCATTATGTAATGTCCATCCTTGTCTTTTACTATCTATTTTAACCTGAAGTTTATGTTATTAGATATCAGTATGGCAACTCCTGCTTTTCTCTGGTTACCATTTGCTTGAAGTATTGTTTCCCATCCTTTCACTCTGAGTCTGTGTTTGTCCTCATGGCTGAGGTGTGTTTCTTGGAGACAGCATATGGATGCGTTCTGTTTTTTAATCCAGTCTGCTACTCTGTGTCTTTTTATTGGTGAGTTCAGTCCATTAACATTTAGAGTGATGATCGATATGTGAGGATTTCCTGTAGCCATTACTTATTTCTTTCTTTGTTTTTGTTTTATTTTTGTTTCTTTCTTGTTGCCCCAACTTGTTCTATTTTTCCTGATGTTTTGTTTCAGGTCGAAGAGCCTCCTTCAGTATTTCTTGGAGTGCTGGCCTTGTGCTGGCAAATTCCTTCAGCTTCTGTGTGTCTGAGAAGGTCTTTATTCTACCTTCATATCTGAAAGATGATTTTGCTGGATAATTTATTCTTGGCTGTAAGTTCCTCTCTTTTAAATTTTTGAATATTGGATTCCACTCCCTCCTAGCTTGTAGAGTTTCTGCTGAGAAATCTGATGCCAGTCTGATGGGTTTTCCTCTACAGGATATAGTTCTTTTTTCCCTGGCTGCCTTGAGAATCGTCTCTTTTTCTTTAGTTTTGGACATCTTTAGCACCATGTGTCTTGGAGAAGATGTGTTAGGGTCCAGGTATCTAGGGGACCTGTATTCTTCTTGAACTTAGGGTTCCAGATCTTTCTATAGGTTTGGAAAGTTCTCATCTACTATTTGTTTGAGTATGCTCTCTGTAGAATGCTGTACCCCTTTTTCTATTCCTATTATCCTTATGTTGTTTTGTCTCATGGAGTCAGATAGTTCTTGTAGAGTTCTTTCAATCCTTTTGGTTCTATATTCCCTGTCTTCCTCTTTCTTAGCTGTTTCCACGTTCTGATCTTCGATATCACTAATTCTTTCCTCCATCTGGTTGTCCCTGTTTCCTATGGCAGTTATTTCATTTCTTACTTCTTTTATTGTATTATTTATCTCTCGCATTTCCATCTCAATCTTCCATATGTTTTGAATTTCTTTGTTAAATTGTTCCTTTTGTTCATGGAGATCCTTTTTTATGTTGTTTATCTCAGCCATGGTGCTCTGCCAGTATGTTTTCATTTCTCTCACAGCCTTTACAATGGCTACTTTAAATTCCGTCACTTAATTCGGAAGCTTCTAGGTCTAAGAAACTGTCTTGATGAATTTCCTGTTCCTTTTGAGGAGTTTTAGTTGTTAAGGAATTCATCCTGTCTGCTGGTTCTTCCTCTTTGACATAAGGGCGTTAGCTTCAGTAGTGTCCAGGAACCCAGATTCGTACTTTTGCTTGCTGTAGGGCAGACACGAGGTGATACTTGGGCGGCAAGTTTTGGGAGAGAGAGGGGTTGTTTATTTCTTATTTCTGGTCTCCTGTTAGGTTTGGAGGCGGTGCGCATCTATCATGGTCCCTTCGCTTCCTGTAGTTGGTTGGTTGGGGAGGTTGTAGGAAAGGGAAGAAGCCAACAAAAGGCACACTGGGGCAGCTCCATCTTCCGCCCTATGCTGAGGAAGCTGGGTGATGCGGGCCAAGACTGCTCCTGCTGTCTGGGGCGAATGCTATCAATTCCGCCTTTCTTCCCAGGCCTGCTTCCATGGCCAAATGTTGGGTCATATTTCAGGTTCGCAGTGCTTTTAGGACCCAGGGGCGCACAGCAGGCATGCACACAAGTCCGAAGCTGTGGGTCTGACCCCGCGGTAGGAAGGCAGCCGGCCTGCCTCCGTAGCGGGCCTGGAATGGGAGCCGCAGCCTCCTGCAGGAGCGCATGCCATGCCAGCAGCGGGAATGGGAGCTGCAACCCCACACAGGAGCCATGCACGCCGCGCCGGCAGCCCGTCCGCCTCCGCAGCGTAGCTCCTAGTTTAAGGATGCCCTTATTATAATTACCTTCACACTAAGATGGTTTTCATGCCACTGCCATTTCTTAAATACTGTCTTCCTCAATCCTCAGTTCTATATCCTGACTCATCTTTTGGTTAGAAAGAGGATGTCTGAGAAAGTTTTCCAAAAAGATATGTGGAAGGTATGTTTTCTGAGCTTTTGCAGAGGCTGAATACAGTACTAGCCTGATTTTTGTTTTGTTCTTTCTGTTTCTGTCTTGATACTTGTAAGATATATGCACTTTAAGACTCATACTAGGGGGTTCCCTGGTGGTGCAGTGGCTAGGTTTCAGCGCTTTCAATGCTGAAGTCGGGGTTCAACTCCCAGCCAGGGAACCACCAAAAAAAAAAAAAGAGTGATACAAAACATTTTTAAACCAATATTAGTATTAGCAATTTTCATTACTGTGGTACTTAGTAAAGGCCTTTACCTCCAGACTTGGTGTTTTCTTATACTCAGAAGTTATCTTCTTTGATTATTGCTTCTGCTTCACTTATTTTAGCTTCTGATATTTTGTTTGCTTGTTTTAATTCCAAACAAAATATGGCAGATTTTCCCACAAGCAATGCTTTGGTAGTGCAGGTTTATAACATTATTTTTAAAATTACACTGAAATTGTTTACATTTCATATTTATATAAGTAGCAAGTTTTTTAAAGGAAAAATTTGTATTTTCATTTTCTAGTTGCTGGAGCAATTAAGACACTGTGATTTCCTTTATTGGAGCTGTGAGCAGCAACACATTGATCCTAATCCTACCATTTTTGTTTGAAATTCTTTTCTTTTTTTCTCTAGTAAGAAAGGGAATTAATTCTGGTGTTTAGAAATTCCTACATTTTCTAAAGAACATTATAACATCTAGATGATCATGAAATGTTTCTACAGCATTCACTAAAGTTACTAATTTTATGTTAGAAGCTTCTTTTTAAAGACACTATTTATTGTTCTCTTCCTTTTCTCTCATCCACTTGCCCTTTTCAACATTTTGGGTACTCTTACAAATCCCAAAGATTTCACCTTTAATGTCCTCAGCAGATGACTTTTTCACAATTAATACTGTCTTAAAGAAAGGCTGGGATAAAACTGATCACTGCACTTCTATGTATAGCAGAAAATACTTGAGACAATTTAATTATCCACCCTTAAAGGAATGGATAAATGAAATGTAGTATTTTCACATTATAGATAACCAAGCAAGAATGAAAGGGAATGAAACAGAGCTATATACAGCAACATGATTAGGTTGATTTTAGTAATGAAAATTACTGATAGTTTAATACTGGTTTTAAAAAAGTTTTAATATCAATCTCTCAAAATTAATACTGAGTAAATTTAGAAGGTACATACATGTATAAATATTTATCTAAAATTTAAAAAGGAAAACAATACTATATAGTATTTATGCCCAAATAAATATTTAAAAATGAACTAGAAAAATAATTGATGATAGTGACTGCTCCTAAGAAAGTAGATAGGGGAACAGAACTTGTCATAGTGAGAAGTTAGGTACAGCTCAGACTATAATGTTTAATTTTCTTTTTTAAAAGGAGACGGAGGTAATGACAATGAAATATTAATAGCTATTACTGTATTTTTTTATGTATGACATGATACTTTTGTATAAAATTGTTAAGATAAAAAATTGGGAGTCATCTTATACACAGGAGTAACCAGTTTCTTAATGTTGGGTTAGAAAAGTAGGGGTTGTTTTATACATGGAGGCATCTCATACATGGAAAATTATGGTAATTCTGGGTGGTGTGAGTATTTCTTTATATATTTTCAATCTTTTAAAGTTTTTGAAAAGACAGTAAGAAACATTGGATGAGACTGTAGCTAAAAGATTAATGTAAATCCATCACTACCCATGGACTACAATATAGTAGCACCTAACACATTAAAAATGAGGGTGGAAAATGAGGCAAGGTTATGTCTCTCCTTAAATAACTTTAATCTATTTTAGTTTTTTTTTTTAGTATTTTTTTTAGAGAAGAGGCATTAATAATTCATGCCATAAGTTTATTTACAAACCTATCTATTAATAGGATGCTGAGTTCAATAGTTTGATCCATTTTCAAAGTGACCGCACCTCTTAAAATGTTCCTCTTCATACCTATTTCATGGATTAACTAAAACATTCTTATTTTTTAAGCACTTGGTGTCTTACTATAAAGGAAGGTACGGCAAACCCAGATCCAAAGTACAGAATCATCATAGCTAGCAACCGCCACTTGTTTTCTACTCAAAATGGCAAATTCTTCCCTGGGCCCTCCTTATAGTGGCTTCTACAGACCACAGAGGCTGTGAACCTCCAATTGCTCTGTCCCAACATAAGGCTGCTGGGGGGCCTACGAAAGGTGCAGAGGCTGAAAAATGGAGTAAATGGCAATACCATACCAAGTCCTTTTCCCTCCGATCTTGTTCCCTTATTTTACTATTGTTGAGTAATGTTGGGGGTGCATTCCATAGTAAGAAATATATCCTATAATGTGCCTTTTGTTTTACTCTTCCATTTAAATTCTATTTTCTTTAACCTAGTTCACTTTAGTAATTGTTTTTATTTACTTATATATTTATTTTGGTACCCAGTATTTCTTTGTTTTCTAAAGCTTGTGCCTGGAATTGCCTTTCCGTTATTAATAAAGTGCCGTGTTCCTTGCTCCCCTTTTTCTTATAAAACACTAGAAGAAATGTCCAACCTTTTGGCTTCCCTGGGCCACAAAAGAAAAAGAAGAATTGTCTTGGGCCACACATAAAATACACTAACACATTTTCTTAGCTGATGAACTAAAAAAAGGTTTGTGTTCTGGCTGATTTTCAATGTGAAAATAAAATAAAAACTGTTCTTATAAAAAAAAGAAAAAGGTCCATGCATAATTTTCATAATGTTTTAAGAAAGTTTACAAATTTGTGTTGGCCAGCATTCAAAGCCATCTTAGACTACATGTGTGTGGCCTGTGGGCCACAGGTTGGACAAGCTTGCACTACAGTGTAACTTGAACTCTGAGCAATTCTCTTTCTTTGTCTACCTAAGATATATCGCCCCTTTATTTTGTTTCATTCAGTATTTACTATAATAAATTCTCTTAAGTTCTTATGGATTTCTGTTCTTTGGTTTGATATAGGCTACTCACACTAAGGTGAGTCATACACCTACAGAGTTGTATAACCAGTAACTGTTTCATTTTTCTTTTCACCTTGCCTTAACCAAATAAATTATTTGACACTCGTTTCTGTGGCATCCTTTTTGTATAGATCTCATTATGTGATTTTCCCTATTTTAACTGTGATCTTTTTTTGTTCCTGTTTTGCTTTTTGAGGGAAAAAGGAATATAAACTACCAATCTGATGACTCAAAATGTTCTCTGAAAATGAAGGGATTAAGACAGGGTATATGGGGGAAAAATATCTGGGTTATCCTTAGCTCTTAAATAATAACTAATAATTCTAAAGTATTTTATATTTTACAATGTACTTTCACATAATCTCCTCATGTGACACTTAACAAGTACAGTTCCAAGTTAGTTATTACTGGAACAATACAAAACTAGAACAATTTAGACTAAAATTTGTAATAATAAAATGCTGGTAAAACACATAATTTGGAAGTTAAGATTTCAAGTAAGTTAGCCAATCTGGTTTAGAAGTGGTATTCTGGTGACTAATTTAATAAAAATTAAGGGAGATGTATGATTTTATATTTAAGAAGAATTAGAAAATAAGAAACAGTAAAACATGAAAATGAAACACTGATATGACCTTAAAAATGATTTCTTTCTTATATGTGCCTCATTTCATAAAATAAATGAAAGAAAACCAACTTCTGCAAGTCTCAGGAGTAAAGTAACCTAATTTTGACCCCATTTTATGGGGGGGAAGGTTTACTTTCCTATACACATGAAGATACATTACTGGAAAAAACAAATATAAAGGAAATCAATCATATGTAGTATTGTAAACATAGCTTTTGACACTCTAAAATAAAAGATTCTGAATGGGAATACAGTATAAGAATTGTAGGTTCTAAGGAAATCAAGTTCTGATTAGGCAATTCCAAATAATCCTTCTAAGATGGGAAAGGAGAGAAGCCAATTTAATTTCCCTGGAAAGCTCAGATTTTTAAGAGTATGTACAAAATAAAGAGAGGAGACTAATTACGGATACAAAATACTGGTGTGTAAGAAAAGTGTCACAAAGCCTCAAGTCTACGAAGGTTCCCAAAAATAATAAATAAACAACAAGAAAATTTTTACAGCTATGTTTGGAACAAGAAGATAAACTATTAGGGGAAATGTTGTACAAGGTTAACTGATAATAGAGAAAAGGAAGAGCTCAAAAACAATTTGCTTTGTCTTTTCTATCTGTAAGTATAGCCCTCAAGTTGGAAAGACCAGATAAAAATTAAAAGAAGAAATTAAAGTCTGTGATAGTTAAAAAGGAATTCTAGAATATTAGTTTATATAAACATATTTAAGATTCTAGGCTCAAACAAAATAAATCTCAAGGTCTTAAAAAATTTCAAATATGAATGAAAAATGAAGAATTGTCCTGATTTTTTTAAAAAGGGAACATTCCAGAAAGTACAGAATGAATAGCTTATTCTGATCCTTAAATAATTCTAGTAAAGAGAATTAGGCATGTAGCTTTTAAATACTTATGATTTGAAAAGCCAACATGGACAATGTAAGAAAAAGTTCACATTAACCTAATTATCCTTTCTGATATCTGTTAAAGTTTGGTAATGATACAGAATGCTGGAGCAGTGAATCTTGATTTCTCATGATAGCCTTGTGAGTAAGACAGAAATGTAGACGAGACAATAATAGAAGTAAATAAATTTATAGCTGGTTGAACAGTTCTTTCTGAAGAGTAATGAAAAGAGGTCTCTAGTAGTGAGTTTTAATAAAGACTAGAAAGTTTACTTAATATATTTGTTAAAGATGAAAAGCTAGAAAGAAAATTTAACAGATAAGAAATTCAAAATTTAAAATGATTTTGATAAGCTAGGACAATGAACTTAAAACCAGTTTAAAAAGGTAGACACTTAACAAGAATAAACTAACATCTTGCTTAATATTATCTAAATACAAGATGGGAGAGTTTGTTGGGTGGTCATTTATATGAAAAAGAATCTCAGGGGTTCCCTGGTGGTGTAGTGGCTAGGCTTTGGTGCTTTCAATGCTGCGGCCTGGGTTCGATTCCCAGCCAGGGAAATACCCTCCCCCAAAAAAAGAAAAAAAAGAAAAAGAATCTTATATTTTAGTGCTTTATAGTATTGAATTTGACATTAAAAGGTAATGAAATTTTATGCTATATATCAGAAAGTCAGAATTTAGCTATTGATAATGATCAGTTAAAGAATTTTAAAACTGTGAATTTGGCTTTCTCTGAGAGCATTTTAAAATAAGTTTTATGAGTCTTTTAAATTCAAACTACAATGACATTTCTAATATTTATAAATGCAAACCATATATAAGAGTGTCAATCTACAACTTTCATAAATACTGAAAAGAAAAAAATAATTCTCTGTTGATAATTTTTTGTCACTTTAACATATAGCTGAAATGGAATCAATTTAATAACTTTCTCTCTAAAGATACTTATTTGTTTTTTGAAATTTTGTTCTTTGCTCTAGCACAAAACATTTTCAGAAACTTTAAGTAGTATGTGAAAGTTTTAGTACAGGCTTTACCTACTTAAAATAAAGACTAGGTGCCAGTTTGCCACATTTCCTCTTATATAATTCTACTTTATGCTGAGGAATCTTTACTCAAATTAGTGGTAAAAGAAAAGAAAAAGGTCAGAAAAATTTAGCCTAGTCTCATAAAATTTCTAATACTAATTTAGAGCTGTTATGCATTTAAAATTTTGAACTGATACTGAAAGAAATCCTTTTGGCCCTTTTCAATACTCTACTTGAAAAGAAATAATTCAGGAAAAATAATTTTCTAGTTAAAAAAACAACTTAGTAGATTTTAGTATATTAATATATACAAAGACAGCTTAAGCTAAATTTTAATTAAAAGACTTGATTACCTAGAGATATTAAAAAATAAATAACCTATTAAGGGACTCATATACCTTTATTCTATATAAAATATTAAAATTTACAACTTTTAAAGCTTTTGATAGGAAAGATTTTTTAAAAATATATATTCTACCTACTCTTCTGTCAAATGATGAGAAAGAGTAAATCTGTTTTTGGGAGCAAAAGCATAAACAACATGTAAATTTAACTTATATACATACAGAACTTTACAGTATTCTGAAAAGGAGTCTTCATATGATGTAGAGGGCAATGAACTTGATTTGTTTTCCTGTTCATTCTGGGTCACAGATTTATAATCTACATGAAAAAAGTACAAACATGAGTAACAAGTACACCAAGTTAAGAACCATTCACTGTAATATCTAAATATCTTTATTGACTAGCGATATATGAAGCCCTTAAATCTGTAAATACATTAAGATTTCAAGATGGAGCCAAAAAATCAAGTGTCAGTATTTTAAAAAAATAAGATAGGATGACATAAAAGATTTAGGATGGAAGAGATTTCTAATGCAGAAATCTGAACTTTCCCTGAAGTTAATCAACCTTTAAGGTGACCATCAAGTATCCCTACTTCTGCTTGTATTTTAGAGAAAAATAAAATAACTCTTAAAGGCTCTACAAAAAGGTCACAAAATGGAAAGTTTATGCACCTTTTGTTTTCTCGTTCTACAATTACCTATTTTTATGGAGGGGGTGGGGTAGGATATTTGGTTACCTATTTTTGTATTTCCATTTGTCTTTTCATATTTCTTTTAGTCTCTCCTACATTTTCCTGCACTAATTTCATTTCCTGTCTCTTTTTCTAGTCATCTATTCTTACTCTCTAACATGATTACAATACAGAAATAAGCTATGTATTTAGCAGAAAAAGTTATAATTCCTCTCAAAAAATCCAATCCTTTGTTACAGGAACAGAGCAAATATTTACAGCTTGTTACACAAGCAAGAACAATTAAGGTAGTAGTTTGTGGAGTCCAGGCTGGATCTAGGATGTCTTGTTTTGACCTCAACATCAAATCTTTTATTTCTCCCAGTTTCAGTATTGTTTTTAAATACTAACATGAAACTTTATTACCAGAAAGTTGTTAATCCTTGTATTTGCCAAAAATATCAATCACATAATTCCCCAAATTACTTACAAACCTTGCTCTAGCTACCACTGCAAACACATACTTTTATTTTGACAAATTCACTACATTTCAGATTTACATAAAAATATGAAATTATAACATTCGGCATTTCTACTGACAAAATTATTACTTTAAAAGAACCAAAACAAAAACCTAAAGAAAAAAATAACATTGTTCAGCATTAGTTCCTCTGACCACCTCCTGCATTTAAAAGCCTCTTTCTTAACAAAACTACTGTAATCCCTTAAGGGTGTGTTGATTCCAAGTGCTACTAAAAGTGAAAAAGGCTGCTTTCTTAAAGAATCTACTATTCTAAAAATATGTTAGTTACTAAAACTGAAAATTTTGAATTAACAAAAAATTTCTTTAAAATACACTGAAGAGGCTGTATTTTCAGATTTAAAATCTTAAGGCTCCAAATTATGAGTTAAAATTATTACAATTTGTTGACAATATTTAGTAGCAACAATTAAAATCTAGGAAATGTACTTCCTTAAACCTTTAGCAAATCAGTGATTAAGATTTATAGGATAGTGATTCCAATAAAGTAACTTTCAATTTTTGTAGTTCTGGTACATTTTCTTGAATTGATTTCCATCTAACATAAATTTATTTAGAGTATAGAAGACTGATAGTCTCATGATAATCTAGGAATGAAAAAAATTGGGTTCCCTGGTGGTGTAGTGGCGAGGCTTTGGCACTCTTGAATGCCACAGTCTGGGTTCAAATCCCAGCCAGGCAACCACCCCTCCCTGCTCTCCGCCAAAAGAAAAAGAAATGAAAAAATTTCCCCACCAATTGATCTACACCAGCATTTACCTTTCTAGTATTGTTCTTCAAACAAAGCAGGTTTTATAGTAGTTTCAAGTCTTTTAATTCTATTTGCCCTTCTTATAGGAAAAGCTTTTCTGAAGAAGAGATACATCTGTTCATTCTTTCCCTGGGAGGTTTTGTAGGGTGTGCATTTCCTATCTCTGGATGGTAGGAATTTTCAGTTAATTAGGGAAACTGATTTATATTATTTACCAGGACAGTTCTTATATTTTATTTTAAATTATATTTAGTTACCTGACATAATTAAGGCAGGCTTGTTTCAGATAAAAAAATACCAGAGAATACTCTAGATTGAGTTTAGAAATGTACATACCCTTTATCAAAGTTGAATTGTTACTTATAGTTGCTTCGTTCACTAGAATCATTGCTTGGATGTATTCTGTTAAGGAATGGAAAAAAGAATGAAAACCATCAGCAGTAGTATCTCCTTCATTCATGGTGCCAGCTACTGTTCTAAAACAATTTATATATTTTATCTCATTTAACCTTCCCATCTCCTCTAAGAGGTTCTTAAGATTAACTGCATTAGAGACAAAAAAATTGAAAGAAGCTATTCCAGATCATTCGGCCAGGAATTAGTATAAGTGCATTTAAACCTAGGTATATCTGACTCATGAAGGAATAAGAAGGAATGTTAAAATGAAAAACAGTATTAATTTTTTGGATAAGCACATAATAGACTAATGTCATAAGAATATCCAGAGAGTATTCAAAATAGTCTGAGGAAAAATAAACAATAGTTTAGGGGAAAATTTGCTTCAAATCATACATTGTGACGGAATCAAGGTTTGCACATAAATGTCTTATGTTCTACAACAAACCAGGGTTAAAGACAAAGAAAAAGAAAAAATAAAAACTTGGATGACTGAACTGACTGCCTATGTAGAATGCAAGTTTTGCTTTCAGAACACTAGTTAGGTAAATTCTGTTTAAAGAAGGCAAAATATAGTTACATGTACCTTTATATTAAAAAAAACACACTAGTTGTCTCTAAATGATGGGGTAGTGGATAATTTTTGTTATATTATCTATGTGTACCAAAAGTTGTACAAAGAACAGATTATTACTTTTGCACTACTACCCCCCCCCTCCGCCCCGCACACACCAAAAAAGATGAAAAGTAAAAAATAAAATGGGGAATAAAAGGTAGCCTGAGATAAAAAGAGATAAATTCAGTAGTTACTACTAGTCAAAGTAAGCATCTTCACCCACTCTTACAAAATATTCACGGTATGGTAAAAGCCAAGTTTTTATAGAAGCAGAGCACACACACACACACACACACACACACACACACTGCAAACAGTATTGATGTTAGGTTCTTAGAAAATAAAGAAATTATGTGACTTCTAAAACAAAAAACAATACTAGAAATAGAATTATACTGTCTGCCACTGGGTAACATTCAGCATTAAATGTACTGAAAGTTTTTATTGTTTCATACCTTTATTTGTGGCAGACCCATCTTTGATCTTTTGTTTCAGTGTCTGCAGTACATCTTGCACTTGCTCAAATATGATGTCCACTTTTCCATCATCTTCCAGCTCCATCCAAAAAGTTCTTGCATCACCTAAAATTAAATCAGTGAGTGGTATAAGATCTCAATACAAATACAGATAACTCCCATATAACACAGTTATTAGGTTCCAAAAAATGGTGTGTTATATGAATCTGCATTATACGAAATGAAGAACTAGTACAAAAAAGGGGGTTAGTTTCCAAAAATTAAAAAAAATCATACTATTATATTTTTTGGCTATTTATTTAATCTATCTATCTATTTATTATTGTTAGTCTATATTTTTATAATTGAGAAATATCTTTATTAAAGCAATTTTCACCAAAAGTATGTCATTGATATGTATTAAATATCTTTTGCTTTTAAAATCTTTCATTACATTTCATGTTATTCAGAGGTTTCCCTAATTTCAAATGAGATATCTCTTGCTCTTAAAAGCTCTGATTACACTCCGTGTTGTTTGGGGATTTCTAATCCTCAAACTGTGTTAGAGTGAAACTGTGCTCTAGGTTGCCATGTTGTATGAGGCTCCCAATTCTCAAAGTGTTAGAGCCAAGCCATGTCCTAGCAGTGCCATGTTATACGGGGTCTACCTATAGATTAATTCCCCCACAGTTCATTACCAAAAATTCACTTGGTTTCTAAATAAAATGAAGATTTGTCTTTTACTTCCTTTGAGGAAAAAGTTTTCAACATTGTTTCTTTACAAAAAAAATTAGAAACTAGGAATATGATCTATCTCACTTATTTCTGCTAATTTAAAAACATATTGAAAACTTTTTTTTTTTTTTTTTTTTTTGCTTTTTGGTATGTGGGTAGCTCCCTGACTGGGAATCAAACCCAGGCCGCAGCGCTGACAGCGCCAACACCGAAGACTTAAGCCACTACACCATCAGGGAACTCCCATAGTGACTATTTCTTAACCGGAAAACAGAAGAAATGACTTCATTCTAGGGTGGGAGTGGATGTTTATATAGACATATTCATTTAAAAAGTTTTAGGAATATAACTTAAAAGAGTATGAAAGTGGATGTTTTTATAATGAAATATCTCAACAACTGCTGAAATAACAAAATGCCCAACATTAATGCTTTCTAAATGTCTTTTATGTTAGTTTTTTAATAATTATATGGAACAAAATAATGTTTAAAGTTTTTAGTTTTACAGATGAGCCAATATTTCAGATGCCAAGCAAGTTAATACCTTAAAAACTTCCTAGAAAAATAATCCTTTCAAAGCTAAGAACAGATATATGAGAGACAAAATAAATTGGCAAAAGCCAAATTTCACACTTAAGTCAAATTGAAAAGTAACAAAAATATCTAAAATGTTAAACTCATTTATAAAATGTTAGAAAGCCCAGTAAGTTTACAAACAAACAAACAAAAAACCCAAAACTTTCCTTAATAAAAATTAAACCCAGGACCTGTAAGTTTGGCAATGGAGTGAGACTCTTTGCAAGAGGCTTAGGCCTCAGAGTCCCAACTCTCCCTGACAGTCGCCCTACCTAAAAGGGATCTCTTGCTAATTAGGGGTGCTGCCACCAAAGCAGCCTCAGGAGGGGTGTTGTTTCTCTATTAACATTCTGGCTGATGTGTGCTACACAAAACTAAGACTACTTTAAATTCCCCATACTACAACTCAGACAAGGTTTCAACATTTGAAACAAAAGCAATGTGAGGACAAACGGGAAGAGAAATAATGCCTTAAAGGCAGGAAGGAGCCATGACATGGATGTCCTTGTATGCCAAGCTAAGCAACTTCATTTTTAAAAGGAAGGCTGTGGGCAGACATTCAAGAGGTTAAAGCATCTTATGATGTGATTAGATTTGTTTCTTAGAAAGATCACTCATGGTAGTAAAAAGGAGTCAAGAATATATTTCTAAGTTTTTGACTGAGGCAACCACATGTACAGTAATGGTATTTATTGAGATAGAGAATAAAGGTAGAGGCCCATATGAAAAATTCAAGTAGGGTGAGGAAACTGGATATACAGATTCCAGAGTAAGATCTGGTCCAGATATACACAGTTTGGAGTAGATGGCACAAATGCTTGCTGAAGCCATAGAACAGGTGTGATTAGAGACTGTATAGAGACTGAGAAGAGGGTCATCTATAGCACATCAACATGTAAGGACCGAGTAAAAGGAAAGGGAATCATGGAAGCAGGAGCAAATATGGTTGGTGGAAGGAAATCACAGGAGTAGCAGCATCTCAGCAAACAAAGGAAGAACAGTCACCATTCCTGGTGACTAACAATCTGGGCTTTGGAGTTCAGATGTATTTGGGTTTGAATGCTAGCACTGCCACTTACTAGCTGTATGACCATATCTGTAAAATTGAATAGCATCTACCTTGTGGAATTGATGTGCAGATAAGCAAGTGGGGCTAGCAACAAAGTAATGTATATAATATAACAGGAAATACAGCCTTAGACAAAAGAAACTAATTTTTAATTATGGAATTTTAGAGATCATTCAGTTAAGTAGGGAAAATATTTTGTGAAGCAGGGCTTTCTTAGAATCGTTAAAATCATTGTGTTTCACTGAGAGACAACCTAAAAAGTCATTGCTTTTAGGCAAAAACTATTTGTGAAAGCACTTAATTGATTACTGTTAGCATGTTTATTTTCATGAATATGAGTCAATGCTCCACATCAGAGATTTATCTTTATTTGAGGTAGACATCTAGACAATAAGAATTTTGAAAGGCATTTACAATTTTTTTTTGTAGCATTACAGTCTGCTGGAATCACATACAGCTCTTTCCTGGCTTGAGAAAATAAGCAGAGATGCTGAAAGACAGCAATCAAGACTTAAAATGAATTTTTGTTTTCCAGTTCCTATCATTTAAAACTGTGTTAGAAATGTCAGTACAGGATACCAAATTATTCTGATAGGAAATACTTAAAATGAGTTATTTAGAAAGTCTTGGAATGGATTAATAAAGAAGACACTGGCAATATAAGGAAAAAAGCCAATCAGAAAATACTGAAACTATCTGTCTGCAAAATAAATGTAAACTAAGCAATTCATATTTATTTGGCCTGTGTTTCTAATAAACTGTTCCTTATGACATCTTTATCATCTCATACTGCTAATTCTCTATTTCAATGGTGCTTATTCATCATGTCTTCCCTCTTGATTATTTTTATCTCCCTGCTATGGAAACTTTTAACCATAGTAACATTCAGTAAGAAAAGAGATAACCATAAATGAGATTAAGAGATTCAGTTATAACTTTTTTGAACAAAGAGACTAAATGAGTATCATAAGAAGAAACTTTTGAGTGACTTTCAACTATAGACTGTATGGTTACTACAATGTAAACAATTTTAGTTTCTTGCCCCTTAACTTCTGAGTTATAATCTAAAACTGTAAATTCTTCAATATATTTCAGTACAGGGGCAAATACTGAACTGAAAATCTAATTAATATACTAATATTGCTGCTACTTGCCACCAGAAATAGTGTTATCTGATTAAGTACTGTCTGTCCAAACCTGCTCCCTTACTTAGCCAGACCTGACTATTTATTGCAAGAACATAATCATAAATTATAGCAGTTCTGTGAAGAAAGAAGACAAAATTTATACTGTCTCACTATATGTCTCCCAATCTCACTTGAGATTGTCTTTGTAAATAGGCAGTGCTCATGAAATGTGGAGAGATAGTCTGCAGCTGGACTGTTTCCATGAAGTAAACAGGGATATGGATTCCAGAACACTGGGTCCCACCAGGATGGAACATTCTTGGCAGCACAGCCTGTTTATTGAGGGAGTACAAAACCTTTGCACACCATCTTAAGACATTCAAGGATGCGGCAGTTCTAATAAGAATAAGCCTTTTTTGGACTTTGAGAATTTCCTGTTTCCTTAAGCAAGTAATAAATATAAAGAGGAATGCAAGGTTAGGGCTCTTAGTCCCATTTCCATTTTTGCTCCCTATCTCGTGTGTTTTGTCTGTATGTTCTGTGGCGCCCTTCACTCGCCCCTCTCCCTTGATGAGCTGGACTCTCCAAGTGGTGCCCAACATGGGGCCCTAGTGGAGGAAGGAATGTTTGAGTGAAAGTGAAACAAGGAGTTAACATCACAGAGCCCTGAGTAGAATCAGAGGCCTCAGAAGTCTTCCCTAAAGGTAAGGAATTCTCGGGAATTTAAACTGGATTACTACTGGAAACGGAGACAGTGCTTTGAAATATTGCCCTTATCCCTTATGTTTGCTTATTAAGGCAGTTGCTTAAAGCAGGCAGGGCTAAAGGTAGTGAAGGTAGGATTCTGGAATTACTTAGTCACTGAAAAACACTGCTCATGGTTTCCCACCTTGGGTTCATTAGAGTTAAGAGACTGGGGTAAGGTGGGAAGAGAGCTGAAAAAGTTACACGTGCAAGGGGTTTCTTTGCCTGTAACTGGCCTACACGGACATTAATTAAATCAGTCTTAGAGCCTTTAACAGACTGAGGAGGATCAGGATGAGGAGGACAATGAGAAAAATTATGATGTGGAGGATAAACCTCAATTCAGTAAGGAAGAAAAAATTATTCTTCCTAGTGCCCCTTTTGAGGATCTGGAAGATCTGCCACCTCCTCCACCCGCTCCTCCCGTACCAGAGAACACCTTAAAAGAGCCCAAATTGTCAGTGTTGCAAAAAGAAATTCTTTGGGCTTAAAGAGGAGATTTAGATCCCTTAACCATGGCCTTCCTTGTCACAGTGCATGAAAGGGTTGCTCCAGGAGCAGAACCCAACCACCTGCAAGGTGTTTATGAATTTACTCATGAACCTTTACCCTTTAAAACTTTAAAAGAATTAAAACTGGCAGTACAAAATTATGGACCTCATACACCTTTCACCTATGGCATAGTACAGGGAATTGCAAAAAGATCATGATTAATTCCTGTCCACTATGGCTAGAACTGTATTAGGAGCAAGGAATTTTCTAGTTTAAAACTTGGTGGGCTGATCATGCAAAACCACAAGCTGCTTATACTAGAAATAATATTATCCCTGTATCCCTTGATCAACTTATGGGGACAGGAAATTGAGCAGAGTGGAAAATCAATTGGTAATGAATGATTAAGCTATAGTTCAAGTTAGAAGATGTTGTGTGAGAATATGGAAAAAATTTAAAGTCAAAGGACAAGGCAATTTACAACCTTATGTAGCCTAACTGCCTATCAACTTATGCGGGAGGAATCTCCTTGAACAATGGGGAGTTGAAATACATATTCCTGAAGGAATTTCATATAGTACTCAAAGCCAAAATATGATGCACAAACAAGGACATATTAGAGGAATTAGATTAGGACAATATAATCAAGGAGAGAACCTTGGCTTCCAGATCCTAAATATTTGACAAATACGAATTAGGCTATCAGCCTTTTTAGGAATGGCCACTGTTAATACAGGCCTCTTAGAAACACCAGAACCCAGTCCTTTAACCTGGAAGACCACCTCTTCAATATAGGTAGAACAGTGGTCGTTAAATGTAAAAAAATTAGAGGTCTTGTATGCTTTAGTTCAAGAACAATTTAAAAAGGGTCATATTGAAGAATCCTTTAGCCCTTGGAATTCTCCTGTATTTCCTATTGAATAAAAATAAAAAGGATGGAGATTACTGTAATTCAGCCTATGGGTGCCTTACAACCTGGTTTCTCATCTCCTATGATTCCAAGAGACTGGACTCTCTTACTAATTGATTTAAAATAATTTTTCTTTATAATACCTTTAGCTAAAAAAGATTTTTAAAAATTTGCCTTTTCAGTCCTTTCCTTTAACAATAAGGAGGCAATGAAACGATTGCAGTGGAAAGTATTACCTCAAGGAATGTTAAACAGTTCCACAATTTGTCAAAATTTTATAGTGAAGGTGTTAGAACCTGTTTGAAAATAATTTCCAAAATGTTATTTAATACATTATATGGATGATATTTTGTGTGATTCTGATTCAGAACACGAATTACTCCAAGTTTATAATTGCTTAGAAAAATCTTTAACGCAGGCAGGATTAAAAACAGCTCTTGAAAAAATCCAAAAAACAACCCCCATTTCCTATTTAGGGCATGTAGTGGATAGGATTACCATTAAACCTCAAAAAGTGCAAATTAAAAAGAGATAAAATTACAACAGTAAATGATTTACAGAAACTTTTAGGGGATATTAATTGGCTTTGACCAGCCATAGTAGTTCCTACTTAGGAACTAGCTAATCTTTTTGCATTGCTTTGAGGAGATTCTAATTTAAACAGTCCTAGACAACTAACTCCTGCTGCTGAAAAGGAACTTCAAATTATTAAAAAAAAAAAAAAATTCTGCTCAACTTAAGTCATATAGATCCTACCAAACCTTTACAATTATTATTCCTTCTGTACATTCTCCAATGGGTGTACTTACGCAAGATGAATATCTTGTAAAATGGCTATTCTTATCTAATAGTATAGGTAAATCACTTTCCCCTTATCTAGATCTCATGGCTCAGCTTATTATAAAAGGCCGATCTCATCTTCAACCACTTAATGGCCTTGATCCTTCTCATATTATTTTTACCTCTAACAAAAACAAAAATAAATTATTGTTTTCAAAATCATCTTGACTGGCAGGTTACTTTGACTGACTTTGTCGGATGTCTCGATAATCATTATCCTAAAACAAAAGTCTTACAGTTTATCAAAAAAAACCCAGTGAATATTGCCTAATATTACTAAAACTGACCCCATTCCAGCGGCCCCTTTCATGTGTACTGATGGATCTGGACAAGACACTACAGGATGTACAGAATATAAAACTAAAAAAATACTTACCCTGGGATTTTCTGCTCAAGAAGCAGAATTACTTGCAATCATTACTGTTCTACAAAATATTCCAGATTCTCTCATTATATTATCTGATTCTGCTTATGTAGTCCATGTTACTTGGAATATTGAAACTGCATTACTTAAACCTTTTATTAATCCTTCATTATTGAAATTATTTGTTCAATTGCAACAGTGTTCAACACAAAATTTCTTCTTTTTATGTTACTCATATTAGGCCACATACATCATTACCTGGACCTTTAGCTAAAGGAAATGAAGCAGTTGATTGGTTAATTGCTTCTGTCATATAGCAAGCTGAGCATTTTCACTCTCGTATTCATTTAAATGCTCCAGGATTGAAAGCGTTTCCCTATCACCTGGAATCAAGCACACCATATTGTGCGCACATGCCCCTCTTGTCAGATCAATAATCCCCAATAATCTGAGGAAGGAGTTAACCAGAGAGGTCTAAATCCTAATGCTTTACGGCAAATGGATGTAACCCATTTTTTCCCCTTTGGGCATTCCTACTTCATACACGTCACTTATAGACACCTGTTCTGGTTTTATTTGGGCCACTGCACAACCCAGAGAAACCGCAAGGCATGTAATCAATCATATGTATGCATGCTTTGCAGTCATGGACTACCCAAAGAACTACAAATGAATAATGTTCCTGCTTATATCAGTAGCAGTCTCTCGCAATTTGTACAGTCCTGGCATATTAAACATTATACTGGAATCCCCTATAATCCATAAGGACAAGTACTGGTAAAACGAGCTAACCAAACATTGAAAAATGTTACAGAAACCAAAAGGGGGAATGCTAGGTCCCCCACACGTACAGCTGGCAAAAGCTTTATTCACTTTGAATTTTTTTAACCTTTCCTCTGAAAGAGGAGGAACCGCTGAAAAAAGGCATTATGGGACACATTCTTTTCTTAGATTGTGGAGGGAATCTCCTCCAATTTGGTGGCAAGACCCCCTTACCAACATGTGATCAATGGGAAAATTATTAACGTGGGGACGAGGTTTTGCTTGTGTGTCTCCAAATACAGGTGAAGCAACTGTGTGCCTGCCTAGTCGGAGGATTAAGCCTTACCATGAGTGGAAGAAAGAGGACAGTTTCTGTGGGATGTTGAGCCTCCAGTGATGCAGATGGAGGGTCTGACTCTGAAGACTATGAAAATCAGACCAACTCCTAGAACAACAAACGCTCAGTCTCTTACATAGGGCCAAATTAAGCATTTATGTAGGAAAGTTCCCACACTTCTGTTATTGCCCCTAATTTGTTTGTGGCTATGCTTTCAGTTATTACTATTTCTGTAAGTATTTTACCTATGTGTGAAGCTACTAACAATAATTATACTTATTGGGTTTATATTCCCAATCCACCTTTGTTGCGTCCCATGTCATGGGGCGAACCTCACCCTCCAATTTATATTAATGATTCCTCTTCACTTCCTGGACCTGAAGAAAGTCAACTGCCCCTTCATCCTCAAGAAGGAACAATGTTCAATGGATCTCTGGCCTTTCTTTGATGTTTTGCCACTTTGTGTAGGTCCTGTCCCGGGCTGTTTGCCATTAGCTAACCAGGCCTGGTTGGTTATCAGTAATTCCCAAGCATGGTAACTATTCTCATTCTCAATTACATTTGTTATCTGGATTAAGCTTTAAATATGACATGAGTAATAATACTGACAGTCCTCCTGACATTCTAATTTGCACTCAGAAGAAGGTATGGTATCCTGGAATGGATAAAATACATTGGGAAAAATGCAGAGGGACTAGTAGAGCAGTACTACTAAATGATTCCTATGGAATCATAACAGATTGGTCCCGTAAGGGGTATGCAATCTCAAACTGTAGTTCTGCAAATGAATCCTGCTTGGTCAAAAAGGCATTAAAATAGAATGTTTTTAGATATAATCATACTATCATTACCCATTCTTTTCTCCCTATTACTTGGCATGGGTTGAGTATGGTGCCTTCAGCTCCACAAACTTCCCAGGGTCTATAACAGGAATCCTTTTGGAAGATGAGTTTAGGCCCAATTAAAATATGTGATGGGCAGTACCATCATTCCCCTAATTATTCGTTGTCCTTTAACACCTTCCAGAATTATACTCCTTTTGTACAATCCTGTGTTACTAATCCTTATGTTTTCTTAAACGGTCAATTTACCTTGCATTTTACAAAGATGGAGGAGTTAAACTGTCCTACTAATTCTTGTCACTTGTACACTTGTTTAAATCACTCTTTATATTCACCAAATGCCAGTGTTATTATTTTAAGACACCTCAGAGGTATCTGGATGCCAGTATCACAAGAGCAAGTCTGGGAAGCCTCTCCCGATATGCATGCATCATTAACTGTTTTACATGGTTTGTTAAGATGTTCCAAACATTTGCTTATTGCAACTATTATGGGAATTACTGTTCTTACTACAGTAGCCGCTATTTCTGGAACAGCCTTACATCAAAGCATCCAGATCATAGAGTTTGTACAAAATTAGTATTGGAATGCCAGTTTGGCTTGGGGCAGTCAAGCTCATATTGATCAGGAAATTAATACATGCTTAGTAGATTTAGAAAATGCTATACTAACTGGAGAAGAGGTCCAAATGTTAAGAAAACAGTTGAAGCTGAAATGTGATTGGACTACTACCAGCTTCTGTGCAACTCCCCATCATCATCATGTCTCTGATACTTCTTGGGCTATTATACAAGGACATTCATTAGGACATAAAGACAATTTATCCTCAGGTATTTCTCAATTAGAAGCAGATGTTCTGGATATACAACATGCTCAACTGCAGTTATTACTTTCCTCTGATACTATGGCAGCCATTTCTGATGGATTGCAATCTTTAAATCCTATCAATTGGGTAAAAGGTTTAGGTGGAGGGGTAATAGGTGGCTTAATACTAATAGGTGTTTGTATATTATGCTTATTTCTAGTCTTCTGATGCACGCAAAAAGCATTCCAATCTGTAATACAAAAGGAAATGGCAAAGTCGGCAATTTTTGACATACAGAAAAAAGGGGGAAATGTGTAGAGATGGTCTGCAGTTGGACTGTTTCCATGAAGTAAACAGGGGTATGGATTCCAGAAAACTGGGTCCTGCCAGGATGGAACATTGTCTTGGCAGCACAGTCTGTTTACTGAGGGAGTACACAGCCTTTGCACACCATCACAAGACATTCAAGGATATGGCAGTTCTAGTAAGAGAAAGCCTTTTTTGGACTTTGAGAATTTCCTGTTTCCTTAAGCAAATAATAAATATGAGGAACATAAGGTCGAGACTCTTAGTCCTTGATGTTTGGAGTCCTCTGTTCCCATCTTTGCTCCCTATCTTGTGTGTTTTGTCTGTATGTTCTACAGCGCCCTTCACTCGCCCCTCTCCCTTGCCAAGTTGGACTCAGCAATGAATCACACTGAATTCATTTACTAGATGAGTATTTATGGAATACTTATCAAATACATTGATATAATAACCTAGCTACACAGCAATATATACAGAGGGTGCCAAAATAATATATATACATTTTAAGAAAGGAAAATATTGTATTAAAATTGTAATACTCAATATATACCAATAACAAAAGGTGAATACAAGTCATGTTTGACTTCTGCAATTACAAGAGGTACGCAAAGTGGTTATTATCAGCATCCAGACACTTCTGATTATGGCAAACAGCTGTTTGAGTAATGTTGACCAAAATGTCCACTTGTATAGCTGCACATGCTGTTTCAATTTCTTCCCTAGGTACTGCCAGTGTAGTAAGTTTTCAACAGTACACCACATCCTTTAAGGTCCCCCATAGGCAGAAGTCAAGGGGCATTAAGTCAGGAGAACATGGGGGAAACTAAAAATAGCATTCTCAAATTTCAAATACCACTTCAATACGGTCTTACATTCCTTGAACAACTGTGCTTCTGTCATTTTCTTTGATTGTCCTGCCTGTCACATGGTCATGCTTGCTAGCATTCATTTGATTAATGCCATCTTTTGAGCAAATATCATACTATACATTGCTACCACAATTTAATTCAACTTCGAAAAGTACCAGATAACATCTTTTAAAATATGTATACATTTTTTGGCACCCCTGGTATATTTCTTTAAAAAAATTTATATACCTAAATCTCCCTTGAGGAGCTTCAGGGCACTGGTCTAGAATCTCTTAACACATCTTTGAGCCTGTGATCAATCAGCAAGGTATGGTATATGAACTCTGTGGGGTCCCTAAATCCTTTCAGAGAATATGCTAGGTCTAAGTATTTAAACAGTAATACTAAGACATTATGTCTTTTTTTTTTTTTTTTTGATATTGACAGTACAAAAGTACTGGTGAGTAAAAGTGTTGGTGTCTTCGCTTGAATCAAGGTAGTAGCACCAAACTACGAGTAAGTCACTGTGTAAATGATTACCACAGAAAAATGACTGTCTCAAGAAATAGTGCTAATAAGACTGAATCATAAGCTAAATTAGCTGCTTTTTTAAATGGAAAATTATCTTTACTTAAAGGAATTGCTAATAAAAATTGTGGGTTTTCAGACTTGGTTATTTGGCATATATTTCCTTGACAATAAAGAAAGTGAAACTATCATTTGAAAGACAAAATTCACAGCATTTGTTGCTAGTAATAAAATTTAAGCAACCAAAGTGAAATGGGAAATTTGGAAACCTTGCATCTTGCCATGGTAAGCTTGCTAACTTCTTAATAATTAATCACTCTTAGATGAGATCGGTAGCAATATTAACAAAGGTAATTTTTAAATTAGTGCATGATGAAATATGTAAACATTTGGAAAAATCTGCATAATTCACTTAGTCAGTATTTTCCAAGTGGCCAATGCATGATTCCATAAAATCATACATGTGTAAAAGACCCAAAGTGCAAGGAAGACCAATGAATGTTAATGTAACAGTGTGGAAAAAAACTCAATCTGATCTGAGTTCGGATTCCACACTATAACGAACCTTGAAGGAATGACTACTTGTTGAATTCTGTAGTTAAATCAAAGGAAATTATCTACAATTATCTGAAAAGCTATTAAAACAGTCTTCCTTTTTCCAACTTCTTGTCTGTTTAAAGCTTCATTTTCTTTATACATTTCAGCTAAAGCAAATATCACAACAGATTGAATACAGAAGTAGATATGAGAAGCTTCTATTAAGTCAACTATTAAAGAGATCTGTAAAAATGTGAAACAATGTTCTAATTTTTAGAGAATAGTTATTTCTCATAAAAATGTAATTTATGTTAACATGTTGGGTTAATTATTTTTTTAAATGAACCAATTATTTTTTTAAATTAGCCAAATGAAGCTTCTCAGTTTCAATTTCTAATACAGTAAATATGAACATATATTATTCACATAAACAAAAACTGTTGGGGGTTTGAAATACTTTTAAAAGTATAAAGTAGTCCCAAAACCAAAAGAAAGTTTGAGAACCACTGGCCTAGATAACGGTCCAGTAAAATCAGTACTATGATCTGTATAGTAATCCATATATTACAAGTACATTAAAGGGCACTGAAATTATTCTGTATACTACTGCAATGGTAGATACATGACATTACGCATTTGTCAAAACATAAAATACTTTAAAGCATGAAGAGTAAACCTTAATGTATGCAAATATTATTTAAGAGGTCAGGGATCCCAGGAAGGAATGCAGACTGTAATAAGAGAATCTACCTGTATTAAAAATACATACACAATCTCATTGAAGGGCTAGGTGGAAAAGGTGTTGACCTAACTAACTCTGGAAATAAGTGGAGTCTAAAACAGACATCGGCAGATTTTCAAGGCGAGGGCTACTTTTCCAAGTGTCATAGTCCACTAGTTACTTATTTTATTATTCAGGTAGTCACCCCCAAATTGCTTAGCAGTCCATTGGTGGTGTGCAAGTGCTGCAGTTTCCTATCTGGGAATAAATTTACATTTCTGGTATTGCTATACATATACAGGCATACTTCATTTTATTGTGCTTCTTTATTGTTCTTCACAGATGTTATGCTTACAAATTGAAGGCAAGACCCTCCACCAGCAAAAACATTTTGACTTCTTTGATACTTGCTTTATTGTGGTGGTCTGGAACTAGACTCACAGTATCTTCAAGGTATGACTCTATACTGGAATTGAGCAATTAAATAAATGGATAGATGCTGCAAGCCACATTTCTAACTGTTGGAGTGGGAGGTTACAGATGAGCAAGGAGAGCAGGCCAGAATGATCCATGTGGTAATGGATCAGAGTTGGAGACATCAATATAACCTCATGTTTAGATTAATATAGATACAGACACACATGGTTTCATATAAAAATATGTATAGATACATATATAGGTTAGTATACACATATATTTCCATGTTCTGTCAGCTCCGAGGGCCTAAAGCAATGACACCCCAGTAACAATGAGCACACCTATTGCCCAGATCTTAGTTTCTACTACTATTCTCCAATAAAAGGAACCAGGGCTCAATCAAGAAACAGCTGATTCTAGGATCGGGGCAGGAAATATACAAGATGAGCCTGGAGCATCTTCTAATATCAAAAATAAGGGAGTGCTAAAGAACGAAAACAAAACAAAACTCACCTACATTGATGGGGGTATGTCAAAGGGACACAGAGTTACCTGCAAGAGCTCCCAATGGCCAATCCTGAGACAATTTGAGTAACAAAGTAAACCTGTACTAGATTATAACTCAAAGTATAAAATAAGTATTTATGACATATTAATATAAATGACTGAATAAATACATAGGTGGGAGAAAGAAGACAAATCTCCTTTATGGAAGAATTCCAAATAATTAATGTAGATATTCTGTTCTCAAAGAGGCAGAGAATAAATCCCCACAGCTTAAGTGTGGGCTGCACATAGTGATTTCCTTTCAAAGATTATAGCAGGGAAGAGAGAGAGAGAGAGAGAGAAAGAGTCATTTGCAGTACAGAAATCAGATTAATACTTTGTCAGCCAGGTGATCAAGCTCAGTAACAAGTGAGAAATCATGTTGATAACATGTACCATTGACATGACATGGTAAAAATGACACTTTACCTCTATTGTCTTCCTCCCTAAACACAAGAAAAAAAAAGGCAGTCAATAATTCCAATAGAGGTGCAACCTATCAAATATGTGGATTAAAAAATCCTATAAAATAAAAAATAAGTAAAGTCTAAAAAACAATCACACCTAAGAGAACTCTAAGGAGACGTGACCAGTTAATATAATGTGGTATCCTGGATGGGATCCTGGAACAGAAAAAGACATAAGGTAAAAACTAAGGAAATGGTAATAAGTTATGGACTTTGCTTATTAATACTAATATGTCAATACTGGTTTATTAATTCTAACAAATGTAGCAGTCAAATACAAGATGTTAATCAAAGGCAAAACTGGCTGCAGGGAATATAGGAACTCTCTGTATTATCCTCTCAATTTTTTGTAAACCTAAAAGTTTTCTAAGTAACAAGTATTTTTAAAAAGTACCTTAAAGTATTGACTTAGCATTACAGATACACAATTAATTATAAAGACAGTTGAAATTGTTGGCTACAACAGAATAAACCTTTAACTCCTTCTAATTCAGAAAAGTCACTTGCAATAAAACACACTGAAAATTTCATAGCTCAGCTTCATTAAGTAGTCTATATACTTTTAACCATAAAGTTTAACAATGGTTTTTCAACCTACCATTTTTTTCTCCCATCTTTTGGCGTTGTTTATGATCATAAAACTCTTCAAAATTAACTTTATCAAAGGATTGAATCACTTTGATTGGAGAAAATAACTGGAATCCAACTGTGGTCTTTATGAAATTTGCAGTCCTCAGAAAAAATATATCATTATACCATTCTAAACCCAGTATCTTTTGATACTTGAATTTTCAAATAAAAACTGTGGTTGAAGAAACTTTCCGAAATGACTAGTCCATGAATCTTCATCAGTTAAAGATTTGTATCAGATCACTGACACTATCTTTTTAAAAATAGAAACCAATTCCATCTTTTGGTCCATGAATGCATGAAATATTCTGTAAACAAAACAAAACAATAAAGAATGGTTTATATATATAAATAAAATATAAAAGAAAGAAGAGACTATTATGTAATAGTAGCTATATCTGTTAAAACAAGATTATGAAAAAAGAATAATTATTAATTGGAAAAGTGTAAAATATCAAAATTAGGAAAATTACAGAGAAATTAAGAATCAACCATATGTAATATATTTTTAAATGAACAAACTATCCCCACTTTACCAAAACTTTTAAAATGGGGATAATAATGCTACAAGAGTGTCAAGAAATTCACGGAATGGGAAGGTTCTTGGACAGGTGGGAGTACTAGTGCACTTTGATTGTGTGACTTATTATTAGTATATGTGACAAATTTCTGTCAATTTGCATCTGTGTTCTTTCAGATATTGCCAAAGAAGCACATCAAATGTGAAGAAAACCCTAAGTATAGAAATAATTACATTTTGAGCCATCATTAAGTTCCTCACAAAACAAGGGAAAACACCTCAAACCATTTTAGAAGAGATGTTAGCAGTTTACAGGGACTGTTGCCCTGGAAAATCCGTGGTTTACAAGTGGCATAGCCTTTTCAAGCAAGGTAGAGAGTTGACTGAAGAAGATCTCTGTTCAGGATGCCCTGTTGAGGCCACTTCCTCAGAGATTGTCAAAGTTGAAATCTTGTAGTGAAAGAAGTCAGACTGAATATAAAATAGCTTGTAGAAATGGTTGGAGTATCATCTATAGCCATTTTGAATATTCTCTATCAGTATCTAAGGATGTCAAAAGTCAGTGCAAGGTGGGTACCAAGAATGCTCAAGCCGCTTCAATAAAAACAGTGTGTCCAGTATTCACAACAGTTTTTGGACCTCTGCAGAGACAACAAAGATGAAATTTTAAACTGGATTGTCACTGGAGATGAAACTTGGATTCATCATTATGAGCCCAAGTCAAAGCAGAAGTCCATGCAGTGGCATGAAAAGGGAACATTAACCTCTAAGAAGTTCAGGTGTTGGAATCAGCTGGATAAATCATGGCTACTGTTTTTGGGATACAGAGGCTATACTGCTGATTGATAACAAGGACAAGGTTGTCACAATAACTGTAAGTATGAGTCTAGTCTACTGAGACAGTTAAAAGAATCTGTGAAGGAGAAAAATGGACCAAAGAGGTGTGCCCATGCATAAGAGCAATGTTGTACTGGCTACACTTTCTAACTGTGGCTTCCAAATGTTAATCCACCCTCCTTCCAGTCCAGACCTGGCTCTGTCTGATTATTATTTGTTCCCAAATATGAAATAACAACTTTGAGGGAAGAAATTTACAGATGAGGAAGAGGTTAAAGCTGCATTTTGAGGACAATAACAAGACATTTTTTTCCAAGGGTATAAATAAACTTATTGAAAGATCTGAAAAATGTATTAGGGTTAAGGATGAATATATTGAAAAGGAAAAATAATAGTTTCTTTCTTACTCTTCTTCCCCTTCATTCTGTGAATTTCTTGACTACCCCTCATAACTACCTCATAAGGTTGTAGTAAGGATAAGAATCACTGTGAATAGTGCCTGACACAATAGATGGACTCAATAAATGTTAGCAATAATTATTATTCAGCAAATAAATTTTTTAAATAAAATATAAAATTTTAGTAAAATTTTTTGATATCATACATCTTCCCCTGTCATTAACATTTTTCTATGTCTTTTAAGTGACTATGTAATATACTTGGCCAATAATCCATACATTAAAAATACCCTAAAGAAGTTTAATAATTAAACTTTAATAAACTTTAATTTAGTACTATAAATAAGCCTCTATACTGGACATTTAGATTACTTCTATTTTTTCAGTATAATAATTAATGCTGCAATATGCTTTATACATATCTATATAAACCTACAAGTGAAACTAATAGGTCAAAAAGAGATCAACAATTTTAGTCTCAAGATGTTAGTGAACATATGATCAATTCTTTTCCTACTCCCTCACCAAACCCACAGAAATGTTAGAATATTTTTTAAAAATTAAAAATATGTAGTTATGCTAAAAATGAAAAGGTAATTCTCTATGGACCAAGTCTGTGAGACCACTCTGGGGAAAGCAAACAGGTGGGAAACTACAGAGATAATGGCAACCACCATCATTAACAAGGCAAATGGAAGAGCAAATCCTCTCAAGAGGAGATGAGTGCACAACTGAGAGTCAACAGATATTTGAGGAAACCTACACCATGAAAGAAGCTAACAAACTCACAAACCGATGGTCTTAATTCAAGAGACATAATTTAATAGAGCATCCCCAAAATAATTTTATAACAAATATTATGTATTTAACATCCTCAAAGGGCAACAGAAGGAAACCTCATCTATGAATAACATAATTTTGAGAAATAACCAATTACCTATTTTGAATATAAGAACAGTTGTTGAGCAAACTCAACCAATGACTGAATAATAGCACAGATTCAGATGAAGAGTCAGTTAATACACTGGAAGACTGAGTTGAGTAATTTCACTCAGAACACAGAGCAAACAAATAATAAGAGGAGAGGTAAAAGAGTGTGACCAAGAATTTCTCAGAACTGGAAAACAAGCCCACTAAGGGTCCAGTGAATAACAAGCAGGATAAAATTCTTAATACACACCACTAAACAAACTGTGGATATACTTCAGAATATCAAAGATAAAGTCAGTCTTAGACACTTCCAGAAAAATCTAGATTATCTGAAAGGAATGTGTATCAGACTAGTAATTGGATGTCTCATCAGAAATGCCAAATGTAACATGTTAAGGGAAAACAAGTGTGAACTCAGAATACTATTTTAGCCAAACTATTTTTCAATAGTGAGGATTAAAAAAGAGACTGCTACAGACATTCAAAGAGCCACTCAGAGACTCTCTGAAAGAAATAAGAAGTTGTTCCTAAATAAAAACTAACCTAGAACTACTGAGGTACAAGAAGCAAGAGTGAGCAAATAAATGAGTAAAATACATTAATGCTAGATAAACACAAATTAAAAATGGATGCTAATGACAAGTGAAACAAAAAGCTAGAAGATAAGAACCATGGGAAATTATGTTCTTTTTTGAAGGGGAGATGTGGGAGGATTGTTACAATATCAAAGAAAGTAAAGTAGAAGCAAACTAAGTTCTTCAAAGGAAGGATATCAATACTAATTAAATTTAGACTTCATTAGAAAAAAATAAATTTAAAAAACCATGTTGAATAGTAAAGGTAATCTATTAAAAAGAAAACAAAACTTGGGGCCAGCTTGAGTAGAACAAAGAAAAAAACTTGGGGCTAGTTTCAATTAAAAAGAGAAATGAGGGAGTTTCCTGGTGGTGTGTAGTGGCTAGGCTTCAGCGCTGTCAATGTTGTGGCCTGGGTTCAATTCCCAGCCACGGAACTACCCACATTAAAAAAAAAAAAGAAAGAAAGAAAGAAAAAGAAAAAGAGAGAGAGCAATGAAAAAATAAGATCTGAAAGATACAAAGAGAAACAAGGTTAACAAGATGACAAAAAGGCCAAATACATTAATAATCACAAAAAGGTGAATTTGTTAATCTTATTAAAAGATGACTCTCAGGACTAGGGCAACAAAATGGCACCGTGAAAAGAACCTCTGAAAAACTCCTCTGGAGATTACAACTAATGAAACACCTATGCCTCAACCAAGGACCCTCTCTACACAATGCACAATCACAGCTAAGAAACCCACTTGTCACATTAAGGTACATGCAGAAGGACAGAGGATTAAACAAAGGAGAAATAAAAGGGGAAAAGTGGAGAAATGGCTGTGCACGTCCCTGCTTGGAACTCTACCACTGCAGGAGGGAGAAGAAGGTGGTGGGAGAGTGCTCCAGACCTCACTGGGTCCACAGAACAGAGGAAAGAGGCTCAGCGAGGGGCGTGAGACACTGCAATCAGATCTCACTTGGCCCCCCGGAGGTGCAGATCAGTTACAAAACGCAGCAGCCAGACTTCGCACTGGTTCCCAGAGGAGGGGGAGCAACTGGGCAATGAGGAGCAGCAGCACACAAAAACTCTGGTGAGAAGAAGGAGAGAGCGAGCTGCACATGTGTTTCTGGGTCCACAACCAGCACGATTTGAAAGAACAGCATATAGGACAGCTGACTGCAAAGTTCAGGGCAGAATCTGTACATGGGGCAAACTGAGAACAGAAAGGTGCAAGGATGCCCAAATTACCTGCACATCCCCTGGAGCCACAGGAAGGAAACAAAGCTGCAAATTCCTTTTCCCCCTCAGGTTTCTGCCCACCCTGTACCAGCAGCAAACACCAAGAACCTGCTGCAGTGAGGGTCTAGAGAGGCTGCCAAAATGAGAAACCAGAGAAAGGCAACTAGAGATAAAGAGATGGGGACAGAAGACCCAACAGAAAGAGCTCAAAGCAACAATCATAAAAACATTTAAGGAACTGAATAATTTCAACGAAAAGATAGCAAGCATTAAAGAAGACTTGCAAACCCTTATAAAGGACCAGACAGAGATAATGACTACATTGACTGAAATGAAGAACAGGATAAGTCACTCAGCTAGATAAAATAGAAGAGTAAAGCAGTGATTTTCAGGAAAAGCCAGCAGAAAAACTCAGCCAGAACAGATAGAAAATAATTTCCAAAAAAATGAGGTTGGACTGAGATTCCTCTGGGACTATATTGAACATAAAAATATCAAAATAGGTGTACCAGAAGGGAAAGAGGAAAAGCACAGGATCAAGAAATTATTTGAAGAAATAATGACTGAAATTTCCCTAACCTGGAGAAGGAAATAGCCATACAAGTCCAGAGTGCACAGACAGGCCCAAACAAGATGATCTCAAACAGGAACACATCATAATTAAAATGGCAAAAGTTAAAGAAAAAGAGAAAATTCTAAAAACGGCAAGAGAAATGCAATTAGTAACTTATAAAGGGACACCCATTCAACTCTCAGCTGATTTCTCTCCAGAAATTTTACAGGCCAGAAGAGACTAGCAGAAAATATTCAATGTGATGAAAACCAAGGTTCTACCAAGAATAATGTATCCAGCAAGGCTAGCATTCAAAATTTAAGGACAGATAAAGAGCTTCTCAGATAAGAAAAAGCTAAAGGAATTCATCACCACCAAACCAGTACTACAAAGAATGTTAGAGGGACTTCTTTAAGATCGGAGGAGGGATGGGAGAGTGGGTAAAATAAGGGAAGGGGATGGAGAAATTTAGTTTGATTGTTAACGTAAAACTGAAAGCAACAAAGAAACAAAACTCATAGACACAGTCAATAATTTAGTAGTTACCTGAGGGCAAGGGGGAGGTGGGATAGAAGGGGCAGGGACACAAATATATGGTGATGGAAAGAGAACTGACTCTGGGTGATGAACACACAATACAACACACAGAAAATGTAATGTAGAATTGCACACCTGGGACTTATGTAATTTTTACTAATCAATGTCACTATAATAAGTTAAAAAAAAAAACAGACTCTCAGACTAGATAGCAAGCAAAATCTATGAAAGTATTTTTAAATAAGAGACCCACTTAAATCATCGAAGTATTATTAAAAGGTTAAATGAAGGGATGTGAAAAGACATATCAGCAAATATAAGAAACATGCATATCTATCAAAATAGCATTTAATATGAAAACCAGTAAAAGACAGAAATATTTTATACTAATAGAACAATTCATCACAAATATCTCAGTGAAATTATTGACTTACTAACAAATAGGCTAAAGAAGTAAAAATCCCAATTAGAAGCATAAGTATAAAAAAGAAAATTTAAAAGTACAGTTGAAGATTATACCACAGAGCTGCATGCCACACATCCCCACCTCTCACTCCCAGCATACCAGGTCCCTAAAATTGTACAGATGAATTCTATAAAATTTTCAAGGGAACAGGTAATTTCTATAGCATACAAACAGTTCCAGAGCAAGTAAAATACAGGAAGTTATTCAACTCTTTTCCTTTTGAGATGAGTATAACCTTGACACATTAAAAAATTAAACTGAAGGCCAAAAGCAAACTCAAGATATAAAAGCAAAAATAGTTAAGTAAAAATAAACAGCAGAAGACTAAAAGTATATTATCAATGTAGGATTTATCCCAGGAATATCCCAAAAGTTTAACATTGGAAAGTTTCTCAGTTTAAATTCCTATATTAATGGGCAAGTGGAGGAAAACTATCAACTCAGATGGCAGAAAAAAAGAATTTAAAATTTCAATGAACTTCTGGAGAGAGGAAGGAAAAGAGCATACTCCTAGCTAATAACTAGTAATAAAAGAGAACTTCTTTAATCTGGTAAAGACTATCTACTGAAACCTAGCACCAAACAACATAATGATAAAACATGAGAAGCATTTTCATGAGAAGTTAGGCATAGGATGAAGACACCTACCACCACTGCTATTATAAAATATTAAGAGAAATGCAGTTAAAACAAAGAGATCTAAAGATTGTAAAGAAAAAATCTGTATAATAAATAAAAAATAACAAAAAGAAAATAAAGTTAAAAGCCAAGCAAAGAGTTGGGAGAAAAATGTAACAGTTTAACAGTAGTAACAAAAAAAAAAGAGAGAGAGAAATTAAAGAAATTTAAAGAAATTACAGGATAAAGTGTATTCAGAACACATAAAGAACTTCTTAAATAATTAAGAAAAAGATGATTAAATAGAAAAATGGATACTTTAAAAAGAAATACAGAAATTCACATAAATCAGTTTAATAAACCTGAATAGATACTGCAACCTTCATTCAGAGAATGAAGTTTAAAAAAAATGAGTATCATTTTCACCCATCAGATGGGCAAAAAGTTAAGAAGATATCATCTTATGTTGGTCTACATTATAATAAAACTGAACTCTAATAATTACTTGTGGGATGTGTAAATTTGTAAAAGCAGTTTGGAAGGAAATTTGGTAAGATCTATTAAGATTAAAAATGTACATAACTTAGAACCAAGCAATCCCACTTTTAGGTATGTTTCTTGTGCAATAGCACGTGCACAAGAAAACACTAGTACAAGGATTTCCCTGTAGCATTTTTTGTAAGGTGAAAAACTGGAAACAACCAGATGTCCATCAAGAGGAGAATCCCAAATAAAACATGCTATACAATAGCAATCAAACAAAAAGAATTTAATATGAAAACCAGTAAGAAACAAAAATAAATATTTTGCATGTACAGATCAATTCATTCATACACTGGAACACTATCCAGCAGTAAAAGAAATAAGCCATAAAAAACATAATGAACTATTTATAAATAGCATGCACACACTGCAAAGAATTGTCCATTAAAGAGTTACAGAATTATATATTATGGTACTACTTCCCTTTTAAAAAATTACAAATGCATACACACACACACACCCCTATTTTAAGTATAAAAGAAGACTTGAAGATGGCACCAGTCTTTGTTGTGGGGTGAGGGGAGCCAGAGGGAATTCAGGGATTGTGGATTGATCTCTTTGTGTGCAAGGTTGTAATTTTGTAAAAGGGAAATGTAAGTGTAATTTTAAAATTAAGTATATAATTTTCAGAAAGGGATTGTCCATTTTAAAGCTTTTTGGAGCACGTTGTCAAACTGCTGTCCAAGTTCTACCAATTTATACTTCCAGGTACAGAATATAAGCACATTCAGTCATATCTTCTTTTTAAAGAAAGCTCTCACTAGTGTTCATATGTTCTACAATTTTAAAAATAACAGAACTTACAAATGTTAAGACATGTTTACTGAAGGAAAATGCAAAATACTGTACACCATAAAGAAAAAATTTTAAATGACTCGAGACAACTAGTGTTAATATTTTGGAGTGTAACAGATTTTTAAATTTGTTCATATTTTTCCCCTTGTCACTTTTCATTTTGGCAGAAAAATAGTCAGTTTCACTTCAATTTATCGTTCCTTTTCGTTTTAAAAAAAGGCCTTTATGAAACTGACCATTTCCTATCCGTTCCTTATGTTTTAATTATGATGACGGCAATGGCATTTATTGAGTATAAAACACGTGTCAGGCACACAGCTAAATGTGTACTACACAATTTAAATGGCAGAAAGGAAAAAAAAGGAACTAGGCAGGATGGTTTCAGAGCCCAAGTTTTTGACTGACGCCTCTTTTCTTGGTCTTAATACATGCAGAATTCATTGCAGGTTTCCAAATGCCAAAGAGCACAGTTAATTACACACAGCTCTTTATTTTAATTACGCACTGGGTAATTACATTTACTGGGTTGTGGTTAAGGGTCAACCGGGATCTGAGTATCTTATCTCAACTCTAATCTTGGATAAATGATTTTACCTACTCAGGGCTTGTGGAGTCTTCTTACCTGTGAAATGGGTCAGTGGTTAAACCTTCAAGTTCTGCTTTTGGATTTTATACTGCAGTCCATTTCCTGCAGCCCCTTTTACAGGATCGGGCTCCCAGCTGCTTAACAACCATCTAACATGAAGGTGTACACCGCGAGATAGACTGAAATAGGAGTTGAGAACTCTGAGCCCGCAGTCTCTTCTCTAGCCCGGGACTGCACGTGGGTGAAAGGTAAAGGGAGGTTGCAAAGGCTAGGATCCACGCAGCTGAGGGCTTCACCGCGATCCCAGGTCCTGGGCCGGAAAACCCGTCGGGGCTACTACCCACGGCCGTGCCTCGGCTCCACTGCGTTTTCCACGCCGCCCGCCAGACCTAAAGGCTGTACGCCTCACGCTCCGTTAACGAGCCTGGTTTCCCCAGCTGTGCAGGCTCCGCTCAGAGTCCACACCACCAAGACTCCACGGCCCAAGCATCCTCAGTAGGAAGTACTTCACCATTTACTAGCTCTATCCTCTGTCGACCTTAAATGGGAGGAGTCTGATACCAACGGACCACACACCCTGACCGGGTGCCTATTGGCTGCACAACCCACTCGGTCCACGCCTCAGAACTACGCGCCCGTACCGCCTGCAACGCAGCAGCGCCACACCGCGCCGACTGCCGGTTGGCTGTCAGTGCTCTCCAGTTGTCTCGCGCTCTCTGGGTGGGCCAATGGAGATATCCAGTCGAGAGGCTGGCATCGCTAGAGTGGTGGCGCAGCTGTTTCCTCCGGTAGGTGTTTGGCTGCCATCTTGTGTGTGGCTGAGTCTGGGATTCTGGGCGGTTGAAAGCTTACTAAGCGGCTCAAAGTCTAAGAGAAGTGTGGAGGAAAAGAGGGTTCTGAGAGTCTTCTCACTTTCCTAAAAGGGAATGGCTTCCTGGCCTGATTTTCAGCCCTGGGTAGAGAGAACGATGAATGGTGGTGGTGGGGATCCCAGGCTGCGGTTTTGTTGGTTATTGTGAAGGCTTGGCGGGTGCTCTGATGCCTTAACACTGATTACTTGAACTCCAGGGAGCAATTCCAGTAATCTTTGTCTCGGAAAGATTGCTCACCATTCGCCTCCTTTACTAACAGAGGAGATTAGCTAATGGACTGCCTGGTTCAAGAAGGAATAATGCTAGTAATTAATGGAAGCGGGAGACAGGGAAATGCCTCACCACTGTCTTCAGGTTTGAAAGGACACATCTTCATTTTCTGTTGATTGGGAGGAAGCGACTGCTAAATTCTTTGCTCTCTAGGTAGTTATACCTGTGACTAAGGACAGCATTTGATAGTGGCGTCAGGTGCTGCGTTTGGGCTGAGCTGGAAAGTGGTGGGCTTTGCAGAAACAGTGGAAGTGAAGTAAGAATTTTGTTAAATCTTTGTTTCTCTGGTTACGATCTATAGAAGATTTAGAAACCTCTGGGTCCGCCTTGACATGCTTGGTTGCTTCGTCAGGGGGCTGGGGGGAAGCTTTTATGAGGGAAACCATCTTCTGAGCTCTTTTTGAGTTGGGAAAAAGGAAACTAGAAGCACCTCCTTTTCCTCTTCATTATTTTTTCAAAAAATCTAAGTAGAAAGCACGCATTGTCTTTCCTTTGAGGGGAAAATTTATCGGATCCGAAAACCTACTCGATAAAAGGCTAACATTTATTAAGAACTTTAGCAGTTTTGACATGCATAAGGAGAAAGCAAAGATACTTATCTTGCCTTGAATTTAGTTTTCAGTTATTCAAGTTAACTGATGACTCAACAGAGTCAACAGTACCGTGTGTTTTGTGGCAGGAATGCCAAAGAAAACAGTAAAAAAATTAAATTTTCATTTAAAAATTTACTTTTTAATCCATGAATCTTATAAAACCTAAGTTGCTGGAATTCTCTTGTCACTAAGAGATCGATGGCTAAGAAACACCAGTAACACATAGCTGCTCAGTAAATGCTAAAACTTTGGTATAGCATTCACATATATTAGTACCTGGTATATATTCAACAGTTTAATTGCTGAATGAATAAATAAGATAACGGAGTAATTGGGAGGTATGGCGATAATATTTGGGGGGGTCCAACTGAAAAATAGTTTTTTAACCTTCTCTCTAGAAAACTTGACTTTCAGTTCGTTTGAACTAAGTGTATTTGTTGCTAATAGTTTATACATACGAATAATAAGGCTAGGCTCATGTGCTTTTTTTATGGGGTCTCTTTTTGAAATCTTAACTATAGAGAAATTGATAACGAAGATGACCTCCAATGATAATACTCTACCATTTTTTTCTGGAAATAATATTTCAGTAAATGAATACCAAACTTAGTGGCTTGGACCTCTTTTGCTAAAGAAAATTTATTGCTTTTCTAGTTTCTTTTTAACACTACTTAAAAATACTGCAACTTTAAATTTACTATATTGAGTAAATATATTTTGGAGTTTTAAATAGGTAATTTTAAAATAGTTGTCTTCAAATTTGTATAACAGCGCTCTAGACTTAATATATAATCCGAAGATTCTTCGAAATTGTTTAAAATACCACTTATCTATTAACAATGTTAAGTGACTTTAAAATGATTTAACTTAGATCGGCATGTTAGAGGTTATTTTTCCTTGCAATCTCATACAAATTTCGATTTTCCCAAGTGATGCATACTGTTTAATTATTAAATAAAAAGATTAATAATGCTTTTTAAATGTGTTTTGTGACAGAATGTAGGTTAAGGTTTATTTATGTAAATCATCATTAAATAATAAAAACTGCTTTCAGAACCTGATTGGAATTCTTGCATTTGGTACTTTAAAAATCTAAATGATTATATGAATTAAGATTTTAGAGTGATTATGACCACTTTATTAAAAAAAACATTTAAAATGTGATGGGTTTCCCTTCCAGTAACTGAAAGACCAAGTTGCAAATAATAATCATTCTTTTAAAAATTATTTTTCAAGTACTAGAAATATTTTCTGTATTATTAATCATATAAATGTCACTTTGGGGGACCATTTTGAGGTTAATTTTCAGAAATATTTCTCTATTCTTCATTAACTTAGTGCATTTTGCCATCATTTTCCTAGTCTTAACCCAATATGGTCCATTATGGGAATAAATTAAACAATTTGACTAAAAAAACATGATTTAAAACAATGAAAAGATCAAAATGACCACACCAGTGTGTACTATTCTGCTAATCAGTGAAATTGACTGCCAGTATCATGAGAATGTCCATTAACTACTGAAAAATGTTTGTGAGGTAAACACGTGGGACATTCAGATTATTCACTTAAAAGAGAAAACATTTCAAGTATGATATGTATTTGACTTTTTTTTTTTTAAGATGGAAGAAATGAAACACTAAAATTTTGCTGTTAATATGACTTCTCCCTTTGTAATCTCTTTTGTCCTTGTTTGGGAAACTTGTCATTTGTATGCAAATGAGCCCAAACTCTGTGTCAAGTTCTGCTTTTTTGAGTATTTTTAACATACTTTACTCAAAGCCTTTTGGGTAATTAAATCTACTAAATTTGTATAAAACTCTCCCTCTTTTATGTTTCTTAAGTGGCTTTGATTTAAACTTGAAATTCTTCCTTCTCCTTTTTGCCCAACTGTATAATCAGTTGCTTCAACCGCCCAAATGGCTTTTCTTTTTTAGTTTTCTACTCTCACTGCCTCTGCCCTAATTTAGGCCCCTTTTTTTTTTCTTTAAAGCATTTATATGCCATTGTGTTATTGACAAAGCCCACACTCCTAAACTTGGAATTTGTATTAGTTAAGATAATAGGTTTGGCTGCTGTGACAGAGAAGCTAAAACATTTGTGGCCTAAAAATTTTTTTTTTAATAAAAAAATTTTGAGGGACCCATGTTCCTTCAAACTGTTGCTCTATCATCCAACTCATGCAACTTCATCTTGTGGGTCAAGATGGCTGCTTCACTTCCCACCATTAATACTGCCACGTGCTTACGTTAAATTTTAATGGTACGGCACACAGAGGATTTGTAAGTAGCAGTAGGAGTGGGATTTATCTTTCCACTTATGATTTCATGAACTTTTGATGGTATAATTAGACTTATATTTGGAAGATGTAAAGTGGGTAAACTTGAGACCTTCAAATACTATCCTTGTGGCCTATATATCACATGCAGTCCTAGGGACACTGTACGTTCCATTTCTATCTATAAAAAATGGTTCCACTGTCCCAAATTACTTTCTTTTGAAAGTAGTTGATGCCAGGAACATCTTTTTGCCTCTCAAGATATAGACAGGTTTTATTCAATAACAATCTCCTCTTATCCTCTACTCAAATTCTTCATTTGTACATATAAAATATTACTTTATGAAAACAAAGTAACTCCTTGGAAGGCAAGAGCCCTTAAGTATAGTGAACACTTGTTTTGCATGTAGTTGATACTGGATAAATGTTTGCTCATTTGAAGTATATTTTGTATTTCAAATAGAGTAAAGAATTGAGTGGGGAAGTCAGAGGTAGACCTATCTTGCTTTATATGCAAAGTATGTTCAATAACAAATAATGTCAATACCCTGACAGAGAACATGAACTCATGATCACACAAGAACAATCACAAATGGCTTAAATGAAAAATATTTAACTTGTAATTAAGGAAATATTTAAAGCAATTTTTTTCTTTATAATCACAGCGTAATTTCATACTTGTAAAAATTAGAAATTGAAAATATCCAATGGTAGAAGAATGGTTTTATAAAATATAGTACACTCACAATAGGCTACATTTCATAATAGGCTGTATTTCAACATTTTGAAAGAAATATTTTCAAAGAGTGTTTCATGATATAGGCTGTTTAATAGGAAAATGGTCACCATTTTGTGTTAAATGAGAAAAATACAGAAGGAAAGCATAATAAAACTATAATGAGATACCACATTATCTCTTCAAATGCCTCCTCCCCAACCCCCGCTCCTCAAAAAGGAAAATACCAAGTGGCAGCAAGGATGCAAAGATAATGAGATTCAAATCTTGCTGGTGGGAATAGATACTACAGAATTTAAGAGACAGTTTGATAGTTTCTCATAAAATACTCCTATTATGACCTAGCAACCCTACTCCTAGGTTGAAATTTACCAGCAAGATATGAGAGCTCCATTAGCTTCTCTTTCTTGTCTGCACTTGGCATTACCAGTTTTTAAAAAACATTTTAGTCATTGTATGAGATACGTAATGACATCTCATTATGATTTCAACTTGCATTTTCCTGATGACTTGTATGCTTTTCTCATGAAATGTGAAATGAAAACCTATAATCACCTCTCTGCAAATATTACGGCAGTTGTGTTTGTTGTAATAATTGAAATCTAGAAGTAACCCAAATATCTCTCAATTAGGGAGTGAATTTTTAAAAACTGAAGTACATTCATGGTACATTCATGCAATGTACCACAAGAACGAACTCTTAGTCCAGGATAACACAAAAATACATGGGGAAAGGGACTATAACTATGTATACTAGGTTATTATAAGAAAAAACTTAAAAGTGAGCCATAAAATATAGATCATGTAATGAAAACAGACTAAAAAATGTGACCATATAGCAGATGAACATGATAATCTAAATATTTCAATATAAGTAAAGAGAAATTAAGGAAAAGATGAAACATGAAACAACCACAGAAATAAGATGTATGAGGTATTACAATTAATTTCGTGAACTCGTCCTAGAAAAAGTGCTACGAAGCTCATCATTGAATATCACTATGGTCACCTTTAAAGTACTACCCTTGGAAAGCTATGTACCAACGCCAGCGCCTTGTCCATCTGTATGACCCTTGATGTCCTGAATGTCATTAAAATGTCTTCCTTTAAATATTTCTTTTATCTTTGGGTAAAGAAAAAAGTCATTGGGGGCCAGATCAGGTAAGTAGGGAGGGTGTTTCAATACAGTTATTTGTTTACTGGTTAAAGACTCCCTCACAGATAGTGCTGTGTGAGCTGGTGCACTGTAATACAAGAGCCATAAGTTGGCAAAAAGTTCAGGTCGTTTTCGTCTTTTTCACACAGCCTTTTCAGCACTTCCAAATAGTAAACTTGGTTGACTGTCAAGTTGGTACAAATTTATACTGAACAGTCCCTCTGATATCAAAAAAGGTTAGCAACATCATTTTGATTGATTGGGACTAAGAACTTTTTTGGGTGTGTAGAATTGCCCGACTTCCATTGTGCATTTTGACATTTTGTTTCAGGGTCATATTGGTTCACCCATGTTTCATCACCAGTGATAAACGTGGCCTATAACTTAGTCTTGCCTCTCTAGAAGGTCTTGGCAAACTTTGACTCTCCTTTGGTTTTGTTCATTGGTGAGCTTCAGGACCATTTTTTTTTTTCTCTCTCTCTCTTTTTTTTTTATATATGTGGATAGTTTCCTGGCCGGGAATCAAACCTAGGCCGCGGCGCTGACAGCGCCAGCGACGAAGCCTTAAGCCACTACACCACCAGGGAACTCCTTCAGGACCATTTTTGCACACACTTTTCTCATGCCAAGATTTTCTTGTTTATCAGTGTTTATTTGGTCAGCTATGCTTCTCACAGTCAGCTAATGATTTTGATGCACAATTTGATGGATTTTTGCAAAGTTTTCATCAGTTCTGCTCATTACTGTCTGCCCTGACCTCTCTTCATCAGTGATACTTTCTCTCCCCTCAGGAAAACGTTTAATCCATTTGTACACTGCCGTTTTCTTCATGCCATTACTCCGTAAACTTGGACTAACATGTCCCTGATTTCACTTCCACTCTTGCCAAATTTAACAAGAAATTTAATGTTTGTTCATTGCTTTAATTCAAGCTCCAACATTCTCACGATGGCACACAAAAATGCAACAATAATAAACACCATTCAGTATGACACTGCTACACATTGACATGAACACAGCTGTGAAACACAGATATACCAAGTTTATGAAACCTTACTGAGTTGTTTGTACAATGCTGCCAACGTACAAGTTTGCAAATTTAAATGTCAGACCTTGTATATATGGTGGTGCTGATTCTAAAGAATGTCCGTAATTTTCAGTCTGCTTTCCTGTTAGCTTTAATAACAGTGATTTGACATACAGTGTTGATTTGGCCCAGTGCAAAGGTTATTTTTGCCCAATTCCAATATTCCAGAAGTTCAAGGAGCAAAGCATGCAATGCAATTTCTCTTGAGGTCTACTCTGACTCCATTTTAAAATAACTGTTCACAATTCAGTTATCATATTCCTACTTGGAAACCATTACCTTCAACAATGCACAACTGAACTTAAGCATTAACTTTATATACATCTCTATGTATGAGTATATACACATGTATTTTTCTACATGTGCATTTACTTTTGTATATTGATATTTTGAATGGCAGGCTTTGTAGTGATTTTCCTACCCTATTATATTTATTCCTGCTAAAAAGCAATCTAAGTAAACTTGAAGATCTCATTGACATTATTCAGAGATTCCTAAGTCGGGCAGCATTCCATCTAGCAACAAGAACGGCACTCCAAGAGGTTGGACAGAATGAAAGGACTTTATAAGAAGAAGGGTGGGACAAGGGAGCAACTAGGAAAGAATAGAAAGGATTATTTGGGGGCCAGGACATCTTTTCTTTGGGAGAAGAAATCATGTAGCTTGCCTGTTCTTTCTGTGGGGGATGGAAAGTGCCTGTGTAACAAATAACTTTATTGGTGCTTGACCAGAAAATTCCATATTGGTTGATTAAGAGTATGTTTCTGGAAGAGTTTAAAACTGGAATTGGATCAGGTATTAAATCTAGGTTTGGTATAATAGGCTTTTGGCATCAGTGACAACATTTTAGACCTGTGGGGGATTTTTTCTTTAATATTCCTATAATTTTTGTTTTATTATACAGAAAGTTTTATTTTCATATATTTGAATTGATTTGCTTTTTCTAAGGGATCATAAATTTTGCTTCTATCTAAGATAATATGAAAATGTTCTCTTTTATTCCAGCCATTTCTGGAATTTTCTTAAGTTTATATTTATAAACCCCTAAAATGTATTGCTGTATGTATTAGGAAATATTGTTACCAAATTAAACTGGGATCTTGCCACCTGGTAGATGTCAGCCAAAAGAACATTCCAAGCTGATTTTGTTAACAGGAAATTTAATGCAAGGCAGCGAACAAGGAGTGCACTGGAAATGATTCCCAAGGCAGCGCCTATCCGAGAACAAAAGACTGTGATATTATATGGCTTGTTGCTTACATCATAGCATGTTGACATATATTTGGGGTGAGGATGCACAGCAAAGGGTCATGACTATACATACATCTCGTGCACAGAAAATGGCAGGTAAGTCCTTCCTTGAGCAGAGATTTTAGTAGTATAATGAAGGTATAATGAGAAAAATTTACACTGAGGAGGCCACTGGAGGATTCTTTGCTCAATTCCAACTGATATGAGGCATTTCATATACCAGTTTCCTTATCTTTACCTAATCTTTACCTAATGGTACTGAAGGAAAACATCTCAGGCAAGCACTGTTAGAGTTCCATCAATCAAACAAGCATAGTAAATGTTTTAAGTAAATACGTAGGCTTTCTCCAAGCTCTTAACCCTCTGGACTAGCTAGATAGGCTACAATATCAATTTAGGTTAATTCTCTATACTGACATCCTGTTGATTCAATATTTATTTAATTGTAATTGCTTTGTGTTTGTTATATTTTAAATTCATTTTAGTACTGAAAAATTTTTGGTCAGGTTTGCTACTTAATGTATTATTGTAGATTTTGATAATTATAGTTTTATAATAGTCTAATTCTGGTGAAATGAATCCACTACCATTTTGGACAAAAACGTTGACAATGGAAGGTAACCTCTCACAGATGATCTGATCATAAATTCCTAACTGGGTAGGTCATAGTGGGTAGTCACATCCCAAGCATATAACTTATTTACTAAAAGCAAGCCTTGTCCATTGTTTCTGTGCAGGTTAACATATCTTTCAAATACCCACTTTCAGACCCCTCAATAGAGCACATAATCTTAACTTCTCTGGAATCTGATTTCCAGGTGACTACCCCAAAGAAAGCATATAATCTTAGATATTCTGTCATCCCATCCCTGCTTGTTTGCTTCCTTCCACCTCTGTGTAATCTTTCTTATCTTCCCTTTTTAATCTCAAATGCCTAACAAGAAACTGCAAACTATTATTCTTTGCAGCATTTATCTCAAGTTTGTTTAGATCTTGCTTCCCTGTATATTCTATTTTTGACTCAAATTTTTTAAAAATTTTTTTACAAGTTTGGACATTTCTTATGCAACACCACTACTTAAAAACATGATATGGTAATTTCATCATCCTATTATAAAATATACATTAAACCTATTAGATATTCTAGTCAGGAGTAAATCTCTATATATTCATTTATTCCTTTATTTAAATAATATGCTCATTTATTCCTTTATGTCCATCATTGGCTAAGGCTTCGGCGCTGTAAATAAATGCTGCGGCCTGGGTTTGATTCCCAGCCAGGGAACTACCCACATAAAAACAAACAAACAAACTAACTAACTAACTAACTAACTAACTAACTAACTACAGTTCTCTGGTGGTGTAGTGGCTAAGGCTTCAGCACTGTCAACGCTGTGGCCTGGGTTCGTTTCCCAGCCAGGGAACTACCCACATAAAAATAAAATAAACTTTATTTTTTTATTCTTTTTTATTATTTAAATGTTTTTATTTTTTTCAATTATAGTTGACATTTACTATATTAGTTTCAGGTGTACAGCATAGTGATTAGACATTTATACAGCTTACAAAGTGATCCCCCTTGTTTAATCTTGTACTCATCTGACACTGTGTATAATTATTACAAATTATAGTATCATTAACTATATTCCCTAAGCTTTTCTTTACATCCCTGTGATGATTTTGTAACTGTCAATTTGTACTTCTTACTCACTTCACCTTTTTTACCCAGTCCCTTAACTCTCTTGTCATATGACAACCATCAGTTTTTTCTGTTATCTCTGAGTTTGTCATGCTAGTTCATTTATTTTGTTTTTTATATTCTACTTATATATAAAAAAAGATTCTACATACAAATGAAATCATAATGACATTTGCCTTTCTCTGTTGAATCATTTTTCACTTAGCTCAATACCCACTAGGTCCACCTGTATTGTCACACATGGTAAGACTATTCTTTTTTATGGCCAGGTAATATTTCATTGTATGTGCCACATCTTTATCCATTCATCTTTTGATTGGAGCATTTAATACATTTACATTTAAATAATCATTGATAGGTGTGCAGTTACTGCCATTTTATTAAATGTCTTTGTTTTTGTAGTTGTGTGTTATTATTCTTTTGCTCTCGTTTGTATGTTGACGACTTTCTGTAGTATTGTGTTTGGATTCCTTTCTCTTTAATTTTTGTATATCACTTGTAATTTTGGGTTTGTGGTTACCATATACTTCATATGATATACCAAGCTATGTTTATAGCACTCTCTTTTAAGTTGATCATCACTTAAGTTCTAACACTTTCTGTGATCTCAACCATTTTTACTCATCCTCTTCACGTTTGTTTTTGTCATTATTCTTTACTTCTTGCATGTGTGCATATGTCCCTTAATTTACTGTTGTAATTATACATTATCTTCCTACTGTTGCCTTTTAACCTTTGTGTTAACTTTAGTGATGGTCGATCCACTGCTTTTATTATATGTTTGCCTTTGTCAGTGAGAACTTTTTCTTTGTGGTATTTTCTTATTCATATTTTTATTTTTCTTTCTTCTTAAGGAAATGCTTTTAACATTTCTTTTAATACTGGTTTGGTGGTGATGAACTCCTTCAGCTTTTTCTTGTCTGGGAATCTCTGTCCTTTGATTCTAAGTGACGTGGAAACTCAGAAGTCTATAGACTTTCCCAATATGCATATGATACAATAGTGTAGAGTGTGTACATTATTGATACATCAGAGCCCACATTTTAAAAGAATGCCTATATTTTAAAAGAGAGAAACATAGCTGTTGCTTTAAAAAAAAAATCTTTTTTTTTCTGTTAAGATACCATGGTAGAAAACTTATTTTTTCTTTTTAAATGACAACAATTTATTGAACAACTAATTGTTGAAATTCTTAAGATGAACTGGATGCTGATACAGCTGTCCTCTTGAGTATACGGTTTTTTGGTGCCTCATTCAACTGTTCTCAGTGGTATTTTATCTTTTAGCCTTGGCACTCCAATTATGCTTTCTCTTGTATTTCGTAGGGTAGTCAACATTTGCCACAGGTCGACTTCTGAAGGTGGCAGGACTTAGAGCCAGAATGGTGGCACAATGAGTGGGTTTTATTACAATACTTTCCAAATGATAATGTTCTCTTCCTCATCTCATTTTCTAATTCTATCTATATGAATTTAAATATGGATATTTACATAAACATACACAAAAGGTTGTGTGGAGATATGTATATATAGATATATAGATATAGATACAATTTAAAAGTGAATTTGAAATACATGTGTTAGTTCTATTTCTTGATTTTTTTAAATATAAAAATATCTTTTTATTGATAGACTTATTGAGATGACATTGGTTAGCAAGAATTACATAGGTTCCAGGTGTACAATTCTACAGTACATCGTCTATTTGTTGTATTATATGTTCACCACCCAGTGTGAGTTCTCTTTCCATCACCATATGTTTGCCTCCCCCTCACTCATTTCCTACCCCTTCCCTCTTCTCCCACACCCTCCCCTCTTGCCCCCATATAACCATTAAACTATTGATTGTGTCCATGAGGTTTTTGTTTGTTTGTTTGTTTTTTCTTTGTTGCTTTCAGTTTTATATTTTGATTTTTTTAACATTTTAATTTACTTATATTGTTTTAAAATATTATCTTCAAATTGATTTCTTCATTAAAATCTTAATTGTTCTACCTGTAGCAGCAACTAAAGACCATATTAAAATTTGGGGGAGGAATTTTTAAATAAAATCTACTTTCAGTTCAAATACAGATGTCAATGTGTATGAGATATATAATGCATATGTAAATTTTATAAAAAATTAAAACGTGAAAAGAATACATTATTTTTATACTTCTATAATATTTTTATAAAATGGTAGCGTAGCATAATTTACTCAACCATTTCTATTCCAGGCTTTCCTACTATAAATAATATTACAATAACATTGAATATCTGACCATATTTCTGGTTATTTTCTCAGGATAACTTTCTGTTAGTAGAATTAATATGTTAAAGAGCATAAATATTCTGGTGAAGTTTTCTAAAAAGATTCCTAGGGGTTTTATTCTCATCAGTGTATGAGATTCTGTCTCCCTACATTCTTTCAAGTGTTTGATAAAATCTTTTTCTTCTATTTCTTAGGAAGATTGATTCTATTTCTTACAGTTATGCTTCTTTTATGAAGGAGAATCCTTTTTTGATTCTGTATTGAAATGGAGAAATTGTCAATCTTTTAGGAGTTAGCACAAGAATCTTTTTTGTAGAAAATGCTGAATTTGTTTGGTAGAATCACCTTGACAATTCATTTGTGATGAATGTTGAGACCTGAGAGGCTTGTTCAAATATTAGAATATGATTGTTAAATTGCTTTTTAAGGAAATGTGCCTATTGGAAGGGACTCTGTTTTGTTGAGGTTCAGGATGACTAAGGTATACAGATTTGGAAGTAAAAGCTGGGACAAAAATAATGAGAAAAATTTGTAAGGCACAGGAAAAATCCAGCAGGAAAAGAATAGAAACTCTGGAGAGACACACATTAGATGGGACTTAACCAAGTGAAATGCTATGTGTTTTATAATGTGACTCTCACCATGATTACACAAGTAAAAAGTTACGGAAATCAAGAAATCATTGGTATACCTGGATTTCTTACAGAAGCCAGTGAAGAGGCTGAGTGCTGTGTTGCTTAATGTGGAATAAAAACATGTTTGGCCAAGTGTGTAGGAAAGAGGTAACATGTGGGTTGTCTCTACCATCTAAGGCAAGCTTGTCCAACCTGCAGCCCATGGGCCACATGTGGTCCAGGACAGCTTTGAATGTGACCCAACACAAATTCGTAAACTTTCTTTAAACATTATGAGATTATTTTGCGATTTTTTTCCCCTTTTTTTTAGCTCATCCACTGTCATTAGTGTTAGTGTATTTTACTTGTGGCCCTAGACAATTCTTCTTCTTTCAGTGTGGCCCAGAGAAGCCAAAACATTGGACACCCCTGATCTAGATAATATATTCTAAGTATATTACTGTTATCTTCATTTTTTTCCTTTACCACTACCTTTTCTCATTAGGGCATTTTGATTTTACCTCTCCACAGACTTCTTCCTCTGACAACAAATGTATTAGAAACAACAACCCTCCCTGCCCACTCCAACTGAATAACTTTGCCCTATATGTTTCCCTATATGGTGATTATATTTTCCCTTCATACTTTCTTTAATCTTTAAATTCTGGTGTAATTGTCTCATATTGTAAAATTTCCCCTAAAGTTGTAAGTTCCTCGAAGGCAGGTTCTTTGTCATAAACTTCTTTTGAATTCCTTAGAGAACCTAGTACTACAGTAGTTTATAAAAACATCAGTAAAGGGTTGGTAAGGATGTAATTGAACAATAGTCAAGAATTAGGCTACAATGTGTAGTTTTTGAAAATCAGTTGTTTGTAAGTCTTCAGAAATATTGATAACATTCTTTTGAAAACAGTGACAACTTTTACATGTTTATCAGCTATAAAAAGCCAAAATATTTAAAATGCAAAAGTTTATTAGATTATCATTTTACAGATTCTTTCAAAGTCAAACTGGCATCAGGATTTTTAATTTTAATTTATGCTTATGTTATCAGTGAATAGATTATAAAATAGGAAAAAAGAAAGAAGCGGCAGCAACCTGAGTGTTTACATATAGAGAAATGGTTAAATAAATTGTGGTAAACCAATATTAAGGATTGCTAATGTGGCTCTTTGAAAAGAATGAGTCTATCTACCAAATCTGGCATGTAAAGAAATCTAGGCTCTACTTTTTACAAACAAACATGTAATAACTATGACATAGCATGTGGTATGATCCCATTTTTAAAAATTGTGTGTATGTTTAAGCAAACACACATATATCTGTGTATGCCTGAAAAAAATGTCAGGAAAAGTAGAATTAAACTGTTAACAGTGGTTAACTTTGGGGAGTATAGTTAGAGGAGAGGAAGATAGGAGATTTTCAAACAATAGAGAAGCATGTAAAATAAAAAATTTTGTTTCTTACAATGAGCATTTATTTTGAAGTCAAAATTAAATAAAGGTATTTTAAGAGAAACAGTGTAGCAAGAAAAGTATACTAGTTTTTATTTTATTTGTAAACAAGATACCATTCTTGTGCACTTATTAGTAAAGGTATTTTTTTCTGTGATTAATAGTTATTAATAGATTGTAGTATCTCCAGCACTAGATCATGTTTTATAAGTTTTTCAGAGTTACAGTAAAATATATTTTATAAGGATAATAGAATCCAACTAAAGTTACTGAACTAATCCAATAGAGATTTTTTTATTCAAGGAATTATCTGAATATGTTTTATTATAAATGCTATATGTTTGTTTGCCATAGTGGCTTTGTTTGAATCTGAAAATTAAATATCTTGTCTAAAAGTACTTTTCCATTATTAACAAGTTTTATAACCACATAGAAAGAGATACTATGAGACCAGTTTTCCTTTGACGTTTTAAACTGAGTAATTTATAACTCAAGGTTTTCCGTCCCTTTACCTCAGCCTACTTCTTTCCTTGTCCTTTTTGTGTTCTTTTTAGATCCTGTTTTTATTCTTGGCCTCAGAGCATCAGCTCACAAATTGTACTTTAAAAGATTTATAACACTAATAATATGATTTTCTGACAAAACTTTTGTATCGTTCTGATTTCAATAATGTGGAAAAGTGAAAGATTATCAATAGGATGGGAGTTCTTTTACTAAAAGTTTTGTTGTTGTGTTCTTACCTGATTCAAGCAAGAACTTTTCATAAAGTTATTAATTGTGGAGAAAATAAAATAGATCCAGCATATGAGAAATATGAGAATTATTACCATCTAACTGTGGTTATAGCACTAAGCCAACTTTTGTTGGTTATGATGCTAATTATATATTGTATCTCAAGACTCCATTTCTTACCTCACCCTTTGTTATTCCTTAATTTGGGAAGTTGGAGGAAAGCCATAACATATACTTCACTTAGTATTGTTACATTTTTTGAAAAGAAGTGGAATTGTAACTATTAAACTTCCAATTTGGTGTACATGAGTTGTAGCCTTTAGCTTTTCTTTTTACTATATTTATATGGTTTTTTGATAGGAGCAATTTTACTCTGCTCTAATGTATACTCTATTACTCCACTTCAATTCTCTTCAGATGACCTCGAGTCCTTTTATGAGAAAATTGAAGCAAAAATGTACTTCTGATTTTATTCCTCTATACCTGGGCTGTCTCTTTACTCACACTTTCTCTTTGTCATCTCATTTTAGAAAAACATGTATCTTTCTTCTTGGAGGTTGAACTTTCTACTTGTATTCTTGATTCCTTTGTTCATTGTGGGCTCAAGAATCTTGCTGAATTCGTTATCCACTTCTCATCTTCTCATCTTGCATCTTCCTCATATCTGTCCCATTCAATCTACTGAGAGTTTTAAGGAAAATAAACAAAAAAAGCAAACAAAACCCTCTTTAATTAGTCCTTCAAGCTCTCCTTCCACTCCTACACTTGATCTTAGCCAAAAGGCCGAGAAGTGATCTCTCCTTCCACTCCTTATCAAACACTTGGAAACAGTAATATATGCTGATACCTCCATTACCTCATCCTAAACCTTTTATAATCCTAATTTTGCCTTTGTCTCTTCATTGTGTGTCAGTTACTACTAAGGCTCCAACCTCTAGTGTTCTATGCAGAGCAATTGAGCCATGCTACCTGGATGAAAGCTGATTTTACCATTTTCCCAGAAAGATGGGTTTGGAGTCCTCTGCCTGATTTATGCCTGATTTTATACTTTGCTATATACTTCAGTATGTTCTGGTGGTCTCAGCCTGGTTTCTCTGTCAGCCTATGTCTTTAGGATGTTAGGGGAATAAGAATTCTTAAAAGGTCCCTTTCCTTGTCCTAAGTGATTCTCTGAAGATTCCTTTGCTTACTAAAAATTAGAGAGCATTAGAAATTAGATTACAGGTTTAGGCAGAATGTTTATCACTGCTCTACAGCGTTCAGTATTGTTGAATACTTATTCTTGAAGTTCTTGTTTTTGTTTTTCTGGTTCTTCTTTTCCCTCTCTAACCATGGTTTATTTTAGTAATTTTTTTATTTTATTACCACCTGTTTCCTAAAGTAATGTCCTTGGTTCTCTTTTTGGTCTGTCTTGTATTCCATTGGCAGAATTGCCTGATGTATATATTGCTCTGGCTCTGTTTTCTAAGTTCTAGTTCTGTATGTTCAACTGCCTGTAGGCATCTGTATTCAGAAATCTTGCTGGCACCTCAAACTTATTGCATATCAAGCAACTGGGTATTTTGTAAAATTTGTTTTTTTCTCCTTTGGTCCTTATTTATTTTAATGATATTATCCATCCATTCTTTCATACAGGCATGGAAACTCATTGTCACCTTGACTCTTCTTTCACTTACAATCCACATTTATTCAGTTGCCAAATCTATTGTCCTCTGATACTCACATAGTCGTTTCATTTCCACCTAATTACCACCACTGTCATTGTAGACTACTGCAATTGCCTTTAATTTCATCACTTGTTTTTCTACCCTTTTGATTCTTCTTATACCCTGCCAAATTCAGATCCATGAAAGTAAGTTCTCATTACATCATGGCTCTCTTTTGCCTCAAAATTAAGTTTTAAATTCATTAGTCCAGTATTAAATGCTCCCCATAATCTAACTCCAACCTTTTTTTGCAGTCTTTTTTAAACTACTGTCATTCACATGGCATTTTCTTCTGATAAACTGCTACTTTTACTTATATTTTGCACTTCCTAGTCCTCTGTTTCTGTTTCCACGTGAGCAAATCGTACCCATCAATCAGGACTGACTTCCACTGCCACCTTCCCTATGAATCATCCCCTGATTCCTCAAGGTATGTAAGTAGTTTCTGACTCTTATGAATTTCTATGGTTTTTGTTTTTTTTCTTTGTGATTGTTAATTTTTACCATGCATTGTTAGTTATTTTGATATGTCTTAAGAAGTTGGACAGTTAATTTCATGAACCAATCCTAGTAAAAGTGCTACATACCTCATTGCTGAATATCACTATGGTTACCTTCAAGTACTTCCCTTGGAAAGCAATGCACTGACACCAGCGCCTAGTCCACCCTTCAAAACAATTTTGGAACTCTTTTTCTGGAATGGCCATCAGAGCTGTAGTCATCCCAAAAATGTGACAGTTAAGTTCACAAACTTGCCACCATGTGTTTATGTTGACAGCACTGAACAAACAGCTTCATAAGTGATTTCCCATGTTCTGGCAACTTATGGACCCCTAAATCTGACTCCAAAACAGCTGAACCAACTTTAGGAGGAAAAGACCCAAGCACAAACCATCCACAACAACCTGGTCAAATGTGGTTTTGGAGGACAATTGAGACAGGAGAGTCTCCCTGAGATTAGAGAGGTTAGAACCAAAGGAGCTTTTTTTCTAACAAGGTACAGAGAGCCCAACTGTGAATGAAGACAGCACAGAAAAAAGCAATGCAAAGAGAGAGAGAAAATATCTCCAGTGACATTGTTTAAGCTTGGGCTATAGTTAACTTTAATTTAGGCACTGTTGACATTTTGAGCTGGATAATTCTTTTATGGGGGAGAGGACATTCATAGATTGTAGGATTGTAGGCTATGTAGTGGCATCTCTGGCCTCTACCCATTCTATGCTTCCCCAACTGAGAACCTCTACTCTAATCCTAGATGTTTTGGTTACTGATTCTTAATTTCCCTTTTCCTAAGCTTATTAACATTGGGTCTTGTCACTTGCAGACTAATTGTTTTAGTTAATATACTTTTTCTTACAGCTTTTATATATAAAGAAAATAAGTATTTATTAAACAAATAACTCTAAAATCAATAAAGTAAAATTCACAATATTTTAATCCAATAACAATCATCAAAACTATATATTTAAGTGTTTAGTATTTTTTCTTTTTTTTTATTGTTAAATTTATTGGGGTGACATTGGTTACTAAAAATTACATGAGTTCCAGGTATACAATTCTACAGCACATTGTCTATGTATTGGATTATGTGTTCACCACCCACAGTCAGTTCTCTTTCCATCACCATGTATTTGACTCCTCCTCCCTCTTCTCTCTTATCCTCAGGTAACCATGAGTTTTTGTTTCTTTGTTGCTTTCAGTTTTATATTCCACATATGGGTGCACTCAAATGGTCTGGTATTTTTCTGTCTGGCTTATTTCACTTAGCATCATGATCTTAAGGCCCATCCCTTTTGTCGCAAATGGCAGTGTTTCATTTTTTCTTATAGCTGAGTAATATTCCATTTTGTCTATGTACCACCACTTCTTTATCCAATAATGTATCAAAGGACATTTTGAACAGTGTTGTGATGAACATTGGGGTACATAAGTCTTTGCAGACTAAGGTTTTCAAATTTTTTGTGTAGAAACCCAGAAGGGAGATTGCCGGGTCAATTGGTATCTCCATTCCCAATTTTCTGAGGAACCTCTATGCTGTCCTCCATAGCAGTTGTACCAATTTGCATTCCCACTGTAGTGTATGAGGGTTCCTTTTTCTCCACAGCCTCTCTACCATTTATTATTCCTTGTCTTATTGATAATAATCATTCTAACAGGTGTGATGTGGTATCAGTTTTCATTTGCTAAGTGTTTAGTATTTTACATGTTACTCTTGATTTTTTTATGAATAACATGACAAACTAGTTTTTGTGTCAGTTATTAATATTGACAGTGAACTCTTTTTAACAACCAATGTGTTATTTTGATAAAGTAATCAGTTTAATAATGTGCTTTTTAATTTTATATTACTAGTTATAACATTTAGAACTAGTGAAATGTTGCAGTAGATATATATCAAGATGAAATCTAAGGGTTAAAACCTTATAACACTCAATAATGTGAATGTGACTACTAAGATGGAAGAGATAATTGGAATTTTTGCATAGTTATACTGCCACATACAGTGATAAATAATTTTTCCCACCACATTTTTGAATCCAAATAATTTAGAATCATTACTTATTTAGAATACCATGATGTCATTTCACCATTTGCATCATTTATATTCTTAACCATTCATCTGTGCTTTTTTTTCAGTAGCTGAGGTTCCATGGAACTATATCATTTATAGCTTCTGAAAGGCTGTATTTAATAATTAAAAAATTAAAATCTCATGCTATGAAATTCCTCTCCATTGTGAATTAACAATATAAAAGAAGTTTTGATTTTACAATAGGTAAGCTAATCTAACATTTTAACTCCTTTAAAAGTTATATTAGATGTCAACTGTAAAGAATTCTTTGTCATTTTTTTGCTTTAAAAGTAAATTCCTTTTGGGAGTTGCAACAAAATGGTGGCATGAGAGGGACCCCTGAAAAACTCTGAAAATTACAACTAATAAGACACCTATACCTCCACCAGTACACAGTGCACAATCACAACTAAGAAACCCACTCGTCACATTAAGGTACCTGCAGGTAGGCAGAGGGTTAAACAAAGGAGAAATAAAAGGGAACAAATGAGTTTGCGGCCTGCATGGGTCCTGCTTGGAACTCTACCATTGGGAAAGGGAGGAGGAAGAAGCTGGCAAAAGCATGCTCTGGACCTTACTGCAGTTGAGACGCAACCACCTCACTTTGGCCCCAGGAGGTGCGGACCAGTCCACAAAACCCAGTGGCTGTACTTCACTCCAATTCCCAGAGGATGGGGAGTGATGGGGTGGTGAGGAGCTGCAGTGTGAACTCTCCAGCCAGGATAGAGAAGGAGAGAGGGGGCTGAGCATGTGTTTCTCAGCCTACAGCCAGCACAGTGTAAAAGACCAGCAAACAGCACCTGACCCCAAGGCTTGGGGCAGAGTCTGCATGCGCATGCAGGACAAGCCAAAGACAGAAAGCTAGAATCACGCCCAAACCCCCTGCATGACCCCCGGAGCTACAGAAAGAAAACAAAACCACCAACGCCCCTCCCCCACAGACCTCTGCCCACCCAGTATCAGCAGTGAAAATCTAAGAAATTGCAGCAGCTTTTTTGTCAAAATGAGATAACAGATAAAGGGAGCGCAAATTAAAGAGATAGAGACAGATGACCCATCAGAAATAGAGCTCAAAGCAATGATTATAAAAATGCTTAAGGAACTGAATGATAATTTGAACAAAAAGATAGCAAGCATTAAAGAAGACTTGCAAACCATTAAAGGACCAGACAGAAGTAATGACTACCTTAACTGAAAGAAAAAATGGAATAAATGTCACTAAAATAGATAAAGTAGAAGCACAAAGCAGTGATTTGCAGGGAGAGCCAACAGAAAACACCCAACCAGATCAATTAGAAAATTATTTCCAAAATAAAGAAGATGGATTGAGATTCCTCTGGGACAATATCATATGTAAAAACATCTAAAAATAGGTGTGCCAGAAGGGACAGAGGAAAAGCAAGGGATCAAGAAATTATTTGAAGAAATAATGACTAAAAATTTTCCTAACCTGGTGGAGGAAATAGACATACAAGTCCAGGATGCACAGAGAATTCCAAACAAGATGATCCCAAATAAGAACTCACCAAGACACATCATAATGAAAATGGCAAATGTTAAAGAAAAAGAGAAAATTCTAAAAACAACAAGAGAAATGCAAGTAGTAACATAAAGGGACATCCATTCAACTCTCAGCTGATTTCTCCCCAGAAACCTTACAGGCCAGAAGTGATTGGCAGAAAATACTCAACGTGTATTTTCTGCCAAGGATCTACCAACCAAAAATAATGTATCTAGCAAGGCTAGAATGCAAAATTGAAGGACAGATAAAGAGCTTCTCAGATAAGAAAAAGCTAAGGGAATTCATCACCACCAAACCAATACTACAAAGAATGTTAGAGGGAATTCTTTAAGATGGGAGGAGGGAGGAAAGAGTGGGTAAAAATAAGGGAAAGGGATGGAGAAATTTAGTTTGATTGTTAACATAAAATTGAAAGCAACAAAGAAACAAAACTCATGGACATAGTCAATAATTTAGTAGTTACCTGAAGGTAAGTAGGGATGTGAGTGGGGGAGAAGGACAGGGACACACAAATATATGGTGATGGAGAAAGAGCTGACTCTGAGTGATGAACACAAAATAGAACACATAGAAAATGTAATGTAGAATCGTACATCTTGAATCTATGTAATTTTTACTAATCAATGTCACCCCAATAAATTTAAAAAAGAGTAAATTCTCTTTGAAAGGGATTTTTAAAATAAGAAAAAATTCTTTTTATATTTACCCATACATTTATTATTTTTGTGCAATTCATTCCTTTGTGAAGATTTCCATTTAATATAATATTTTTTTCTGCTTAAAGAAAGGACCTCCTTTAACATTTTTTTAGTTCTCATTTGTTAGTGATTAAGTCAGCTTTTTGTGTCTTTTTTGTCAAAGATATTGAGAGTTGTTTTCTTTCAGTACTTTGAAAATGTTGCTCCAATGCCTTCCTTCTAACTTGTATTGTTTTTGATGAGGAATCTGCTCTCATTTTCATTTTCTCTATATGTAATATGTCTTTTTAGATTGCTTTTAGAATATCCTCATACCACTGATTTTAAGCAATTTCATTATTATTGTTTTGGTATAGTTTTCTTTATGTTTTTTGTATTTGGATTTCATTGCTCTTAGATCTATGGGTTTAAGATTTTTATTAAATTTGGGCAATTTTTTAGTCATTATTTTTTTGAACGTTTTAATGTCCCCTTCTCTCTCCTCTCCTTTTAGGATATAAGTGCTATGTATGTTAGATTGCTTGAAGTTTTCCCATAGTTCAGGGTTGTTGCGTTCATCTTTTTTTTTTTTTTTTTTTTTTTTTTTTTTTTTTTTTTTTTTTTTTTTTTTTTTTTTTTTTTTTTTTTTTTTTTTTTTTTTTTTTTTTTTTTTTTTTTTTTTTTTTTTTTTTTTTTTTTTTTTTTTTTTTTTTTTTGGGTTTTTTTTTTTTTTTTTTTTTTTTTTTTTTTTTTGCCTATTTTTTCTCATTGTTTTATTTAGATAAGTTCTTAAATCTTTTATTATTTATTTATTTATTTATTTATTTTTTAATGTGCGTTAGTTCCCTGGCTGGGAAACGAACCCAGGCTGCAGCGTTGACAGTGCCGAAACCTCTCCACTGCACCACCAGGGAACTCCAAGTTCTGTAAATCTTCAAGTTTACCCATCTTTCTTCTGTAATTTTTATTTTAGAAATTGTAGTTTTAATTTCTAGAAATTTGATTTGGGTCTTTTTAATATATTCCATGTCTCTCCTTAACATTACGTGTGCTTTCTGATACCTTCTTGAGCCTGTGGAGTATATTTGTCATAGTGGTTTTAATAGTAGTATGATCTAATTCTGTTACCTGTATCATTTCTGAGTCATTTCCTATTGATTGATATTTCTCCTTATGCATTGTATTTTCCTGCATTTAGCATGCCTGGTAGTTTTTGACTGGATGCCAGACATTGTTAATTTTATGTTGTGTGCTACATTTCTAAAAATTTCTTTAAATATTTTGAATTCTTCTCTAGGGTGCAGTCAATTTATTTGGAAAGAATTTGATCCTTTTAAGGCTTACTTGTAAGCTCTACTAGGAGGGACCATAATAACATCCTTTAATTAATTTGTTGCCACTACTAAGGCAATACCCTGAGTATTACTCAACCCAGTTTCTCATTTATTATGAATATTCTTCTCTCTGGCTGTTGGGAATGTGAATATTCCCCGTGTGAGTACTGGGAATTCTTCAGCCTGCTTTTTTCTGGTGGTATTTCTCACAGATATGCACTGATCAGTTCCCAGATGAAGATTTGAAGGGAACCCTCTGCAGATCTCTGGGGCTGTCTTTACAGCTTTCTCCTCTCTGGTAATTCTGTCCTGTGAATTTTAGTCACATTGGCCTTCTTGAATTCTCTGGGAGCAATTGTAAGTCTTACCTTGTTTGTTCGTCTTCTCTCAGCAATTACTGGACTGAGATGCCTGGTGTCTAGTATCTGAAAACCATTGTTTTATATATTTTGTCCAGTTTTTTAGTTATGCAAGGCAGAAGAGTAAATTCAGCCCTGTTTTTCTATCAGGAACAGAAGTCATTGTAATTTTACTTTTAATTCTTTGTCCAAATGATTTTTAGGAGATTTTTTTTTCTAGCATTTATAGGGTTTTTGAAAGAATATTTGTTTATGTGTTGAAAAATTTTGCAGTAACTTCTAGATCTATCATTATGTGTTCAGAGAATGAAGCTTGTACCGTTTCTTCTTTGGAAATTTATTGATTTATTTGTGCCCTAATATAAGGTCACTTTTTGTAATTTCTTTGTGTACATCTTTAAAAAATGCTGTTTGGTAGAAATCAAATATAAACATACACACAATCATATGTACTCAGTCTTATTATATATTTTAAATACCTTTATTTTGTGGCTTGGAGTCATAGATTGATAAAACATCTCCCAATTTTAAAGTGACTGAAAAAAATTAACCTTATGGTTATTCTAAGTGCCCCCTCTTAACCCATTTCCTGTTTAGAAAAAAAATGCAGCTTGCTTCTGCATTCATTTAATTTTACATGAATATGCTCTTTGAGGCTGAATCAAATCTGTCTGGTTTTTAATGTGAAAATAAAATATAAAAATTATTCTTAGAGCTATTTTCAAACAGAACTTGTCTGTAATCCTAATGTTACAGAAATGTATGTGATGATTAATATTTAATAATTTTTTTTGTGTGTGTGGTAAATTTCAAAGCATGGAATGTTGAGGGTAAGTTTAGGACTATAATCTACAAATTATCTTGGGGTAAACACTGCAGCTGTAAGTGCTGCCAGTGAGTATTCTCAGGGAAAATGGGAAATGGGTTAAAAATTTTCAGTTTCTTCAGTTATACCAGGACTCTTCCATTGTAATCTTAAAATCAGTAAGATACTAGTCACTTATTTTCTTTTAGTGATTTGGGATAATTGCCATTTAACGTTTCTTTAAAAATAGAAAATAAAACTCTAAACTTTACAAAACTACTAATTGAAGGAATGTTCAGCAAACTAATCTCTAGTCTTCTTTTATACCTATTTCTTAGATGTTAGTGTCACTGAACAGCAAGTGGGGTCTTGCTGCTTGCCTCCCATAGGCAAATTCCGGAGGCAGAGGTTTGGTGAAAAAGGAACTGGGTTTTTATTCAAGTTACACAATTTTGGAAGAGCCTATTCCCTCTAAAACACCCCAAGAAAACTAACCCTGCCACCTTCTCCCAAGCCAGACCCGTCCCAGACTGTGCCTGAAGTTTCTTCCCTCTCTTAAAAATACCATCTTTGGCCACATGAACAGCACTGCAGTGAACATTAGGGTACATATGTCTTTGTGGATGAAGATTTTCAAATTTGGGGGGTAGGTACCTACAAGAGGGATTGACGGGTCATATGGTAACTCCATTCCCAATTTTCTGAGGAACCTCCATACTGTCTTCTATAGCAGTTGTACCAATTTGCATTCCCACCAGCAGTGCCTCACCAGCACTTGTTATTCCTGGTCTTGGTGATAATAGCCATTCTAACAGGTTTGAGGTGGTATCTCATTGTGGTTTTGATTTGCATTTCCCTATAGCTAATAAAGAGCATTTTTTTCAAATATCTATTGGTCATTAGTATGTCTTCTTGGGTGAAGTGTCTGTTGTGGTCCTCAAGTCATGGAAACAACCAAAGTGCCCTTTGAGATATGATTGGATAAAGAAGCTGTAGTACATATACACAATATAATATTACTCAGCTATATAAAAAATGAAATGCTGCCATTCAGGACAAAATGGATGGACCTAGAGATCACCATGCTAAGTGAAATAAGCTAGACAGTAAAAAACAAGAACCATATGAGTTCACTCATACATGGAATATGAAACTGAAAGCCTCAAAGAAACAAAAACTCATGGACACAGTCAATAGTTCAGTGGTTACCTGAGCATAAGGGGGAAAGTGGGTGGGAGAGGTGAGGGGAATTCAAATATATGGTGATGGAAAGAAAACTGACTCTGGGTAGTGAACACATAATGCAACACAGACAATGTACTGTAGAATTTTGATTGGTAACACATAGTAGGAGACAGAGAACCTGAAAATCTTTGAAACTAAGGAACTGTAACAGAAAACTCCAAAACTGTCTCTGACTAGCATTCTTACACTGCCAAGCTGAGTACATTGCCTCTTAATTCCAAAGACTCCTACAGTTGATACCCAAGCCTCTCATCAGCCATCTCACTCAGCTTTCTACCTATTTCCTTTCTCCATCTTTGCAGAAAGATGCATACTTTTAAGATATTTTTCTCTATACATGTATGATAATAAAAAAATGTATATTTTTGGTAGCCTTTAGCCTTTTAAATTTTCATTGAAGAGGTATTGTGCATCCTAACCAATAATGTTTGTATTTGTGTTTGCTGGTTGGCGTGGGAGAGATTCTCTATAATTACACTTGGTTTGTACATGAATGGAATGAGTGGCTCTATTTATTATCTTTGGTGTCAATACTTTTCTGGGTTCTTTATACCATTCTCTTTTATAACTGCAGATGTTGGTTCTACATTTCAAAATAGATCCTATTTAAAAATACATTAAAATTTCACAAAATAATTCTAAAATCTTTCTTTTTAAATCTCAAGATTAAATTTTTTGAGTATTTACTTACTACACTTTATTATTATGATTGGGAATAGCACCTTCCCTGAGGAACTGACATATTAGCAGATGAATCTGTTAGAAACCTTTGTTATCAGCATGTCTTTGTTAGAACTTTATTTGCATTTTTAACCAAGATGATCAGGCCAGTTTAATTCATTGACAACTTCCCATGCATGAACAAATATAGGTCTTCGAGGGAAAAAAAAGTGATGAGAAAAAAAAAAATGTTGTTTATCTTATAGACTCTTCTTTGGCCAAGAATGAAATTTGCTCAGCTTAAGTGCTTTACACAGATTGATCTGTGACATTGCACGATTGGGATACAGGAAGAAAAAGAGGGACCTATGACTGTGTGGTATGTATCTAAAAGAGTGTGTTAGAGAGGGAGAAGAGAATGCATAAGCAAGCTGGTTTGACCAGAAACAGAACTGCCTGTGACAGATTAAGAGACAAGCAAGCCTTGGAATCTGAGAGCAAGCAGAGAGTGGAAATTTACAGCTGCCTTGTGTGAATGTTCAAGTGATCATTTTCTGCCAACCTTTTTCCCGGTGGTAACTGTTACTCTTCAGAGAGACAGAAAGTCAAGATGGAATTGTGGAAACTCTTTTCTCTGTCATACTTTGGTATTATAATATGAAACATCCTCTATTGATTGGAAGATAAGGGCTACTTAATCTAAAGTGCTTTGAACCCAAGGGAGAGCTGTCTTCAGCACCTTACCATGTGTGTACTTATTGTTGCTTAGACGAGCCTGGACGTTTCTGTAACAATTGGTGAGTATCAACCAGGTTATGGAAATGGAATTTATATGGTAAACTTTAGTTTCAGTTGAGGTTTTACAGTTACTATTTATATATTCATTTTAAATTATGTTGATACCTTATTTCTTTGTACATGATAAACTGCTGTTACTAGGAGAGGTTTAAAAAAACAACTACAAAACAATACTTCTCTGTTACCTGTGGCACTTGAACCACTACCAACTATTCTGTGTCCGTGAAATATCTTATTTTGGAAATGGGTTTTTATTTACAAAGAGTTTCTTAAAATAAAAAAATGGCAGTATGTAATTTTTAATGTTTCTCTTTTAACTGCATGAAAATTCAAAAGTTATCTCTGTCTAGTGTAAGTTTAAATTATTGATGTGATGTTTGGTATTATCAGTTATTATAAATTGTATCATTCCCTCATAATCGAATAGAAATTTTAATGATACCATTAATTAAAAGGATATATAATTTAAATGTTTAATGCTTCTGTTAGATCCAGTGACAAATTATTTTTTCAAAGTTCTGTAATGAAAATAAAAATTAGACAATTTGCATATTAGATTTACCGTCTGACACAAAATGAATCCACATGGGTTTTAAATTAAGGAATAAAGCAGTTATGTTCTTATAGAACTTCTCATATAATGTTGGCCTGCTGATGAATTAATATAACCAGATACATACATATATGTAAGCAATAGAGCAGAAAATAGAAAAATAAACTCTTAAAATATGCATTCATATTTTTATATAAACTTAATATAGGAGATTGTATGTTAATTTTATATATATCTTTCTAAAGGCATCAGTGGAAGCCATGTAGTCCTTCCTTTGTGGCAGAAAGGAAGCATACATTGCTAGCTGCTAAATTGAATCATTGCATAGAGATGAACCATTCTAAACAAAGTTTCTAATCTCTTTGCCAACCTCAAAAAATATGTCCTTGATTCTAGTGAGTCCTTTAAGACAGAACAACTTGGCAGAGTGTCAGCAAGCATATTAAAAAGATTTGTACCCTAGGCATAGTATAAAATGGCAGTATTTCAATGCTTCCTTTATATGTGCAGAAGCCTGTAGAACAGGTTTTGTTTTGTGGGTTGTTCTTTTTTTTTCTTTTTGTCTGTTGATCTATAAGAAGAAACTCAGCTGGGGTATAGAAACCTTTTCTGGACTAATATCTTGCACTTAAAGTCAAAAGTAAATACAATAGTGATAATATCATAAAACAATTTTTCCTTCTTTACAGAATTTCCCACACTTAGTTCTTCTTGGACTGATGGAGGGTTGGCAAACAGCTTCACAATCTTCAAAATAATTTTTTATTTTAAATTAGTAATTCATTGGTATTACTTTAGTTGGTGGCACCATTTCTTAAGCCCATAGGAATGTAAATATAGAAATAAAGAATAAGTCATCCACAGTTTACAAATGTTCTGTACTTGGAAAGTTCATGTGTGAGTGAATTATTGGGAATTTGGGACCTATCTTCCCTGGGAAACAATTTAACAAATGATTGTTTGGCTTTTATTATAGCCTGAGAATATATTTTACTCACATAGTAGCAAAACCATCACCATCCTGAAAAATATTAGAAAATGAATTCTAGTAATGAAACTAAATATAAAAGCAATTATGTTGAATAAAACAATATCTTTATTTATCCTAAATATTAATGCTTGAAGAAAAGCAAGGCAGTTCAAAATCATGATTTTGCAGAGAGAAGGTGGTGGGACAAATGAGAGGCCTACTTGAATACAGCAAATACAGTAGAATTTTTATGTATACTTTTTTATTTTAAAATTTACATCCCATCAAATATACCCATTTTAAGAGAAGAGTCCAGTGAATATTGACAAATGTATATACTCATGTAACCTTCATCCCATTTAAAAATTGAATCTTAATAGGCCAGACTACTTGCCATAGATATACTTTTGATTGCAGTATTTCTATCTATGAGTCCTTTTTGAAATACAGATCAAAACTGATAATTTCTGAACTTTACTGAATTTTTAAAATTTGGTTGGTTTATTTCATTATGTTTAGTTTAAGAGAAGATACCTGTTCCTTAAATTTAAATTAGCAAGCTCAAAGAAACAATTTTGCAAATGTTTCTCACTCATTGTTGATTATAAAATAAACTTTCATGAAGGGAAAGAAGGCTCATTTTTTAGTTGGCTTTCTTACAGTGAGTTAGCAGTTTGATTATAATTTTTATGGTTTTACCTATAGAAATCTTAAAACTTTTCTTAGCTTCAGAGATAAATTTCTCACTCCCTTAAACTTTAATGGAAATCTTTGAAATTAGAACTATTATTGAAGATCACAGTTGGAAGTTAAACATAAAGGCCTAGAAATATTAATTAGCCTACTGCAGATAGATATTTACTCCCCATGAAAACATTTTTATGGCTAACAATAAGTACTTTTAATGCCACAAATTACCTCTTACCCTAGCTTCCTCATATCTCTCCCCTTTCAAAAACTCCTCTCCACTTATGTCACTGAATGTATATTCAGATGACTGACTCAGTGATTGATTTTGGTCCACCTTTAATGGTATTCACATATAAGTTAGAAACATAAAATATTTTACTGTATATTGGGAAAGAGAATGCTGCCAAAATCTACTCCAAAATCTGCAGGGACTGAGTTTCCTGGGAGCAGAGCTGAATAATCTTTTTTGGCTTTTTCTCTAGAATCTGAGCCAAGTACTACTTTATAGCCAAAGTAACAGAAATCATATTTGTCTGACTAATGCTTTGAAAAGAGCTGATGACTAGATATTCCACAGTTTGAATTTGAAAAAATGTTTGTTTAGTCATTAAAAATACCGTTTATGAGAAGCTGTTTCCATTATAAAAGCCTTTGCATAATCTATTAAACAAAATTTGAAAAAAACAAAATTTGAAGGAGGAGGAAGAAAATTATCCACAGCCAACCACCCAGAGGCAATCACTGTTAATTTTTTAAATTAATTTTTTATATGCATAGGTTTTGTCTATTTGCATTTTTGTATGCTTTTACATGGTTGTAGTTATACTCTATAATGTGGGATGCTGTTTTTAACATTTCCATTTTTTTATCCTCTTTGTAAACATTTTCATAGCCATATACTATATTTCATCAAATCAAAAATCCGTTGGTTTTACGGCATGTGGGCAAAGTAGTCTTTCTCTTGAGTTTGCATTTTTTCTTTATAGATAATATATATTTACTATGTATTTAACTGTATTTTCTCCTTTGTTGTTTTCCATTATTTATATATTATTTCCTTAATTTCTTAATTTATCTTAAGAGATCTCCTTTTATATTAGGCCTCTATCTTTTATATTCATATCACAGAATTCTATTTGTTGTTTGCCTACAATTTTATTTCATCCATAAAAATTCAAAAATTTATTAGATTTGTAGCATATTTACATTAATTCTGATTTGACAGTCTTTTTCTCTGAGATTTATTTCATCACTTCTAAAATTAGAGAAATTAATTTACATCTAGAAATTTGAAAGTCACTTACATTTACATCTGCGTCTGGGCTCTTTTGTTCCATTGATCTGTTTTTCTTGTGCCACTGTTTTACTTACAGTACTTTGTAACACTTTTAATTCCATTCCTTCCTAAGTAATCTTTCTTTTTAAAATTTGTTGTTTTTGCTTTTTTGGTATTCTTAATTTAGTTACCAAAAACATTTTGGACTTGTGATTGGAACTATATCAAATCAAGAACTCTTGGAATAATTAACATTTAATAATATTCAGTTTTCTATTCAAAAACAAGATCTGTTATTCTACTCAGATCTTTTCTCCCTTAGTTATATCGGTTTTTCCCCACATAACCTCTTTATCATTTCAGGAAAGGAGAAATGCACTCATAATAAATAATGCAGAAAAACATTAAGATGAAAACATTTTAAATGTATCACAAATTTCATTATTCAGATAATACCATTAGCATTAACTGAGCCATGTTCCAGAAATATTTCTATGGTTATATACAGTTAAAAGGATGGTTTGCTGAAGTATTGAATGGATAAATAACCACATCTTGTATATCTTTAAGTATAACTTTGATTTGCTAGTTTTCTACTTTAGGATTTTGGATTATCATTGTCAGTTTTCCATAATGATAGATTTTTTTCTTTTTAACTTTTTATTTTGTGATAACTATAGATTCACATGCAGTTATAAGAAATAATACAAAGAGATTTTCTATATCCTTCATCTAGTTTCTCCTATAATGACATCTTGCATAACTATAGTACAGTATCACATTGAGAAAAGTGACATTGATACAATTTACAAACCTTATTTAGATTTCACTGATTTTACATGTATTCTTTTTGCATGTGTTTATTTTAATTCTTAGCAGTTACATCATATGTGTAGTTTCATGTGAACATCACCACAATAAAAATACAAAGAGTTCCAATGCAAGAATTTTGTCTGCACTTTTTAAGCCACAGCCACTTCCCACCCTCACCCCTCCATAACCCTTGACAACTACTGTTCTCCATTTTTATAATTTTAACATTTTAAGAATATGGAATGGAATTATTCAATATGTAACCTTTTGAGGTTAACTTTTTTTCACACACCGTAATTCCCTTGAGATCCAAGTTGTTGAGTATATCAACAGTTTCTTTTTATTGCTGAGTAGTAGTCCATGGTATGGATAAATCACAGTTTAACCATTTGCTCATTGAAGGACATCTGGGCTTCCAAATTTTTGCTATTGCAAATAATACTGCCATGAAAAATTGTGTACAGGTTTTGTGTGAAAATGAGTTTTCATTGTATTTCTTAAGTCTTAGAGTGCAGTGGATTGTATGGTGATCATATGTGTAGTTTTGTAAAAAGCTGCCATATTCTTTTTTTAGAGGGGCTATACCTACATTCCCATTAGCGTATATGAATAACCCAGTTTCTTTGCATCCTCACCAGCATTGGGTGTGTTTACACTTTTTTTTATGTTAGTCATTTAAATATGTGAGTTATAAAATCTCATTGTGGTTTCAATTTGTATTTCCCTAATAGTTAATGATGTTGAACAGCTTTTCATATGCTTGTTCTCTTTGGTGAAATGTTTGTTCATGTCTTTTGCTCATTTTCTGACTGGATTTTTGGTTATTTTACTGCTGAGTTTTGAGAATTCTTTAGACATTCTAGTTACAAGTTGGTTTTAAATATGCTACAATAATATACTTTATATTTAATTTTTTAAATTGAAGTTTTGTAGTTTTTTTCAAGTAGAGATCTGGTGTAGATATTTTAAGTAGAATGGAATAACTATTTTTCATCAAGTTTTCTAGTTATTGCTTATGTATGAAAGCTAGTAGTTTGTGTATATTTATCGTGTGTTTTACTACTTTATTCAACTTTTATTAAGTCCAAAGATTTTTTTAGTTGTTCATCTTAGGTTTTTGATGTACAGGGTCTGGCAGTAGTAACACCCTTTTTAAAGTAGTTAATATATTGTTATGTTACAGAATTATATGCTTATGATTTTTATAGTAAAAAATTTGGTATAGATTACCAGATCATAAAAGATGTTACTTCTACCGGACCCTGCATATAATGATATTGTCTGTGAATTACATTTTGTCACGTCCTTCCCAAATGTTGTACTGATTTATGTTTTATATTTTAATGCATTGACCAGAATATAAAATGATAGTGTGATAATAATGGTCTTTGTTTATACTGTTTTAGTGATAATGTTTCCATTAACAATAATTATTTTTTTGAGCTGAGATTTATATGTCTCTATAAAATTCCATTTTTTATTAAGTTTTTTTGGGTGGCATTGGTTAGTAAAATTACATAGGTTTCAAGTGCACAATTCTATAATACAGGGTTTGGCAGAAGTAACGCCAGACCCTGTACGAGAATGTCTGGCATGAGGTGGACAGAAATTTGAACATTTCACTTAAAATGTCACCTAAAGTGTGCTTGAGTGTGATATTGTTATGTTATAGAATTACATGCTTATGGTTTTGTAACAAAAGATTTGGTATAAATGATCAGCTCATAATAAGGGAGTGTTATTTGTGCCAGACCCTGTACATCATCTACATATTGCATTTGTGTTTACCACCCACAATCAGTTCACCTTCCATCACCATATATTTGACCCTCCTCCTCCTCTCTCACCCCCACCCCCATCCCCCTTACCCTCTGGTAACCACTAACTATCGTCTGTGTCTTTGAGTTTTTGTTTCTATCTTTGTCTTATTCCTTTGTTGCTTTCAGTTTTATATCCCATATATGAGTGAAGTCATAGGGTTCTTAACTTTTTCTATCTTATTTCACTTAGCATGATAATCTCAACATCCATCCATGTTTTTGCAAATGGCAGATTTCATCTTTTCTTATGGGCAAGTAATACTCCATTGTGTATATGTACCATATCTTTCTCCAGTCATCTATCAAAGGACACTTTGGGTTGTTTCCATGTCTTGGCCATCGTGAATAATGCTGCAGTGAACATTGGGGTACATATACCTTTGTGGGAAAAAGTTTTCAGATTTTTGGGGTAGACATCCAGAATATGAATTGCTGGGTCTTAATTATTTGTAGAATCTCCATACTGTTTTCCATAGTGGCTATATCAATTTACATTAACATCAGCAGCACACGAGGGCTCCTTTTTCTCCACAGCCTTTCCAACACTTATTATTCCTTGTCTTATTGATGATAGCCATTCTAACAGGTGTGAGGTGATATCTCATTGTGGTTTTGATTTTGCATTTCTGTGATAGCTAGTGAAATTGAGCATTTTTTCATATATCTGTTAGCCATTTGTATGTCTTCTTAGGAGAAGTGTCTGTGCAGGTTCCCTGCCCATTTTTAAATTACGTTTGTTGTTGTCATCATCGTGGAGTTGAATGAGTTCTTCATATATTTTGGATATCAGCCATTTATTGAAGATGTTGTTTGCAAATATCTTCTCCCATTTACTTGGTTACTTCTTTGTTTTGTTGATGGTTTCTATTGCTTTGCATAAGCTTTTTAGTTTAATATAGTCCCATTCACTTATTTTTTGCTTTTACTTCCCTTGCCTCTGAGGTCATATTCATAAATTCCTCCCTGAACTCAGGTTCCAAAAGTTTAGTACTAATGTGTTCTTCTATGCAACTTATTGTTTCAGGTCTTACGTGGAAGTCTTTGATCCATTTTGAGTTAATTTTGGTGACAGATCTCAGTCTTAATTTATTCTTTTGCACATGCCTTTCTAATTTTCCCAGCACTATTTATTGAAGAGGTTTTCTTTTCTCTATTGTATATTTTTGGCTCCTTTGTTGAAAATTATTTGCCCATATACATGTGGGTTTATTTTGGGTTTTCAATTCTATTCCATTCGTCTGTATGTTTTCCTGCCAATACCACACTGTTTTGACTATTTTCTCATTGTAGTATAAACTGAAGTCAGAGAATGTGATGTCTCCAGTCTTGTTCTTTTTTTCATAGGATTGCTTTGGCAATCTGGGGTCTTTAGTGATTCCATACAAATCTAATGTGTTTTTTGTTTTTTTTTTTAATCCAGATAGAATGTGGGATTTTGATAGGGAGTGCATTAAATTTCTATATTGCTTTGGGTTATATGGCCATTTTAACTATGTTGATTCTTCCAATCTATAAACACAATTATCTTTCCATTTCTTTGTTTCTTCTTCAATTTCTTTTAATGTCTTATAGTTTTCAGTGTATAGGTCCTTCACATTCTTTTTGTTGCACTTGCAAAAGGCATTGTTTTTTTCATATTTTTCTGAAGTTTTATTGTTAGTATATACGAATGCAATAGATTTTTATACATTGATTTTGTATCCTGCAAACTTACTGTATTCACATATTGTTTCTAATAGTTTTTCGGTAGAGTCTTTAGGGTTATTTATATAAAGAATCATGTCATATGCAGAGAGTGAGAATTTAACTTCTTCATTCTCAATTTGAATGCCTTTTATTTATTTTTCATGCCTGATGGCTAGAACTTCCAAATACTGTGCTAAATAACAATGGTGACCTGGCACTTCCTTGTCTTTTTCCTGATTTTAGAGGAAAAGATTTCAGTTTTTCACCATTCAGTATATTAGCTGAAGGTTTGTTGTGTATGGCCTTTATTCTGTTCAGGTACTTCCCTTTTATACTCATTAAGTGTTTTAATCATAAATGGATGTTGTACCTTGTCAGATTCTTTTTCTGCATCAATTGATATAATCATATGGTTTTTATCTTTTATTTTGTTTATGTGATGTATCATATTGATCGATTTGCCTGTGTTGAGCCATCCTTGAGCCCCTAGAATGAGCCCCACTTGAGTGTAATGTATAATCTTTTTAATATACAATACAAGTTGTATTTGATTTGCTAGTATTTTGTTTAGGATTTTTGCATCTGTATTGATCAAAGATATTGGTCTGTAGTTTTCTTTTTGCATGTGTGTTATCCTTATCCTTACCAGGGTTTGGTATTAGCATAATGTTGGCCTTGTAAAATGAGTTGGGAAATACTGCCTCTTCTTCAGTTTTTTTGGAAGATTTTGAGGAGGACAGATAAATTCTCTTTGATTGTTTGGTGGAATTCACTAGAGAAGCCACCTGGTCTTGGACTTTGGCTTTTGGGGAGGTTTTGGATGATTGTTTTGATTTTCTTACTGTTAATTAGTCTATTTAAGAATGTCCATCATTTCATGATTCAGGCTAGGAAGGTTATGTGTTTCTAAAATCTTGTCCATTTCTTCTAGGTTATTGAATTTTGTGACATATAATCCTTAATAGTATTCTCATATGATCCTTTGTATTTCTGTGGTGTCCACTGTAATTTTTCCATTTCATTTCTTATTTTGATTATTTGTGTATTTTTTTTTTTTACTTTAGTTAAGTCTAGACAAGAATTTGTCACTTTTATTAATCTTTCAAAGAACCAGCTCTTTTTGCACTGATTTTTTTCTATTGACTTTTTGTTCTCTATTTCATTTAGTTCTGCTCTAATTTTTATTATTATATTTTCTTCCTTATGCTGACTTTGGGTTTTATTTGTTCTTCTTTTTCTAGTTAAGTTGTAATACTTGGTTGTTTATTTGGTATTTTTCTTATTTCTTGATATAGGCCTGTAATGATATAAATTTCCCTCTTAATACTGCTTTCATTGCATCCCCACAATTTTGTTACAATATGTTTTCATTCTCATTTGTTTTTTTATATATCTTTTGATCTCTTATTTTATTTCTTCTTTGACCCAGTTGTTCTTTAATAACATGTTGTTTAATCTCCACATATTTGTGGGTTTTCCTGCCTCTCTCTCTCTCTCTCTCTCTTTTTTCTTTTTCAGTTGATCTCCAGTTTCAAAGCTTTATGGTCAGAGAATATATTTGGTATAATTTCAATCTTCTTAAATTTGCTGAGGCTAGTTTTGTGTCTCAGTATTTAATCTATTCTTGAGAATTTTCCATGAACAATAGAAAAGAATGTATAGTCTTGAGTTCTAGGATAAAGTGTTCTTTAAATGTCAATTACATACATTTGATGTAATATATCATTTAAAGCTGATATTTTCTTATTGATTTTTATTTTGTTTGGATGATCTATCTATGGCTGTCATTGGGATATTTAGGTCCCCTACTTAAATTGTGTTTTTGTCAGTTTCTTTCTTTAGTTCTGTTAGTAGTTGCTTTGTATATTTTGATGCTTTCTGATTGGGGGCTTATATTATTAATAGATTATTAATACATGTCATGTCTTCTTGTTTTATTGTCCCATTATCATTATGAAGTGTCCATCTTAGTTTCCTGATACCTTTCTTATTTTTATTTTTTTAAAGTGAACATTTTATTTTCTTCCTAGTGAATAATTTTTCAGTCCTTAAGGACTTAGATTTTTACATGGGCTTTGGCAGAGGTCGTGGGGCAGCACCCACAGGTCTAAATCAGGGTGGGTATGTTTGGTCCTTCCAGGCTTTATTGGAATGATTACTGACTTCCTTGCTGTGAGCGGCACAATTCACATACAGCTTGGGAAGCACATAGGTGTCAAAGACACTTGCTTTGGAAATGTCCCTAACCTTTGGCCTCTACTGTGTTTTGAATGACAAACTTCTTAATGGCCTTGTCCTTGGGCTGCATGTGGGTGTGGCCCTTTTGGGCACAATCATTGTTACTTCTTTTCTTGGTCATCTTGGAAGTGAGGACTTGAGAGTTCTTGTTACCTTTTTTATCCTGAAGTCTATGTCATTCGATATAAGTATGGCTATACCCAGTTTTCTCTGGATGCCATTTGCTTGAAGTATCATTTCTATCCACTCATTTTGAGTCTATATTTACCTTGTAATTGAGATGTGTCTCTTTGAGGTAACATACGGTTTGTTTTTTGCTCCAGTCTGCTACTCTATGCCTTTTTATTGGTTGAGTTGGGTCCATTTACATTTAGTATGATTATTGATATATGAGGATTTCCTATAGCGACTTCATCTTTTCTTTTTTGGTAGCTTGATGTTTCCATTGTTTCTTTGCCTTTTTGTTTCTGTGTGTCATTTTAGTTTGGTATTGTATAGTGTTTTTCCTTTTGTTTCCTCTTTTTTTATGTTATGTGTCTCTGTTCTGTGTTGTTTTTTTGTTTTTGTTTTTTGAGTGGATACTATTAAGTTTACATAAAAGAAAGTTTTATGTATACAGTAGTCCTTTTTCTTAAGCATTTTTTTTGTCATTTCCTTTTGGAAATTCAGACCTTTACTTCCTCCCCTTTTGTGTTTTTGTTGCCACAAATTATTTCTATTTATACTGTGAGTTGATTTCTGAGTTGTAGTACCAAGTTATCTTCTCTTTTCCTTTTTATGCTTTTATCTTCTTTACCCTTTATGATGTGTTTAAGTGTATAGTGCCCTAGTCTGTTGTAGAAGTTGCCATTTCCTTCTTCTGTCCATCTTTTAGTAATCTTGCTCATGGTTTTGTATTCTTTTGACTTTGGTTCAGGTTGAATTGCCTCCTTCAGTATTTCCTATAATGCAGGCCTTGTGGTGGCAAATTCGCTCAGCTTCTATATATCTGGAAAGGTCTTTATTCCTCCTTAATATCTAAAGGATAACTTTGCTGGATATATTATTCTTGGCTGGTAATTTTTCTCTTTTAATAGTTTGAGTATTGATTCCACTTCTTCCTGGCTTGTAGAGTTTCTGATGAAAAGTCTGATGATAGTCTGATGCACTTTCCTTTATAGCTTATAGTCGTCTTTTCCTTGACTGCCTTAAGAATTCTTTCTTTGTCATTAACTTTAACAACTTCAATATAATATGCCTTAAAGAAGGTCCATTGAGATTGAGGTAGGTAGGTGTTCTGTTTGCTTCTTGGATTCGAGGGTCTGTTCTTCCATAGGTTTGGGAAGTTCTGGTTGACTGTTTGAATAGACTCTGTGTCCTTCTCTCTCTTCTTCTTGTGGTATACTTATTATTCTTATGTTAGTCTTTCTAATGGAGTCAGATAGTTCTTTCATTTCTTTTAACTCTCAAGTCTTTATTTTTCTTCCATCTGTGTCATGTCCATATTTTTATCTTCAGTGTCACTAATCCTTTGCTCCATCTGCTCAGGTCTGCTTTCTAAGCTAGCTATTTCATTCTTCATCTCCTTTATCGAGTTCTTCATCTCCAGAATTTCTATTTGGTTCTTCTTTAAAATTTCAATCTCTTTGCTAAAATGTTCCTCTGGTTCATTGATTTTATTTCTTAGTTCATTAAACTGCCTATCTGAGTTTTTTCAGAATTGCAGTTTTGAATTCTCTGTCATTTAAGTCACATATTTTCATGTCTTTAAGTTCATTTTTTGGAGATTTTTAATTTCCTTTCTGAGCAGCTTTGTTCCCTTGGTTATTCATAGCAATTAATGTGTTTCTCTTCCTGGGCATCTATCTATAGGACTGAATTCTGCAGCAGGTAGTGACAAAGAGGTTTTTCTTTTGCTTTCTAGTAGGTTTTGCTCGAGCATTTTATTTTCTGTCTTGAGCTTCAGCATTCTCTTTTCTCTATCATTATTTCTTCTCCTGGTGGATGATTTCCTGAGAGATGATCTTCTCCTCTGTGACCAGGTCACCTTGGTCTGAAACCCCAGTCCTGCCACTGCATCCAGATGCAATAGTGCTTCTTTGTCTCAGCTGCCCTGAGTGCCCTTCCGGTTTCAGCCAAGAAAGGTGGGGGTGGGGTGCATTGGGAGAGATGGCAGGTGTGTTTGTGGTTCCCGGTAATGGCACTCCTAGCTCACCTCTGTCTCGCCCCTGCAACTCTTTCCTCTTGCCACCTGTTCTCAGTGCTGTAGATATTCTGCTCTTTAACCCAACACTTAACACTACAGTTTCTTCTAGGGCCCACTGAAATACTGGGAAAGTGTGGGGAGGTGAGCTCTGTGAGGGTTAGGAAATGCACCCAGACTCCATGTCTTTGTTTTCTGTCTGGAAGTGATAGCAGTGAATGAAGGCTTTCATTCTTCTGTATTCGGTTTTGCCCCATGGTCTGTGCCTTGAGTGCTGGGTTCAGCTATATTATATCCTTATCCCTCAGGCAGGAATGATGCGGCCATATGAGGCACACCTACCACTATCTCACTCCTTTCTCCTAGGACCAGGGTAAGCACCAGGCTGCCTCCTGCAGCTCCCAACTCTGCATTTCTCCCCAGTTTACCCTGATTTTCCCTCCTTCAGGTGTTTCAATGTGATGAGTGAATCTCTAAGCTCTGTTTATCTGCTCCATAGGAAATCATTTTTTGAATTAAAGCTGTTCAATTTGCTGTGACTTCCAGGGGAAATTTGAAGGTGCTGCTCTCATGTTGCTATCTTAAGTTATTTTCTATAGATTTTTATTTTACTGAATGACTTTTAATCAAAACTGAAATAATTTTTTTTTTTTTTTTTTTGTATGTGGGTAGTTCCCTCCTGGCCGGGAATCAAACCCAGGCCGCAGCGCTGACAGTGCCAGCACCGAAGCCTTAAGCCACTACACCACCAGGGAACTCCCCAAACTGAAATAACTTTTTACTTATTGATATAATTAATTACATTCACCAATTTCCTAGTATTAAATAATTTGATTTGATACCTTATTCTATAAACATAGTCTTTGATTTTATTTTCAAGAATTATATGTACTTTGGCTCCACATTGAATATATTTTAACTGAAAATAATTTAAATTACTTGCCTAGTAACTTCTGCATTTCTATCGGTAGCTAAACTTTTATTTCTTTCCTTAAAGTCCCATTTTACTCTTCTGTTCTTCATCTCTGTTCAGCAGTGACTTCTTCTACTTAGCAGAGAAATCAAGGTCACAAAATAAAAATTTTACCCAACATATACAAAATGCTTCTCAGTTTATAAAGGAGATGGGTATATAGATTTACAATATATATAATACATAATCTATATATTTCCTGTTCACAATAATAACTAGATAATACAATGTCTACACAAAATATGTGTGTATGTATATGGGTGCATATATACCACATACACTCAAAACTCTATATTGCCTTATATTCCTTGAAAGAGAATTGTCACTCCACCTTTCTTTTATGCTACCTCTGTTTATGCATCTTGTTATCAACATATTTGTGTCATTTTGTTTAAGGAAGGGTCATTTATGTCCTTTGTTGAATTTATAGCTGAATTGTGTGTGTTTTTGTGTACTTGTGTATGCCCTAGCTCAATTTTAGTCCTGATTTTTTAGTAGTAGAATTTAACACATTTTTATGTATTATAATTACTGATATTTGCTTTTATTCCTTCCATATTGTGTCATAATTTCTAATTACTATTTGCTTGTCGTTTTCTTTTTCTTTCCCTTTCTCATTCTTACTGATTCAATTATATTATTTTTGTTCCCTTTTCCTCACTTTGATAGTTGAAAGTTCTGCCCTCTTGCATGTAGTGTTTCTTGAACAAAGTACAAGGTCTATAAAAGAATTTTACTTATTTGTATTTTTCCAGGTTATTGTTATAATATGACATTTTTCCTCTATCAAAATACTTTAGGAATACATTTTTAACAATTGTATTAAGCTCCATAGACATGTGTCAGCCTTCATTTAGACTGAAATGTAATTTTATTGGTTTCTTTGCTCCATTCCATTTTTCCTGTTTCTTTGTTTTCTTTCTTTCTCCTCCTCTAGTCCTTCTTCATCTACAGCTGTAGGTAATTTTACTTTACTCTCACAAATGCATAATAGTTTAACTGAGTATACAATTCTAGATTAAAAATCTTTTCCCCTAGAAATGATATAAACAGTGTTTCACTGTTTTTTGTTGTTTTTTTTTTTTAACATTTGATTTCAAGTTATCAATCTTGATTCTTTTTTTAAGAGTCTGGTTCTTTGGTACTACTCTGAGTTCCCCTGCTTTTTGGAAGTTTGTAGGATTTTTCCTGAGTCTTAGAGTTCAGAAATTTTAGTATGTTTTTGGAGTGGGCCTTTTTGCATTCCACTTGTATATCATTAGCTGAGGTAAATCTGAAGACATGTGCCTTTATTCAGCTGAAGGAAATTTTATTTTATTGTTTTTCTTTGTTGATTTATTTGTTACCCTCTCTTTGTCAATTATCTGTTTTTTGTGCTGTGGTTTTTTTTTTTCTTTAAGAATTTCTATTCACTCAATATTGACTATCTAGTGCTATCCTGTACACTTCCCACTTTTCTCTGAATAGCTTCTTTGTTTTTGTTTGTGTTTTGCTCTCCATTCCAGGAGATTTCTATGGCTTGATATTCAAATTGCTTATTTGTCATTCAATTCTATATTATTCTGTCACCTATTCTACTGAATTTTTATTTAGTTGTGCATGTTTTAGTTCTAAGGATGTTTTCTTCTCAATGTTTACTTCTTTTTTAGAGCAGCCTGTTCTTATTTTATGGGCATGATAGCATATCATATTTCATGGGGTATTAAATAAATATGTATTTTTCTTGTTTAATGTCGTTTCTCCTCCCTCCCTCCCTCGAGAGGTTTGCTCTGTTTATATTTCTCTTTCATTTTCTTGAGTTTCTTCAGATGCCTGGTAATTCTTGAGTGTGATTTCTATTTTTAAGCAAGAGACTATATTAATTAGTATTAGACACTGTGCAAGGTATTCTGCATACTATTAATCCTCACAACAACTCTAAGAGGGTGATGTTATTATTCTCATTTACAGATAAGAACCCAGAGCCTTAAAGAGATCACGTACTGTGTCCAAGATCTCCCAGGTACAAATCAACAGATTGCTTGCCTCTACCCAACTATCCAATGATTGTTTAGCACCCAACCTGCCTCCACAAACATTTAAATACACTCTGCCTTTATTTATTTATGTTTAGGACTGATTATTAAAGAAAAACTTGGTGTATCATTATAACTTTATTTTTGAGTTTTATAAAGGGATTAACACATGTTCTTCCAAAGCTCTCTATTTTTTGTACCTTACACCACCCAGTGAGATTCACAGTGTGATCTTCACATTATCTTTGAGTGCTCTGTCAGATTTCAGAATCAGCTTTAGAGGCTGACTGGGGTCCTTTAACATGCTTTTCAAATTTACCCTTGCCCTGAAAATTCACCCCCTCTCTACTTTGGGAAATTGAGGCATCCCTACTGAAAACAGCATTCCTACTGAAAACATGAAGTGCTTTTTAAGTCCCTGTTGTCAGCAAAATTTATACCAACAGTTTTGATTTCTACTTCATAACATAATATGAGGGCTGTCCAGAAAAAATCCAGCCATAAATGCCTCTAGTTTTCATATTGCATGGCTGGATACTTTCCAGACAGCCCTTGTATAAGGTATTTCATTGGAATTCTTGATCACAGACAGTACTGCAGGAATTTATTGGAAGATTTTAAGGTAACTCATAGATTTGAAAAATCTCAGGGAACCAGATTTACAAAGTAACAATCTTAAGGCATGAGGGAATTAGAACCATAGCCAAGGTTATGCCACATAATACCTGGTTTGAGTGCTGCTATCAACTGGTGCATATGTTTGTGTATACATGTTATTTTTATTCTTCATTGATTAATTGCATCATTATCAATAAGAAAAATATTAGGAGTGATGGATTTAACCCAAATGTCCATCAATGGAGTACTGGTAAAATAAATTAGAATTTAATAAGAACTTGCCAAATAATAATTAGATAATATATCTGTATACTGGAATACTATAGTGCTATAACAATATTGTAGATCTAAACATGCACTTATAGAATGATATTCATTATATAAAAATGGGGAAAGTTACAAAATACTATATTTTTTACTATTAGATTTTTGTTTTAAAAAATATTTTTATATGTATGGAAAAAATTCAGGAGGCATATATACTAAGCTGATAGTAGTTGTCATCTCTAGGTAATTGATTAATGGGAGGCTTTGATTTATAATAAATCATATTTCTGTAATGCTTAAAATATTTTTGCTATTAAATTAATAAATATGCCTCTACTAACTGGAGCCTCCACTGTAAGATATTTTTTTCCACCTAATATTTACATTTTTATTATAAATAGGGCAATGACAACCCTCTTTGACTTTCTCTGCTTTATGTAATAGGTGTTCTCAAAAACAAGAATTGATACTCCTTTCCCTGCTTTCCTTGTCCTCTACTATGGTAGTCCTCATTTCATCAGTGAGTGTGGACAGCTGAATATTTGAGGAGTAAATCAAGAATACATTCTAAATAATTGTACATTGCAATTTTGTGATTGCTATGGAGTAACATGCTTTTAAAATACTGTTTTACCACAATATGTGTATCTTAATGCCACTTCAATCATCTTCATTACTTTTTTTAGTCAAAATACCTAGTTTTAAATATCAGCTTATTCTCCAAAAGTACTCCTTTTCCCATTCTTGCATAGTCCTTATATTCCTATTACAGGAAAAAATGTAACTTTGAGGAAAAACTTTTAGGTAAAGTTTTGAAAATATTTTGCATGTATTTTAATTTGGCATAAAAATTGATGAAACTCATTTTACTAGTTTCATCATTAGTTTGAGCATTATTAATGTTTCAAATTACTGAATTGAGGTTATTGAAAATTTGTAAGACCTTTTAGTGTAACAATTTAAATCATACTAAGAGTAAATTCATGATTTTAGTTTGCTTATTTGTTTGTTTTTAGCATTCCATATTGGAAGAAGAGATTTTTGTAGAAGAAAAAAATGCCTTTGTTTAGTAAATCACACAAAAATCCAGCAGAAATTGTGAAAATTCTGAAAGACAACTTAGCCATTTTGGAAAAGCAAGACAAAAAGACAGACAAGGTATGAGCTAAAACAATAACATTATTATTAAAATACCTGTATTCCAAGACTAAAACACAGTGTCTGTGATGGGGGTATATAGCGTGTCTGCAAATATATCTAAATTGATTTCAGGTTTTAAGCAGCTGGTAATTGTTGAGTCTGTTATCTTGAACTCTTGATTTACTAGCCTCTGACCAGCCTTGTACCCCTCTGCATCATGTAGCTTAAAAATCTAAGGGGTAAACTGGTATATAATGTCATATTGACAAGAAAGGTAAAAAATTTTATTTAAAGAGGAACTGATAGTTGCCACTACAGTACAACTTCTTCCCTCATAGGAAGAGCTTTTTGTTACTTAATTATTCCCTTGAAGGGATGTTGAATTCTACATATTTCATTTCTCTCTAAAGTGACTACTAATAGTTTATGGCAGATTCAAGATATCTATAAAATAAATATCTTTGTGTACATAGTATATTTCTGTCCTCAGTGTATGATACAATCTGTGTTTTTGTGAGGATGTAGAAATGTATTTTTTACCCTACATCTTGTAAGCAATGTAAGAAATATATTTTTAATTCTAGTGTATTTTATAACAATGAGCCAAATATTGGTCCAAATAGGAAAAAAAAAAAGATGCTCTTCATAAAAGAGTAAATCTAAATGACAAAAGAATTTTTAAAAATATATAAGATACTAATTTTCATTAGTTAATCAGGAAAAGGCTAACCAAGTAAACTCACATATTATATTACACATGTTCTACCTTGGCAAAAATGAAAAAATGTCTGATAGTGTTAAGTGTTGACAAGTATGGAAAGCAATGAGAGCTTTGATTCACTGCTGGGTTTTGGAAACCAGTTCAGTATATTATCTGTTAGATAGCAGGGTATGCATGGTGTAAAATTTTGGAGTTCCACTGCTAGATATAAACTCTAGAGATGTTCTTGAACATGTACCCAGGATGCATGTACAAGAATGTTCATATCATTGTGTTGTTCATAATAAATCCTCAGTGGAAACTGCCCAAATGTCCATCTGCAGTAGAACTGATAATGAAGTTGTAGTCCCACCTCCAATGGAATACTGCAGTGGTTCTCAACCTTCCTAATGCCGCGACCCTTTAATACAGTTCCTCGTGTTGTGGTAACCCCCATAAATTTATATTCTTTGCTACTTCATAACTGTAATTTTGCTACTGCTATGAATCGTAATGTAAATATCTGATATGTGTTTTCCAATGGTCTTAGGTGACCCCTGTGAAAGGGTCGTTCGACCCCCAAAGGAGTAATGACCAACAGGTTGAGAACCGCTGCTATAGAGCAATGAAAATCAAAGAACTGTTGGCCTACATTCAGTGGCATAGATGAAGCTCACAAATATAGTGCTGAGTAAAGGAAACAAATGATAAAAGGGACAGGTACTGTTATTCCAAATCAGCAAAATTAGATGATATTGTTTTGGGATGCAAACATTAAGAAAACTACAAAGAAAAATAAATAAATGATTATCATCAAAGACATAAAAGTATTTACTTCTAGGCTGAAAAGGGCCACTCAGGTAACTTCTAAGGTGCTAAAAATGTTCTATTTCTTGACCTGTGTTAAGGTCACACAGGTGTTTGCTTTATAATTATTTTTAACTCTCTATATATTCTTCTGTAAGTTAATAAAATTTCCAACCTTTAATAAATTAAAGATTGCTTCTTAGATCATAAAATGTATCTGGAAATTACTTTTTTTAAAGTAGTGTCATGCTACTCTGAATTATTTTTAATTATTTTGCCTTATTCTTAATCCTTTATTCAATTATAATGATTGAAGTACTATACTTAAAATAAAACTGATACATTTTCAAAAAAACAGTGAACAAATCAAATTAACTAATTGACCTGTTGTCCTCTCGTCACTGGTGTTAATTTTTTAAAAAATGAATAGAGATATAACTCACACATATCATATAATCCACCATTTAAAAGTGTACAATTCAGTGTTTTTTAGTATACTCATGAGGTTTTACAGCCATCACCACTATCTAATTCCAGAACATTTGCATCACCCCTGTACCCATTAGCAGTCATTTGTCATCTTCTCCCCACCCCCAGGCCCTAGCACCCACTAGTTTACTTTCTACCTCTGTGGTTTTTCCTATTATTCTGTAAATATAGTGAGGTTTTTGTTTGTTTTTTAAGTTTCATAGGTGGCAAAATGATAATGAGTGTGTGAGAAAAGTGAATTGTCAAAGAAAGTTTATGGGTTTTGACAACTTATATTTTTATACCCAATTTATTAATAAATCAGAAGAATAGGGTTTTGTTGAAAAACCTTATTAACAAATGCTTTAAATAAAGACTAGTAGCTACTAGAGTTAAACTTAGAATTAATTGCTAGAGAAGTTGACTAAGTATGGTTTAAGGGAATATTGGTTAAATTATGTTGATTAAGTAGAAATACTAGAGATCTTTTTTTATATAAGTAAATTTTAGTAACTTTTATAATAAAAAGGGAGTGCCTACGAAATAGTTTTTGTTTGCTTATAAAACTGTACAGTGTTCTTTGATCATAAACAGGGCCTAAGAAGTAGTGTTTATTTATAGCCTGAAATTTTTTATTCTCTTAGACCTTAGCATATTTTTTGGTCTCTAGGCTTCAGAAGAAGTGTCAAAATTACTGCAAGCAATGAAAGAAATTCTGTGTGGTACAAATGACAAGGAACCCCCAACAGAGGCTGTGGCTCAGCTAGCACAGGAACTCTACAGCAGTGGGCTGCTGGTGACACTGATAGCTGACCTACAGCTAATAGACTTTGAGGTAAATTATCTGTAAAAGTATTATATATCTGCTTTTCAATTTTAATATATATGACTATCAATATTTGACTTTAATTTTTTATTACTATTTATTATTTTAAAACCCACTGTTTTCTAAAACTTGTAAAATCACTTTAATCATTTTCTTTAAACTCTGTTCCCTGTATTTCCACTCTGATCTTTATTATTTCCCTTCTTCTACTCATTTTGGGCTTTGTTTGTTCTTTTTTATAATTCATTTAGGTGTCAGGTTACATTGTTTATTTCAGATTTTTCTTGTTTCTTGAAGTCGAACAATGTATTGCCAAAAAATTTCCCTATTAGAACTGCTTTGGCTGTGTTTTATTGATTTTTGGTTGTTGTGTTTTCATTTTTATTTGACTCCAATTATCTTTTGATTTCTTCCTGGATCTCATTATGAACTCATTCCATATTTAGTAGCATGCTAGTTAGCTTCCACGTGTGGTTTTCAGTTTTCTTATAATTGATTTCTAGTTTCATAACATTGTGATTGTAGAAGAAACTTAATATGATTTCAGTCTTCTTAAATTTATTGAGTCGTGTTTTGTGGCTTAGTGTGTGTTCTATCCTAGAAAATGTTCCATTTGCACTTGAAAAAAGAATTTATATGCTGCTGTTTTGGGGTGAAATGTCCTAAAAATATCAATTATGTACATCTGCTCTAATGTGTCATTTGAAGCCACTGTTTCCTTCGTTGATTTTCTATCTGGATGATCTGTCCATTGATGTCAATGGGGTATTAAAGTCCCCTACTCTGACTGTATTAGTGTCAGTCTCTCCTTTATGTCCATCAATATTTGCTTTATGTATTTAGGTGCTCCTACATTGGGTGCATAAATGTATACAAGGGTTATATCCTCTTGTTGGATTGATTTTTTTGTCATTATAAAATGCCTTTCTTTGTTTTAAAGTCTATCTTTTCTGATATCAGTATTTCTATCCTAGTTTTTTTTCATTTGCATTTGCATGAAATATCTTTTTCTATCCCTTCAATTTCTGTGTGTTCTTCTATGTGAAGTGGGTCTCTTATAGGCAATATCTGTATGTGTTTTCTTTTTTTAGGTTTTTATTGAAAAATATAGCTCACATACATTATATCATTTTCAGGTATACACCATAGTTATTAATATTTATATACCTAAGAAGTGATCACCATAAGTCCAGCAACCATCTGACACCAGACTATGCTATCTCAATATTATTGACTGTATTCCCCATGCTGTACATCAAATCCCCATGACTTAACTTATTTTATACCTGGAAATTTGAACCTCTTATTCCTTTTCATATTTCCCCCCCTTTTAAAATTCTTCCATTACAGTTAACATTCAGTATTATTTTATGTTAATTTCAGGTGGGCAGCATAGTGGTTAGACATTGATACAATTTAAAAATTGATCCTCCTGACTAGTCTAGTACTCACCTGGCACTACAGCTATTATCATATTACTGACTGTATTCCCTATGCTTTACTTTACATCCCCATGACTATTTTGTAATTGCCAATTTGTACTTCTTAATTCCTCCACCTTTTTTGCCCTGTCCCCAACTCCTCTCCCATTTATCACCCTGATAAACCTAGTAACCTTCTGATATCATACATAGTTAATACAATATTATTGACTGTATTCCTTATGCTGTACCCTACATCCTCATAACTATTTTGTGATAAAAAAAATTTGTACTTTTTAATCTCTTCACCCTTTTCACCCTTTCTCTTAACCCCCTCCCATCTATCACCTTGATAAACCTAGTATCCATCTGACACCATACATAGTTACTATAGTATTATTGACTATATTCCTTTTGATAAACTCTACATCCCCATGACTATTTTGTAAAAACCAATTTCTACTTCTTAATCCTACTTCTGCATTTTCACTCACCCCTTGATTCCCTTCCCAACTGGCAACCATCTAAATGTTCTCTGTATCTATAAGTGTGTTTCCATTTTGTTTTTTTGTTTTGTTCTTTAGATTACACATATAAGTGAAATTGTGTTGCATCTGTCTTTCTCTGTCTGACATATTCCACGTAGCACAATACCCTTCAAGTCCATTCATATCACCACATAGGGCAAGAACCCAGGCTCTTCCATGGCCAAGCAATATTCCACTATATTCTTCTTTATCCATTCTTCCATTGGTGGACACCCATGCTGCCTCCACATCTTAGTATTGTAAATAAAGCTGCATTGAACGTATGGATGCAAATGTCCCCTTCAAGTAGCATTTTCGGTTTCTTTGGATAAATAATCCAGAAGTGGAACTACTGGGTCCTTCTTTGTCTCTTGTTGGCACCTTTCTTTTAAAGTATATTTTGTCTGATAGAAGTATTGCTACCCAAGCTTTTCTTATTTTTCCATTTCCATTTTCATGAAATAACTTTCTTCATTCCTTTACTTTCAGTCTGTGTTTGTTTTTCGATCTGAAGTGAGTCTCTTGTTGGCAGCAAATGGAAAGGTTTTGTTTTCTGATCCACTCAGCCACCTTATGTTTTTGATTGGAACATTTAATCCATTTACATCGAAAATATTTGTTGATAGATATGTAGCTATTGCCATTTTATTATTTATATTTTTATTATTATGTATTTTTTGTCTTAACATTCCTTGTAATGAATGTTACATGTTTTGGTGGTAATGAACTCTTGTAGCTTTTTCTTGTCTGGAAAGCTCTTTATCTGTCCTTGGATTTAAATCAGGGGTGTCCAACCTTTTGGCTTCCTTGGGCCACATTGGAAGAAGAAGAATTGTCTTGGGCCACACATAAAATACAAATACACTAACACTAATGATAGCTGATGAGCTAAAAAAAAAAAAAAAAAAAAAAAAAAAAAAAAAAAAAAAAAAGATCAATGCATAATTTTTGTAATGTTGTAAGAAAATTTTTAAATTTGTGTTGGGCTGCATTAAAAGCTGGCCTGGGCCACATGCAGCTTGTGGGCTGCAGGTTAGATGAGACTGTTTTAAATGATAGCTTTGCTGGGTAGAGTAGTCCTGGTTATACATCCTTGCTTTTCATTACTTTGAATATTTCATGCCAATTCCTTCTGGCCTGCAAAGTTTTTATCGAGAAATCAGCTGACAGTCTTATGAGAACTCTCTTATAAGTTACTAGTTGACTTTCTCTTGCTGCTTTTAGTATTTTCTCCTGTCTTTAACCTTTGCCATTTTAATTATAATATGTCTTGGTGTAGGCCTGTTTGAGTTCATCATGTTTGGGACTCTGCACTTTCTGGGATTGTATGTTTATTTCCTATTACCAGGTTAGACAAGTCATTATTTTTCAAATAGGTCTCAATCCCTTGCTTTCTCTCTTCTCCTAGTATACTTAATAGTGCAAATGTCATTATGTTTGATGTTGTCCCAGAAGTCTTTTAAACCATCCTTATTTTTTTGAAATTCTTTTTTCCTCTTGCTGTTTTGATTGGGTGTTTTCTGCTACCTTGTCTTGCAAATTGCTGATTCAGTCTTCTACTTCATCTAGTCTGCTGGTGATTCCTTCTAGTGCATTCTTCATTTTAGTTATTGTATTCTTCATTTCTGACTGGTTCTTTTTTATGGTTTCTGTTTCTTTTTTTATGCTTGCTCTCTCATTGTTGAAGTAGTCACTAAGTTCCTTGAGCATCCTTATAATCAGTGTTTTAAACTCTGTATCCGGTAGGTTGCTTGCTTTATTTCATTTAGTTTCTCTTCTGGAATTGTTTCCTGTTCTTTCATTTGGGATGTATTTCTTTGTTTTCTTATTTTTGCCACCTCTCTGTGTTTGTTACTGTGTATTAGGTAGATCTGCTACATCTCCCAGTTTTGCCAGGTGGCCTTATGTAGTAGATGCCCTTTGGGGCCCTGCATGTTTTCTCCTGTTATATTTGAAACTTGATTAATATTGGCACATCAGTGAGTGGGATTGACCCTCAGACCTACTGGCTGTGATTTTTGCCCATGTCCACAACTTGCAAGTTGCTGTGTGGGGTGTGATAGGGTGGGCGATTAGCCACATGGAGTGGATTAGTCAATGGGCTGTGTGTCTGTTGAGACCACCTTTTGTTTGTGCCACTTGTGGAGTTGAGTGTTGTTCTGCTGTGGTCTGAAGCCACCCTCCAAGTGTGTTGGTTCTGGGGCCTCTGGGGAGAGGCCCAGGAGCTACAAAGCAATCCACAGGTGGCTGCTGCCTGTGCTGGACGTGGAGACATGTATGAGAGGCCACACTATAGACCAAGGACAGCTGTCACCAGTACTGGGTCTGTGGTAGCTCTGCAAAAAGCCAGGACACACCACGGCCTGCAGCTGGTTGCCAGCTCCTATAAGGTTCAACTATTGATAAAGCCTCCTGTGGTACAGAGTTGGATGTGGCAGAGTCTCAGTGTGTCACCAGGGTGGAGCAAGCAGAGCTCACCAGACCATTTCAGATTCAGATTTTGCCATAGGCATTGGGGAGGACTCAATGAGGAAAGACGGCTCCTACCAGCTACACAGGAGGAGAACCTTTCACAGGGAAAATGTTGACTGTCTTCCAACCCTTATCCCAAAGCCACACACCTCAGTCTGCCTTCTGTACATCTCTGACACTCCTTGAATCATAGTCTTTCCTCTGGAGCCCAGGATGAGTGCCTGTGTGCAAGTCTGTGCAGGCCCTTTATGAGGATGTTTGGGTTTCCTGCAACCTTCTGTCCCACCTAGATGGTTGGAATTCCCACTGTTTTTCATAGCCAGATGTTGTGGGGTTTCCTCTTCCTGGCACTAGTACTCTGGGCTAGGGAGCCTGGTGTGAGGCTGGGGTCCCTTGCTTCTCCATGGGGAACCTCTGTGGCTGAGATATCCCTTCCAATATTCATCTGCCACACAAGGTTTGGGGCTGTCCTGTTTCGTGTCTCCACCCCTCCTACCAGTCTCAATATGGCTTCTTCTTTATATCACTAGCTATAAGCTCTGTTCAGGTAGACTTCAGATGGTTCTCCAGGTTGATTAATCTATAGTTTAGTTGTAATTTTTATGTATTCTTGGGATGAAGCAAGCATAGCATTTATCTACTCTTTCGTCTTGAATCTCAGCATGGTTTTGTATGTTTAATCTGTTCAGATACACTATGTGTTTTGATTGGAGCATTTAGTCCATTTACATTTAAAGTAATTACTCATAGGTAGCTTGGTATTGCTATTGGTATATAAAGATAGGTAATTACTGTTTTCTTATTATTTTTATAGTTCTCTATTCCATTCTTACTCTCATGCTCTCTTTTCTTATATGTTCATAACTTTCTTTAGTATTGTGTTTGGATTCCTTTCTCTTTATTTCTTTGTATATCTCTTGTAGATTTTTGAGGTTACCATGTGCTTCCTATATATACCATGGTATATTTATAGCAGTCTATTTGAAGTTGATCATTTAAGTTTGAACACATTCAAAAATCAATACAGGAGTTCCCTGATGGTGTAGTGGCTTAAGGCTTTGGCGCTGGCACTGTCAGTGCTGCGGCCTGGGTTCGTTTCCCAGCCAAGGAGCTACCCACATACCAAAAAGCAAAAAAAAAAAAAAAAAAAAAAATCAATACAAGTTTTATTCATCTTCTCCATATTTGTGTTTTTGCCATTATATTTAACTTCTTTTATGTGTGTTTGTGTTTGTGTATGCCTTAATTTATTCTTGTAGTTGGTCAAACCACTGCTTTTATCACTTGTTTGGCTTTGTGGGTGAGAATTTTTTTTTCCTATACTTCTTTATTCATGTTTTCTTATCTTTTCTTCTTAAAGAAGTCCCTGCTTTAGTGGTGATTAACTCCTCTAATATTTTTTGTTTGGGAACTTTATCCATTTTTTTTATTGTTAAATTTATTGGCGTGACATTGGTTAGCAAAAATTACATAAGTTCCAGGTGTACAATTCTACAATACCTCATGTATGTGCTGCATTATGTGTTCACCACCCAGAGTCAGTTCTCTTTCCATCACCATATATTTGACTCCCCCTTCCTTCTCTCCCATTCCCTCACTCCTCTCCCACCTTCTCATCCTTGCTTCCAGGTAACCACTAAACTATTGACTGTGTTCATGAGTTTTTGTTTCTTTGTTGCATTCAGTTTTATATTTCACATATGAATGAAGTCATATGGTTCTTGTTTTTTTTTCAGTCAGGCTTATTTCACATAGCATGATGATCTCAAGGTCCATCCATTTTGTCACAAATGGCAGTATTTCCTTTTTTATTATACCTGAGTAATATTTCACTGTGTATATGTACCACAGCTTCTTTATCCAGTCATCTATTGAAGAGCACTTTGGTTGTTTCCATGTTTTGGCCACTGTGAACAGTGCTGTGCTGAACATGGGCATATATGTCTTTGCAAAGTAAGGTTTTCAAATTTTTGGGGTAGATACCCAAAAAAGATATTTCTGAGTCATATGGTATCTTCATTCCCAATTTTCTGAGGAACCTCCACACTGTCCCCCATAGCAGTTGTACCTATTTGCGTCCCCACTAGCAGTGTGCAAGAGTTCCTTTTTCTCCACAGTCTCTGCAGCACTTGTTATTCCTTGTCTTGTTGATAATGGCCATTCTAACAGGTGTGAAATTGTATATCATTGTGGTTTTTATATGCATTTCGCTAAAAGCTAATGAAGTTTAGCATTATTTCATATGTCTGTTGGCCATTTATATGTCTTCAAGGGTGAAGTGTCTGTTCAGGTCCTCTGCCCACTTTTTAATTGGATTGTTTGGGGTTTTGTTGTTGTTGTTCAGTCCTGCGAGTTCTTTATATATTTTAGATATTAGCTCCTTGTCAGATGCATTGATTGCATATATTTTCTCCCATTCAGTTGGCTGTCTCTTTGCTTTGTTGATGGTTTCTTTTGCTGTGCAGAACCTTTTTAGTTTGATATAGTCCCATTTATTTATTTTATTTTTACTTCCCTTTCTTCTGAGGTTAGGTTCATAAAGTCTTCCTAGAGTCCAAGGTGTATAAGTTTAGTATCAATCTTTTCTTCTGTACAGTTAATTGTTTTGGGTCTCACATAGAGGAATTTAATCCATTTTGAATTAATTTTAGTATATGGTGGAAGTTCACAGTTCAGATTTATTCTTTTGCGTATAGTTTTCCAATCTTCTCAGCACCATCTACTGAAGAGGCTTTCTTTTCTCCATTGTATAATTTTTGTTCCTTTATCAAAAATTTGTCCATATATTTGTGGATTTAATTTTTGGTTTTCAATTCTATTCCATTGGTTGGTGTGTCTGTTTTTCTGACAATACCAAGCTGTTTTGATTATTGATGATTTGTAGTATAAATTGAAATCGGAGAGCGTGATACCTACAGCTTCATTGTTTTTATGTAGGATTGCTTTGAATATTCAAGGTCTTTTGTGGTTCTATGCAAGTGTGATAATTTTTTATATCTATTTCAAGAAAATATGTTTGTGAGATTTTGATGGGAATTGCATTAAATCTGTATATTGTTTTGGGTAATATGACCATTTTAATAATATTAAGTCTTCCTGTCCATGGACTTGGGATATCTCTCCATTTCTTTGTGTGCTCTTCAATTTCTTTTAATAGTGTCTTACAGTTTTCAGTGTATAAGTCCCTTATGTTCTTCGTTATGTTATTTCCCAGATATTTCATTCTTTTTGTTGCAATCGCAATAGATATTGATTCTCTTATTTCTTTTTTTGAAGACTTGTTGTTTACATATAGAAATGGATTGATTTTTGTACTTAAATTTTGTATGCTACAACTTTACTGTATTCATTTCCTGTTTCTAATAGTTTCCTGGTGGAGTCCTTTGAATTTTCTATATAAAGGATCATGTCATCTGCAAATAGTGATAGTTTGATTTCTTCTCTCCCAATTTGGATACCTTTTATTCCTTTCTCTTGCGTAATTGTTCTGGCTAGAACTTCCAGTGCTCTATTGAATAGCAATGGTAACATGGGGCACGCCTGTCTTGTGTCTATTTTATGGGAATGGGCTTCAGCTTTTCCCCATTCAGTATAATAGTAGCTGGGGGTTTGTCATATATGGCCTTAATTATGTTGAGGTTCTTTCCTTCTATACCCATTTTATTCAGTGTTTTGATCATTAATGGATGTTGTATCTTGTCAAATGCTTTTTCTGTGTCAATTGATATGATCATATGATTTTTCTCTTTTATTTTGTTTGTTTGGTATATCATATTGATTGATTTGCATATGTTGAACGATCCTTGTGCTCCTAGGATGAATCCCACTTGATCATGGTATATAATCTTTTTGATCCAGTTGTATTCTATTAGCTAATATTTTGTTTAGGATTTTTGCATCTGTGTTCATCAGAGATAGTTGTCTGTAGTTTTCTTTTTTTGTGTTATCCTTACCAAGTTTTGGTATTAGGGTAATATTGACCTTTTAGAATGAGGTGGGAAGTACTGTCTCATCTTCAATTTTTTGGAAGAGGCTGAGGAGGATAGGCAATAATTCTTTTTTTGATTGCTTGGTAAAACTCATTGGTGAGACCATCTGGGGTTTTTGCCTTTGAGAGGTTTTGGATGATTGTTTCCATTTCTTTACTTTTGATTGGTCTATTTGTATTATCCAGTTCTTGGTTTAGTCGAGAAACAGGCTATATGTTTCTAGAAACTTGTTCATTTTGTCTAGATTGTTAAATTTGGTGGCGTAAAGCAGTACATAGTATTTTCTTATGATCCTTTGTATTTCTGTGGTATCAGTCACAGTTTCTCCCCTTTCATTTCTAATTTTGGTTATTTATGTTTTTTCTTTTCATCCTTTGCTTAGCGTAGCCAGGAGTTTGTCAATTTTATTGATTTCTGCAAAGAACCAGCTCTTTGTTGCATAACTTTTCTTACTGTTTTTCTGTTCTCAATTTTGTTTAGTTCTGCTCTAATTTTAATTATTTATTTCCTTCTGCTGGCATTAGGGGTATTTCTGTTTTTTTTCTAGTTCTTTAGGATGGGGTATTAGGATGTTTACTTGTGATTTTTCTTGTTTCTTAAGATAGGCCTGTGATGATATAAATTTCCACTTATTACTGTTTTCACTGCATTCCAATAATTTTGATATATTGTATTTTCATTTTCATTAGTTTTTATGTATTTTTAATGTCTTCTTTTATTTCTTGTTTGATTCAGTCATTTTATAATAAGATGTTGTTTAATCTTCATGTATATGTGATACATTCTACTTTCTTTTTGCAGTTGATCTCCAATTTTAAAACTTTGTGCTTTGAGGAAACATTTGGTATGATTACGATCTTCTTGCTTTTGCTGAGGCTAGTTTTGTGTCCCAGCATATGATCTATCTTGAGAATGTTCCATGTGGGTTAGCAAAGAATGTTTAGTCTTTTCTTGTCAAATGAAGTGTCCTGTAAATGTCAATCATGTCCAATTACTGAAATGTATCATTTAAAGCTGATATTTTCTTATTGATTTTGTCTTTGGATAATATGTCCATGGCTGTTAAGGGAGTGTCTAGGTCCCCTAGTATCATTTATTTTTGTCAGTTTCTCCTTTTAGATTTGTCAATAGTTGCTTTATAGTTTGGGTGTTTTCCAAATGGCAGCATATGTAATTAATGAGTGTCATGTCTTCTTGTGGTTGTATTGTCCCTTTTATCATTATATAATCATTTTGACTCATTACCTATTTTATCCTGAAGTCTATTTCATCAGATCTGAGTATAGCAACTCCTGCTTTTCTCCAGATGCTGTTGCTTGGAGTATTGTTTTCCACCCTTTCACCCTGAGTCTGTGTTGTCCTTATGGCTGAGGTGTGTCTCTTGGATACAGCATATGTATGGGTTTTCTTTTTATAATCCAGTCTGCTATTCTATGCCTTTTTATTGGAGAGTTCAGTCAATTTACATTGAAGGTGATGATTGATATATGAGGATTTCCTATGGCCATTGCTTCCTCCTTTTTTATTTCCTTTGTATTGTCCCAATTCTTCCTCATTTATTTTGATTTTGTGTTTCCGGTCAGATAACCTCCTCCCGTATTTCATTAAATGCCGGCTTCATGCTGGAGAATTTCCTCAGCTTCTGTATGTTTGAAAAGGTCTTCATTCCTTCTTCATAGCTAAGGGATAATTTTGCTAGATAATTTATTCTTGGCTGGAAGTTTCTCTTTTTTAGTATTTTGAATATTTGATTCAATTCCCTCCTGGCTTATAGAGTTTCTGCTGAGAAGTCTGATGATAGTCTGGTGGGTTTCCTTTAAAGATTATAGGTTTATTCCCTAGTTGCCTTGAGAATTCTATTTGTCTTTAATTTTTTACATCTTCGGTATAATATGCCTTGAAGAAAATCTGCTGGGGTCCAGGTAGATAGGGGACCTTTTTACTTCTAACTTTTTACTTCTAAAGGTTCCAGACTTTTCTACAGCTTTTAATAGTTTTTCCTACTATTTATTTGAGTAATTTTCGTAGAGGTTTGTTCTACACCTTCTGCTATTTCTATTATTCTACATTGTTCTTCCTAATGGAGTCAAATAGTTCTTATCAAGTTTTTTCAGTTCTCTTGACTCTGAAGTCCTTATCTTCTTCTTTGTTTATTTTTTTAATTTTTTAATTTTTCTTAATGTTCCAATATTTGATATCACTAATTCTTTCCTCCATCTGTTTGGTCCTGTTTCCCATGGTGTTTAGTTCATTGTTCAGTTCTTTTATTGCATTGTTTATCTCTCATTTCTATTTTGATTCCTTTTTACATTTTGAGTTTCTTTGTTAAAATGCTCCTTTTGTTCACAGATTTCTCTTTCTGAGATCATTTATTTGGATCATGGTACTCTTCCAACATTGTTTCAGTTCTCTGAGTGTTGTATTCTGTGTCATGTAGATCATATATTTCTAGATTCATAAGTTTTATTTTTTCTGGAGATCTTTCATTCTCTTTCTGAGTGGCTTTGAATGCTAAGGTACTGATTGTATTTGATATGTTTCTTTTTCTTGGCATGAGGGCTTTTCCAGTGGGAGATATAGAGACGTCTCCTTCCCTCCCCCACCTTCCTTCCTTCCTTCTTTTCTTCCTTTTTTTCCTTCCTTCCTTCCTTCCTTCCTTCTCTCTCCCTCCCTCCCTCCCTCCCTCCCTTTCTCTCTCTCTCCTTTTCTTTTCCTTTCTTTTCTTTCTCTTCCCAGTTGGTATCGCTGTGGTGTTTTTCAATATTTTTCTCTTGATTATTCAAACTGCTATCTCTGGGAGTTTTTTTGCAAGGTGGACTTCCTTTCTTTTGATCCAGTTGTTTTGGCCTCTGTGTGCCTCCTTTTGTGCAAAATGTGGTAGGCAATGGTGTGCTATGTTTCTGAGATTAGTGCAGGGAAAACACTAGGTGGATTTTGGGTTGGGGCAAACTTTGGGAGAGAGTTAGGGGAAGCAGCTAGGCTGTGTCTCCAGTTTCTTCCTGGGTTTGGGGATTGTGTTGTCTGGGTCTGCTTTGTTTCCTGCCTAGTTCCCCTGGTTGCTGACTGTTGCAATAGACGTCTGTTTGTCAGGGAAGCAATGTAGGGTGGGGGGCGGTGGTGCAGGGCAAGCCAGGAGTGGGCTATGATCACATTGGTCAGGGGCTGAATGTTTGCCACTGGCTCAGCCTTTCTTTCTTCTGGGCCCGCATTTCCACCAGAACCATTTTTCAGCATTTCCATGGGAGCCAGCTCTCAGTTTTAAACTCACCCAGAGCTGACCTGTGGTCCTGGCACGATGCTGCAGCCGGGGGACCTATTCTTGCCCAGGGCAGTTCAGATACTTTATTCAGCTTCTTACCCACCCAGGGCATGGCACTCCTGCTCAGGCCCTAGCCCACTGCTGCTCATTGGAGTTTCAGTTCACTCACAGTTTCAAAGGGTTTCACTGTTCTCGCCTTGACTCTTGTTGCCACTCAGCCTCCCCACCTGCCCTGGATCATGTTGCTCCATGGCAAGTGTCTGCTTACTCCCTCCTAGTTTCTTCACTCAGCCCTGGTCAGATCACATTCACCAGTCACGTCTCTGCTCTGCTTCCTCTTTCCTCTCTCATTTGCCCCTCTTTTTCTGACCTTCAGGAGTTTTCTTGTGATGTGTGGATCTCTCAGCTGAGACTGTGCCACCCAGGGTTTCCGATATTGGATCTTGGTTGTTCAATTGTATTTTTTAGGAGAGGTTTCAAATATCTCCTCTCTCTCCACAATCTTAAGTCTTTGCAAATTCAACCTTTCTTTTTTTTTTTTTTTTTTGATAAAGCAAAATGTTGTATTATGAGGTGGACATGCCAAAAAAAAACATCTTTCTTTGATGTGAGAAGGATTGTGCACTTGAAATTTGTTCCTCCAGGTCAAATGATTAACCAAGGTTTTTATCTGGAAGTTGTTGCATCAAGATTTTTTGAAGAAATGTCCTGAGTTGTGGTAAACAAATGACTGGTTCTTTCACCATGACAAAGGACCTGCCCACACTGCACTGAGTGTTCAGAAGTTTTGACCAAAAATGACAGGACCCCCATGCCCCATCCTCTCTATTCAACCCATTTCACCCTGACTGACTTTTTTTTTCCGTTTGTCCATGTGAAAAAAGTCCTCAAAGGAAAATGTTTTGCTGATATGGAAGAGGTGAAATAAAAAAACAGCAAAAACATTATGAATCATCAAAATGGAGTTCAAAAACCATTTTGAGCTGTGGGAAATGTGTCTTGATAGGTGTATTGCATCAAATGGAGAGTACTTTGAAGGTGACTGAAGTTTAAGCATGTAAGAATAAATACACAATTTTTTATAAATAAATTTCAAGGGTTTTTTTTGGTTCCCCCTCTATAATGAAGTTTGGTGCAGTTAGGTAGCAAGGTTAATGGCAAAAATAATAATAATAGAGAATGTTTGTTGAGTAGTTCCTACATATTATACAGTTTAAGTAGTTATCTCATTTAATTCTTACAACAACTTTCATAATTTGTATTATATTATTAACCCCATTTTATAGATGAAGAACCTGAAGTTCAAAGATATTAAGTAATTTTTTCCAAAATCACTCAGTTACTAATAGACTAAGCTGGGATTTAAACTCAGTGTCTCCCAAACCTGTTCTTTTATTAAAATATTATAAAAAATTTTAGCTATTACAATATTATACCAATGTTTTAAGAAGTTTGTTAAATGCTAATACTATAGGATATTTATCTCAGTTTGAAAGCAGTTAAACCTAATTAAGCTAAATAATAAATTAACTGAATAAAACAAAAACCTAGATAACTAAGTGGTAAATATATATAAGCATTTTATTATCTACTATATATCTAATTTAGAGCAGTGATTTTGGGGTAAAAAATATATAAGCAAGCCAGGTTTGGGCAATTTCAGTGGTGGAAATCTTGATTTTGATTTGTTTGTTGTTTTGTTACTGCTATCAGACTTTTGATTGTTTGCATCTCCATTAGTTCTCAGAAATAGGAGACAATGGAGATATCTGAAATAAATTGCTTTTAGTTTTGTTAATGAGGAACTGAAAGGAGAACCTATTACAGGGAGTTCCCTGATGGTGTAGTGGCTTAAGGCTTCGGCTCTGGCGCTGTCAGTGCTGCGGCCTGGGTTCGATTCCCAGCCAGGGAGCTACCCACATACCAAGAAGCAAAAGAAAAAAAAAAAAAAAAGAAAACCTATTACAGTGATTAAACCAAGATAAGGTCAGGGCTCTGGGGATCTATGGAAATTCTAGCCCAGGCTCTCTAGACTGCTTGGATTGGGGAAGTTGTTTAACTGACTAGTGCCCAGGAGGAGGAATGGAGAGCAAGACTGCTCTGAAGATGTGAAGCCGGTTATGTTGGCTGGAAACAACACAGACTTAAGAACCAACATGGCCCAGACTTCAACACATCCTTCCTTTTAGATACACATATTGTTTTCCTTCTTTCCCTCCTGATTCTATTTGTTTATCTTTGACATTTTCTACCCAGTAATCTCTTTTTCCTACTTTTTCCTGTTGCCAGGCTTGTTTATTCTCCCTCCCATCATACTCCCTATGTCTTTTTAAAGTGGTCATATGTTGAATTTAAGTGTAGTTTTATCATTGTGTTTATATACTTTCATGTTTATGTAGTTTAAAATGAGACATTATGAACATTTATAAGAGTTACACATAGTGCACTTGCACTTGACTTGGAATTAGAATCATTTAGAGTCCCTGATCTGCCATTTGTTAATAATATAACCTCTCTGAGGCGAAATTTTCTCATCTATAAAATAAGAATAATATGAACTTACAGCATTGTTTTAAATATTAAAGTAAATATACATATATGTTATGAAAGAATACTATATACAAATGTAACGTAGTGTATTCTCATTTCTTCTCTTTCTCATACTAGTTAAATGTAAGCTAGTTTATTTTTGTTATAATGCTTGATGTTTGTTTTGTTTATTATGTTAGTTAGAGATTTAATTGTTTGGTGATCATAAATGGGAAAAAGACCCATGCTCTTGGATTACAGTATTATGTTCTACACATCTGTTTTTTGCACATTTCCCTGAAAGCAGCAGTGTATTAAGCTGTTATTATAATTAATTAATGTTGGCTTGAGTTAGTTTATGAAATTAGCCCAATTTGCAGTTGGATATTGGAAGAAATATTACCAAGGATGGTTATGTTTTGAAGATTGAGTCAGGGATGAGTTGTCAGGTTTGGTGACCTAGAGAAGTCTTTAGCAGCCACAGAATTGCATAAATTCAAAGTACTATTCAATAATTTAAGGGATAGGCATACCGTAAAAAACCACTTTGGTACCTCACAACTTTTTTCAGCATTGGGTTATATAACAACTGAGGAACAATAAGAAACACTTATGCAAGTTTCCCTTATTTTACATGGTATACAGGAAATAAATAAATTTAGAGAGGACATTTACTTAAATATTACTTGGGATTAAGACATTTAGTTGCCTGAAAATTGACTTCTGTGTTATCAAGTGGAGTATACTTTCACTCTCTGGAATCCTTGAGGGGAGGGAAAAGAAGTTACTTTCTGAATATTTGAATTTTTCATGCAGCTCAAGATTAACACCTCAAATGCAGAGAGTTAAATAGATTACTTTTGTGGATTACACATTTTCTTTATAAAATGCATTATATTCTTGCCTGTCCTCCTTAATTATGTATTTTATATAATAGTTTTGATTCATCAGTAAAAAATCAAGGTATAATTTACAAACAATAACAATGTCCCTTTTTAATGCACACTTCTGTGATACAGAACAATTCCATCATGCCCCAAATTCTCCCATGTCCTTCTGTAATCAGCTTCTGCACCCACCCCCAGCCTCTGGTGACCAATGATCTATCTTTTTTTCTTTTTTTTCTGGTTGGTTCCCTCAGTGGGAATGGAATCCAGACCACAGCGGTGAGACCAGCGAAGCCACTACACCACCAGGGAACCCCTCCAATGAACTATCTTCTGCACCTGTATTTTTGTTTCCTTTTTATTGTTAGGTTTATTGGGGTGACATTGATTAGTAAAAATTATGTAGGTTCCAGGTGTACAATTTTACAATGCATCGTCGATGTGTTGCGTTATGTGATCACCACCCAGAGTCAGTTCTTTTTCCATTACAATATATTTGACTTCCCCTCCCTCCTCTCCAACCCCCTTCTCCCATACCCTCAGATAACCACTAACCACTAAACTATTGATTGTGTCCATGAGTTTTCGTTTCTTTTTTGCTTTCAGCTTTGTGTTCCACAAAATGAGTGAAATCATGTGGTTCTTCTATATTTCTTTCTGGCTTATTTCACTTTGCATGATGGTTTCAGGGTCCATCCATGTTGTCATAAATGGCCCTATTTTGTCTTTTCTTACAGCTGAGTAGTATTCCATTGTGTATGTATACCACAGCTTCTTTAGCCAGTCATCTATCATAGGATACTTTGGCTGTTTCCATGATTTGGCCACTGAACAGTACTGTGATGAACATGGTGCGCCTGTATTTTTTGCCTTTGCAAATGTGTAAAAGTAATTACACAAAATGTAGCCTTTTGAGTGTGTCTGCAATACTTTTCACTTAGTATAATGCATTTGCTATTCATCCATGTTGTTGCCATGTATTGGTTTGTTTCTCTTTATTGCTGGGTGGTATTCCATTGCATGGAATTATGCTGGATCATTCCTCAGTTGAAGGATAGTTGGGGAATTTTCAGTTTTTAGCAATTACCAATAAAACATAACCATTTACATGTTTTTATATTTTTATGTGAATGTAGGTTTTTATTTCACTTAGATAATTACCTAGGCTTAAGATTGTTGGGTAGTGTAAGATTTTGTTTGTTTTGGCTTTGGTTTTTTTTTGTTTTTGTTTCTTTTTTTATTTTAGCCATTCTAGTAATTGTTAGTGGTATCTCATTGTGGTTTCAATGTTCATTACCCTAGTGACTAATTATATTGAACATCTTTTCAGGTGTTTATTTGCCACTATATCTCTTCTTTTGTGAAGTGTCTATTCAGATCTCTTACCTTGTTATTTCATTTTTGAATCCGGAGAATTCTTTGTATATTCTGTATAAAGTCAATGGCAGCGATTTTAAAGTGGGTGTTTTTTCCCTCAATCCCTGCCCTCTTTTACTCTCTTATTTGCTTTTTCTCACTTCTGTTATCAATCAGTGAAAGATGCTCTTATTAGTAGTTAGTTCTAATGGCTATGACTACTGTTCATTACTTCTTTCTTCCCTCTTTTTATCTTTTATTTGACTCTAGTTGATATTTCCATATATATTATTCATTCAGTAAATAACCTATGAGCATCTCATGTCAGGGCTGACGTGTATTGACTATGCAGCCCACATAAGTGCTTCTTTCAGCTTCTTCAGGTGTGATATCTAATCAGTTACAGAATACATAATCTTAGAATTATTGGCTAATTTTAGGCAATTTTGGTCATTTCCAAAATGTTGCTGCATCAAAGATGTTTTTAGAGTTTTTTTCTTTTTCTGGCCACTTCTAGATCCAGAGTTTTGAGACTGGTAGTCTGAAGGTTGCAGAAGATTGGTTTTGAAATAGTTAAGGTTTTACTGCAGTTATACCAGGGGTGCCAAAAAAATGTATACACATTTAAAGAGATGTTATCTATGTATTACATAAATACTAATGGTAACCACTTTATGAGGACCTCTTGTAATTGCAGAAGTCAAACGTGACTTGTATTCATCTTTTGTTATCAGTATGTACTGAGTATTACAATTTTAATACAGTTTTTTTTTCTTTCTGAAAATATGCATACATATTTTTGGCATCCTCTGTATATAGTGTGATGAATGAGTATCTGCAAGTGTTAGATCTAATGTGGAGACCACAATTCATCATCTGTACCTGTTTAAATCTTCCCTAATGCTCTCCATTCTGATCCTTTTTTTCTGTTTGGAGAAGCTGTTCTTGTAGCAGAACTTGTTTTTTTTATCCACAGAGGCTTTCTTTGACTTTGCACACATTTGCTAATGAACTAGAAGAATGTTTTCCTCTTTGTAAAAGTTGTTTAGAGTTCTGTGGATCTTCATTTATACTGTTCATTGGAATGCCATATGGAAATGTTCTTGTGGCATTTTACTGAGAAGTATGAAAAGCACTCTGTTTCACAGAGGATTGATACTCTGCATTATTACTTTGGAGGCTATAAATGTTTCAACAAAACATGACTTCTTTCATTTTAAATTCCATTTATACTTAGAGCAATATATTTTTTATATTATACAACAAATAAAATTCTTTAGCATCTGTATAATTGAAATCCATGCAGTATGTGAACATTTTTTAGTATTTTAAAATTATGAGAGCAGCTGATTTTAAAATTTAGAATCTAAAGTGTCCTTTTAAAATGAAGACTCACCTCCTACTTTTCTATTAAAGTTTGGATTTTGTATAGTGTCTTTTCTTAAAGGAAGATACAATTTTCTTTCTCATGTACCTGTTTATTATTTGTATCCCCTTCTTTAAATCTTTTCTCCTTCCTGCTAAGCTCCCTTTCCTTCCTTTCTTCTTTATGCTCTCCTTCTCTCTCTTCATCCCTCACTTCTACCCCTCTTTACTTCTCTCCATGAAATTAAGTGAAAGCAGTACATAGTAATAGATGTTTCTTATGTTTAATCATTGTCAACATTTTGAGTTCCAATTTATTTTTGCCAAGTATATGTGCCATAATTTATTTCACCATGCCTGATTCTGAATGTATTGGTTGTTTCTAACTCTTTATTATCATCACTATAATAAAGATCTCTGTGTCTGAAACATTTTTTCTGTACTAAAGATTGTTATTTAGGATTATTTTCTCAAGCTATATTTCCCATTGTGGGACTCTAGGACATTAGTCAGGTATTATTAGTATTATATACTTACCAACAGTGTATGAGAAACAGCATTGAATTTTACCATTTAAAAATTTACATTCCCACCAGCAATGTACAAGGGTTCCTTTTTCTCCACATCTTTTCCAACAGTAGTTATTTCTTGTTTTATTGATAATAGCCATTCTAACAGGTGTGAAGTAGTATCTAATGGTGGTTTTGGTTTGCATTTCCTTTATAACTAGTGATGTTGAGCATTTTTGCATATATCTGTTGCTATCTGTATGTCTTTCTTGGAAGAGTAGGTCTATTTAGGTATTCTGTTCATTTTTTTAAATCATATTTTGTTGTAGTTATTTTTGAGTTGAACTCTTTATATATTTTGGATATTAGCCTCTTATTGGCAGTATCGTTTGCAGATACCTTCTCTCATTTGGTTGGTTGCCTTTTTGTTTTGTTGATGGTTTCTTTTGCTGTGCAGAACTTTTAACCCCCAAATTTGAAAACACTTATTTGTAAAGATATATGTGCCCTATGTTCATTTCAGCATTATTTACAATAACCAAGACATGGAAACAACCTAGGTGTTCTTCAGTGATTGGTGGACTAAAGATGTGTCACATATATACAATGGAATGCTACAAGTCAGACAGAAAAGGACAAGAACCATATGATTTCACTCACATGTGAGATATATAATTAAAAACAACAAATGAACAAAAAAACAAACAAACAAAATGCTAACTCATAGATACAGATAATAAAACAGTGGTTCCCAGAGGAGAAGGGGCTGGGAGGGTGGAGGACAAAGAGGTAAATGGGGTCAAATATATGGTGGTGGAAGGAAACTAGACTTTGTGTGGTAAGCACACAGTAGAGTATATAGGTGTTGTATTATAATGCTGTACACCTGAGAGTTCTATGTTATTAACCAATGTTACCCCAATAAATTTAATTTATAAAATTACTGGGACTCTGGGTCAAGATGGCAACATAGGAGGCTCCTGAATTTCCCTACTTCCATTGAGATGCAGAATATAGTTATACATGGAGGAATTCCCTCTGAGACAAACTCCTACTCATTGGGTAAGAAATGCTATGACACAGTCTAACCATTAACCGCACCCCTGGCACAGCACCATTCAATTGAGAAGGAACCCCCAAATCCCAGCCTCTCCCTGAGAAGCAAAGGATTTAAACCACACATCTAGTGCCCTAACTTTTCAGGCTGCCAATTGAGGGATAGATACCGAAATCACCTGTCTGTGAAAGCTAACAGGACTTGTATTCATGAGTCCCACAGGACTATAACAAACAAAGAATTCGTTGTTAACAGGCACCTGAGCACTTGTAGCTATTCCCTCATCACTCCCAAGGCTAGCAAAGAGAACTCAGGCAAAAACAGCCATCTCCCAGTCTTTCCCTAGAAGGGATTTGGCTGCATATTTTACAAGCTAATGCCTGAGGGTCCGATTTCTAATTAGCATGCATCTAATTGCTGGCTGTGATTCTCCCAAGAGCCCAAACGAGTTAGGAGTCACTTCTGTTTTCTTTTTCCAGCTTACTACAACAGGAAAACCAAGTTCCCAGTATCTTTCTGGAAAAATCCTGTAAACACATCTAGTGTCCCAACTTTTATGGCTATCACTTGAGGGACAGGCTCCAAATAAGCTAGCACTGATAGCTAGTGGAGTTTGTATTCTCAAGTCTGATAAGACTGTAGTAAACAAATGAGCACAGGGAGCACCGGCTGTGGCTATACACCCAGGCTCAGTGCAGAAGAAGTATATTTTATTAGCTGCTGCCTGAGGGTTCTGCTTTTAATCAGCCTGCATGTAGGTGCTGACTGCAATACTCCCCTTTGGGATACTAACAGTTTTTGGCACACCTACAACTACTTGGAGCCACTAAGAACAAAGATTGTGACTTAGACAATCACAAAGTTTTGACAGCAACGAAGAGCACAGTCCAGGCTGATTGACAGAGTTCATCTCTTTTATGAGATCAGTTTGTCAAGACTGGGAGAGATGGCTGTTTTATCTAATGTGCAGAAACTAAATAAAGAATCAAGGCACTATGTTAGAAACAAAACAACAATATAAATCTACAAAACCAAGCTTAATATAAGTAGAGATAAGTGATTAACATAACAGAGAGTCCAAAATAATGATCATAAAGATGCTTACCAAGTTCAGGAGAGAAATTCATGAACAAAGTGAGATTTTCAAAAAAAGAATAACAGAAAGGTAGATAATATTAAAAAGTACCAAACAGAAATCACAGAGCTGAAGAACATAGTAACTATACTGAAAATTTCAATAGCAGGATTCAACAGCAGACTAGATGAAGCAGAAGTAAGGATCAGTGAACTTGATGACAGAATAGTGGAATTTATGGACCCGAGAAGTAAAAAGAAAAAAACAATATTTTAAAGAGTGAAGATAACTTAAGAGATTTAAGGCACATTATCATGTGGACTAATATATGCATTATAGCGCTTCTAAAAGGAAAAGAAAAAAAGGGAAGAAAGCTTATTTCGAATAATGACTGAAAACTTCTCTAACCTGGGGAAAGAAACAGACATCTAGGTCTAGGAAGACCAAAAGGTTCCAAGTAAGATGAATCCAAAGAGAGCCACACCAAGACATTATAATTAAACTGAAAATTAAAGACAAAGAGAGAATCTTAAAAGCAGCAAGAAAAAAAGCAACTTGGTATACACAAAGGAACTCTGCATAAGACTGTCAGCTGATATTTTTCAGGAGAAACCTTACATGCCAGAAGGGACAGGAATGGCACATTCAAAGTGCTGAAAGAAAAAAAATTTCTAATCAAACCATACTATACCTGGCAAAGGTGTCACTCAGAACAAAAGGAAAGATAAAGTATTTCATAGACAAAAATAAACCTGAAAGTGTCCATCACTACTAGATTGGTCGTACAAGAAATATTAATAGGAGTTCTTCAAGCTGAAATGAAAGGATATTAATTAACATGAAAGCATGAAAGTATAAAACTCAGTGGTAAAGATAAATTAATTAAATTTAGAATATTCTAATATAATGGTGATGGGTAAATCACTTGTAACTCTAATAAAAGATTAAAGAAAAAAGTATTTAAAATAACTATAACTACAATAGTTTATTAGTGAATGCATAACAAGAAAAGATATGAATTGTGACATCAAAATATAAAATGTGTCTGCATGGGAGTGTGAAATGTAAAGATTTTATATGCATTTGAAGTTAAATTGTTATCAACTTAAATTAGATTGTTATATACTGAGGGTGCTAAAAAATGTATACACATTCTAGGAAATGTTATCTATGTATTGCATAAATACTGATGGTAACCACTCTGAGCACCTCTTGTAATTGTAGAAGTCTAATATGACTTGTATTCATCTTTTATTATCAGTATATATTGAGTATTGCAATTTTTTCCTTTCTTAAAATGTGTATGCATTTTTTGGCAGCCTCTGTGTATTTTATGTTAGCTTCATGGTAGCCACAAAGTAAAAATCTATTGTAGATAGACAAAAGATAAAGAGAATGGAATTGAAGTATAACACTACAAAAAAAAAAAAAGATCGAATCATAAAGGAATAGAGAAGAAAGGAAGAAAGGAGCTTACAAACAGCCGAAAACAAGAAAATGACAATAGTACTTCCATTCCTATTAATAATTACTTTAAATGTAAATGGACTAAATTCCTAGGCCAAAAGACAAAGGGTGGCTGATGGATAACAAAACAAGACCTAATTATATGCTGCCTGCAAGACACTCACTTCTAAGAACACACATAGACTGAATGTGAAGGGCTGGAAAAAAATATTCCATGAAGATACCAAAAGAAAGCAGGGGCACCCATACTTAAGATAGACAAACTAGACATTAAGCCAAAAACTGTAACAGGAGACAAAGAAGGTCATTATATAATAACACAGTCATGTGCTGCATGACAATATTTGGGTCAAGGACAGATTGCATGTAAGGTGATGCTTTCATAAGATTATAAAGGAACTAAAAAGTTCCTATTACCTAGTGACATGGTAACTGCCATACTATCATAGCACAAGCAATACTTACATGTTTATGGTGAAGCTGGTCTAAACAGCTGCAGCTATATGAAAATATAGCACATATAATTACAGTAATAGACTATACCATCTAGGTTTGTGTAAAGTACACTGATGTTTGCACAATTATGAGATTACCTAATGATGCATTTATCAGACCATATCCCCATTGTTAAGCACCACATGAGTGTAATGGGGTCAGTTATTCAAGAAGGTGTAGTAATTGTAAATATTTGTTCGGCCAACATTGAAGCACTTAAATATATAAAGCAAATATTAACACATCTGAAGGGAGAAATAGGCAACAATACAATAATACTAGGGAGCTTTAATACCCCACTTGCAACAATGAATAGATATTGCAGACAGAAAATCAATAAGGAAACATTGAACTTAAACTACAGGTTAAACTATATGAACCTAATGGACATATATAGGACATTACATCCAACAGCAGCAGAACACACATTCTTCTCAAACGCACACAGAACATTCTCCAGGATAGATCATATGTTAAGCCACAAAACAAGTATTAATAAATTTAAAGGAGTTCCCTAGTGGTGTAGTGACTTAGGCTTCAGCGCTGTCAACGCTGTGGCCTGGGTTCGATTCCCAGCCAGGGTACTACCCACATAAAAAAAAAAAAAGTTTTATAAAACAAAATAATAATAAAAATAAATAAATTTAAGATGATTGAAATTATATCAAGTATGTTTTCCAACCACAATGGTATGAACTAGAAATCAAGTACAAAAGGAAGATTAGAAAATTCACAAATATGTGGAGATTAAACCATAAGCTCCAATGGGTCAAGAAGAAATAAAAAAAATAATACAAAATGTTATGAGACAAATGAAAATGGAAACAACATACTAAAATTTATGGGATGCAGTAAAAACACTTCTAAGAGGGATGTTTATAGTGATAAATGTCCATATGAAGGAAAAAGATCTTAAATAACAACTTTACACATTAAGGAACTATTATAGAAAAAGAACCAATTAATCCAGGTTATTAGAAGGAAGGAAATAACAAATCAGCAGAAATAAAAAGGTAATAGAAAAGATTGATGAAACTAAGAGCTAGTTTTTTTTTTTAATTCATTTTTATTGTTAGACTTATTGGGGTGACATCTGTTAGCAAGGATTACATAGGTTTCAAGAGCTAGTTTTTTGAAAACATAGAATTGACAAAATTTTAACTAGACTGAGTAAAAGACAGAAAACTCTAATATATAAAATTAGAAATGAAAGTGGAGACATGACAACTGGTAATAGGGAAATACTAAGGATCATAAGCAACTACTATAAACAATTATATGCCAACAAAGTGAACAACTGAGAAGTGGAAATATTCCTAGAAACATACAATCTACTGACACTGAATTAAATAGAAAATCCGAACAGACCAATAACGAGTAAAGATGTTAAAGCAGTAATCAAAAACCTTCCAACACGAAAAAGCATGGGTTTCACTGGTGAATTTTACCAAACATTTAAAGAAGAATGAATATCACTCCTTAAAACTCTTCCAAAAACAGAAGAAGAAAGAACACTTTCAAACTAATTTTGTGAGGCCAGCATTACTCTGATACCAAAACGAGACAAAGACACTATAAGAACAAAAAATTAAAGGCCAGTATTCCTGAAAAACATAGATAAGAAAATCCTTAACAACATATTAGCAAACCAAATTTAACAATATATTAAAATGATCACACACCGTGATCAAGTGGGATTTATTCCAGGAATAGAAGGACAGTTCAACATCTGCAAATAAATCAATGTGACAAACCACATTACCGGTGTTGTCAAGAAATTCATGAACAGGGGTTCTCAGAGAGGTGGGAATACCAGTATACACAGTTTGATCTTGTGACTTATTATTAGTATATGTGCCAAATTTTAGCCTATCTGCATCTGTGTTCTTCAGATATCGCCGAAGAAGCATGTCAAACATGAAGAAAACAAGTATGGATAAAATAGAATTTTGCACTGTCATTAAGTTCCTCACAGAGCAAGGGAAAACAGCTCAAACCAGTTTATGGGGACTGTTGCCATGGGAAATTCATGGTTTACAAGTGACATAGCCTTTTCAAGCAAGGCAAAAAGTCAATGAAAGATGACCTCCATCCAGGATGTCCTATTGAGGCCACTTTCACAGACATTGGCAAAAAAGTTGAAAACTTGTAGTGGAAGCTGCCAGATTGAATGAAAAGCAGCTTGTAGAAATGGTTGGAGTGTCACCTACAACTATTCTGAATGTTCTCCATCAGCATCTAAGGATGTCAAAAGTCAGCACAAGATGGGTACTGAGAATGCTCACACCACTTCAAAAACAACAGTGCATCCAGTTTGGGGACCTCTGCAGAAACAACAAAGGTGACATTTTAAAACCAGATTGTCATTGGAGATTAAACTTGGGATCATCATTATGAGTTTGAGTCAAAGCAGAAGTTCATACAGTAGCCTCCCTAAGAAGTTCAAGGTGTCACAATCGGCAGGAATATCTTGGCTATTGATTTGGGGGATATGGAGAGTATTCTCATGATTGATAAACAAGGCCAAGGGTGTCACAATAACTGGACAGTCTGCTAAAATAGTTAAAAGGAGAAAAGAAGAGGAAAATGGACCAAAGAGGTGCTGCTTTTGCATGACAGTGCATCCATGCTAAAGAACAATGTTCTGTTGGCTACTCTTCATGACTGTGCCTTCCACATATTACACCACCTTTCTTCCAGTCCAGACCTGCCTCCATCTGACTATCATTTGTTCCCAAATGTGAAGAAACAGCTTTGAGGGAAGAAATTTACAGATGACAAAGAGGTTAAAGCTGCAATTTGAGGGTAAACACAAAACTTTTTTTTTGAGGGTATAAGTAAACTTATTGAAAGATCTGAAAAATATATTAAGGTTAAGAATGAATATATTGAAAAGGAAAAATAATAGTTTTCTTTACCCTTCTTCCCCTTCATTGTGTGAATTTCTTGACCACCCCTTGTAATAAAATGAAGGATAAAAATCATATAACTATTTCAATTGATGAAGCAAAAAACATTTGACAAAATTCAACATCTTTTCATGATAAAAACTCTGAACAAATTGTGTATAGAAGAAACGTACCTTAATGTAACACCACATATGAAACTCAGTGGTGGAAAGCTGAAAACTTTTCCTATAAGATTAGGAACAACTCAAGGATCCTTACTCTTGCCACTTGTATTCAACATACTGAAAGCTCTAACCAAAGCAATTAGTCAACAAAATAAGTAAATAAATAAAAGACATCCAAATCAGAAAGGGAGAAGTAAAACTGTCTCTATTTGCAGATGACATGATATTATACAAGATATAGAAAATCCTAAAAGCTCTACTAAAAAATTGTTAGAACTAATAAACAAATTCAGTAAAGTTGCAGTTATGAAATCAGTATACAGAAATCACTTGTGTTTCTATACACTAATAGTGCATCATTAGAAAATAAATTAAGAAGATAATCTGATTTATAATAACATTGAGAAGAAATATTAAGAAGTGGATTTAACCATGGATGTGAAAAATCTGTACATTGAAAACTATCAAACATTAATGACATATTGAAGAAGGCAAAAATAAATGGAAAATATTTTATGTTCATGGATTAGAAGAATTGATAATGTTAAAATGTCAATAATACCTGAAGCGTTCTATAGATTCAATGCAATCCTTATCAAAAATTTTCACAGAAAATCCTAACATTCATATGGAGCCACAAACTAGCTAATGCAATCTTGATAAAGAAGAACAAAGCTGGAAGCATCACACTTTCTGATTCCTAACTATATTACAAAGCTATAGTAGTGTGGTATGGGCACGAAAACAGATACATAGATTAATGGAACAGGATATAAACCCATGTATATATACTCAATTAATTTTCAACGAAAGAGACAAGAATATACAAAGGGGAAAGGATAGTCTCTTCAATAAATAGTGTTGGTAAAACTGGATATCTACATGCTAAAGAATTAAACTGGACCCCTAATTTAAACTATACACAAAAATTCAGCTCAGATTGGATTAAGACTTGAACATGACCTGAAATGATAAAACTCCTGGAAGAAAACATAGAGGAAAAGCTCCTCCCCTTGGAAAGTACTTACAGCTCAAGGGAAGCAAAGAGATGCCTCTTTTACAGGGTGGATATTGGTGGCTTCATTTCTTATCCTGATTGTACCCTGCCCTTTACTTATCAGAGAAATGCACATCAAAACCACCATGAAATATCACCTCACACCTGTTAGGATGTCTGTTATAAAGAAAAGATATAAAGGGAATTCCCTGGTGGTGTAGGGGCTTAAGGTTTTGGCGCTGGTGCTGTCAACGCTGTGGCCTGGGTTCGATTCCCAGCCAGGAAACTACCCACATACGGGGGAAAAAAAAAAAAGATATAACAAATGCTGAGAAGGATGTAGAGAAATGGGAACTCATAAATTGTTAACCTTATTAAAAATGGGCTCAAATGGATCACAGACTTAAATATAAAAAACAAAAGTATAAAACTTTCTTTAAAAATAGAGGAAAGCCTTCAGGATCTAGAGTCAGGCAAAGAATTCTTAAACTTGACATTAAAGGCACAATTTATACAACAATTGATAAATTGGATTTCATCAGAATTTGAACTTTTGCCCTGCAAAAGGTTTGATCAATAGGATGAAAATAGGTAATGAACCCTTAAAACTTAATAGTATAAAAAACAAACAATCCAATTAGAAAATGGGCAAAAGACGTAAAGAGACATTTCATCAGAGAGGAATATATACATAGCTATAAGCACATAAAAGTTCCCTAGCCATTAAGGAAATGCAAATTAAGACCAGCATTAGAAATGGCTACATACCTGTCAGAACAGCTACAATTAAAACTAATGACAACATTAAATTTTGAGAAGGATGCGTAGAAACTACACTTCTGATGGACATGTAAAATGGTATGGCCAATCTGAAAAATAATTTGTCAATTTCTTTAAAAACTGAACATACAACTACCATAGTGGCAATTGCACTTCTGGTATTTATCACAGAGAAATGACACCCGGTTATGAATGTTCACAGCAGCTATACTTAAAATAGCCAAAAGCTGGATACAACTGAGAAAACCTTCTACAGGTAAGTGGTTAAATAAACTCAGTGATACATCCACACCAGGGACTACTCCTCAGCAATGAAAAGGAATAAACTTTGATACATATAACAGTTTGTATGAATCTTCAGGAATTATGCTGAGTGCAAAAAGCCAATACCAAAATGTTACACATTATATGCTCCATTTATATAACATTCTTAAAATGACAAAATTATAGAAATGGAGAACAGATTAGTGGTTGCTGGAGGTCAGGGATGGGGTGCTGAAGTGGGTAAGAGAGGTGAGTGTGGCTATAAAAAGGCAAGAGGAGTCAGTTTAGTATGATATAGCTAAGAAACCACTCTTCATTCCCTCAACTTGGTATGAAGTCCTGGCTCACATTCCATCTCAGTAAGGTAACCTTGCTAATCCTTAATTTCCTTACTTATAAGTGCATTATAAGGTTGTTATAAGGATTGGATAATACATGTAAAATTTTTAGCATAAGTGTCTGGCACAGAGTAAGCACTTAATAAATGTTAGCTGCTATGAGTTTGGTAAGGATGGAGAATGAGGGTAGTGAAGTAAGAGGAGGTTCTGACTGACACTGGCAAAGATATTGTAATACAGAGAAGGGCAGTTATCCTGGAGGCAAATACTCCTAAACTGAATCTTAAAGGACAACTAAGAATTAACTAGAAAAACAAAAGAAGATAAAACATTGAGGACAAACAGAAGAGCATGAACAAAGTATAGAAGCATGAAAGATTATGTATAAGTATATGTAGCAAAGTAATTTGGTATTAACAGAACTTTAAGTAGGAATTGGACAGTGAGAGGTAACTGGAGAGGTGGGCAAGGGCCAGATCACGGAAGCTGTTACATGTTTTTTGTTTGTTTGTTTGTTTGTTTTGTTTTTTGGTGTATGGGTAGCTCCCCTGCTGGAAATCGAACCCAGGCCGCAGCGCTAAGCCACTACACCATCAGGGAACTCCCACATGTTTTTTCTGAGCAGAAGAACTAAAGAGAAGAGAATGATGTATTTGAATTTGCATTTCTAGCTAGCTCACTCTACAGAGAAGGATGCTTTGAAGTAGTGGGTGTAACTGGAAGATGTACTTTACTAGTTCAGTTGAAAGATGAAGGCTAGACTCAGGGCCATAGTAATTAAGAATGGAATGCCATTCTTGTCCTTATTTTCCATGTAAAAAAACTCTGGTTCAATCAGTGCTTCAATGGAAGAAGCTGGCTATCCTCAGGTTGTGTGTGTGTGCGTTAGGAGTTTTATACATGAGGACTCTTAAGAAGCCCTATCCAAGATTGGCTATAGTTCCTCTGGCTCAGGCTACTTACTCAGACTGAATAGTCTCTTCTATTGACTAGGTTAGATGTGACTTCTTATCATCACCTAAGTCAAATATATCTACCTAATAGAAAGTTTACATTCTTTTTTTTTTTTTTTTTTTTTTTTTTTTAATGCAGCAAGGTAAGAGGGGAATGGATAAGGGAGAGGAAAAATTACCAACAAGTATGTTTAAGAAAAAGGAATTTAATTTCAACTTACATTTGCTAACGTATTTTCTTCATCTATTTCTCCTTATTTATGAAGGTTTAAAAATGTTAATCATAATTTTCTAAATGTATAAAGCTAAAAGGTAAAATGAATTCAGTAATGTCATATTCACTATTTTATATTCTTCTGTGTCATTTCATTTTCTACTAAGAGAAATAGACTTTTAGTTGTCCAAATTTCCCACAGTGCAAATTCTGTGGAAAGGAGTTATATCTCTTTTGTAAACTCTGTGTTGAATATTTGAAAGTATAGTTGACTAAAGAGTAAGTTAATGTTTTCATATTATGAAATATATAATACAATGCTATTTCTTTGTGTGTGTATATATAAATAACCTTTGAGATATAATTCACATGCCATGCAATTCACTAATCTCAAGTGTACAATATAATGGTTGATTGTTTCTTTAACAGGGAAAAAAAGATGTGACCCAGATATTTAACAATATCCTGAGAAGACAGATAGGCACTCGGTGTCCTACTGTTGAGTACATTAGTGCTCATCCTCATATCCTGTTTATGCTCCTCAAAGGGTAGGTACATGGTTTCCTTTAAAGTAGATTTGAATTTAGAATAGTTGTAAATGCATCTAGCATTAGCCTCATTTGAGATATATGACACGTTCTCTTTTGGAATCACAGTAAAGGTATTTGCAATGCTTGAGGTCAGCCCTCCATATATACATCTTCATAATTACTTATGCCACAGCAAAATCCTTTCTTTGCATCTTTATATTTCTAAAGTTCCTTCCATTTACTACCTCTCTTTTCTCCATTTTTCTGTTCTCTCTTGTCTCTTCCTATTTTAGTATTGCTTGTGCTTCCCGATCTGCCCTTTTTCTAGCTGTCCAGTTATCTTTTCCCTGATTGCATGAGACCAAATCCCCTAACACTAACCCTCATTTACTCACCCACACACTCATTCACTCACTCTCCTTTCAGTGGCTAGCATCTGCCAAGGTGACATGTTTCCACAGGAGGGTAGGGTAAATATTACTGTATGTATATGGGACCATAGGGGAGCCCGAAATCTAGCCAGATAATACAATCCCTGATTTATCTTTTTTTATATGTACACTTATTTACAGATGTTTCTTGAGCATTTTGAAGCTGCTCTAACTCCTAAAGACCAGAGATCTGGATTGTAGCAAGGCTTGGGACAATAGACTGTCTCTTCCTCCCTTTTCTTATCTTTCTACTCCACCATCTCAATCGTATATATTATGTTGTCTCATACCTAGGACATCTCATCTGTGTTTAATTCCCAATTCCTATCATATACACTTTTAAACATTTAAATGTACCAAAGAAATATATAATACATAATTTAAAAATCAGATATATCATCAAACAGCAGCTCTTTGCTTTTTTCTTCTCCATTCTTTAGTCCCATTTCCCAAAGACAACAACTTTCATTTTTTTTTTTGTTTGTTCATCTGGTATTTACTACTATATTTCAAGTAATGGGCCTATACAAATCTTTTGATTTATTAATTTGAAAAACTATCTTTTGACTTTCTCATAGGCTTTATGATAATTTAGTTTTTCTACTACCATCATTATTCCATTTTCCTTCTCTTTCTCCTTCCAATATACTTTATCACAATTTTTTTATTTTATTAAAAATCACATTTAAATATTATGGCTATGGTATCATTATTCATTGTTGAACAAAGTAGTATATTATGATTACTTTGGTTTTGGTACAAAATACTGTTTTTACTGGAGAACTGTGTCTTTCAGTTCTGGAAAGGGAGCTATACTTGTATCATGTATTAGTTAGAGCAGGCTAAACTTGTAACAAACATTAAACTTTATAACAAATAGACCCCAAAATGGGGTGGCTTCACCAACAAGACAAGTTTATTTTTCACATACTAATGCAGAACAGATGTTGTAGGTCACCAGAGAGTTGTACCTTCTTTAACATGTGGTTACTAAGATCACTTTGCTCAGATGATAGGAAGGCAAAAATACATAGAATTTATTAACCAGGCCTTAGAAATAGCTCATGTTCTCCTATTTGCATTCCATTTGAGAGTACTTAGTCATTTTGCCCCCTAATTCTTAAGGGAATCTAAGAAATGTATTTTAGTGCCTAGGAAGAAGAGAATGGATTTCAATGGACTGCTAACATTCTCTATCACATATTGTTGTTGAAAATTTCTTCCCTTTCATTTTCTGTTTTCACTTTCTAGGTCTCTTTTTTGTCAGGCTTGAATCTCCAGTGTTTATTTCTTATCTCTTCTATTTTCTATTTTTGTTTACTTTTAGTTTACTTTTAGAAGATGTTCTTTTGAATTTTTATTTCAACTATCCTATTTTTAAATTAGAACTCTTTTTTGTTCTGATTGTTCCTTTTGCTAGTCTTCTGCTCTTCCTGGTTCTGTGACTGTAAGCATGTCATTGCCCCTTTCTAAGCCTCAGTTTCTTTATAAAATAATAATAAAATTTATAATATTACCTTTATATGAAAATAATGTTACATTATGTGACATTGACTATGCATTGAGAGAATGACCTGTTTTTTTCAGTCAGCATTCTGCTATTTACTTGCTATAAGATTTTGGGCAAGTTACCTAACATCCTCAAGTCTTAGTTTCCTCATTGCAATATAGAGACAATAATAATGCCAACTTCCATGAAATAATTGGTAGCAAAGCACAGCGCCTAGAACATGGTACTCAGTAACTATCAATCTAAGAAATTATTATCCCTATCCCTCTTAAGAGCTGCAGTTCATGTTGAAATATGTTTACAATTTTAAACACATATAATCAAGGCCATATATAAGTGTCAGAATAGTTTTTATAAAGTAAAATGCTCATTTTCAGCTCAGGTTGATTTGTAAGATTTAATGGACCCACCAGCATGTGATCTGCGCAGCTTCTCATTGGTGGATAGGCCAAAATGATAAATTTTTGGAGACTGTAAAATGTTAAGCTAAAGTATTTGACAGTATCCTGTAGGAAATGGGGATCCATTGAAGAGTTTTGGGGAAAAGAAAAATACTAGATTTGTGTTTCAGGAAATGAATTAGTAGTAGTTTAGTTTATAAATAATGATCTCTTGAGAATGCTGAAATGTAAATGTACTGGAGATCATGTTAGCTGATGGAGAAGAGTTGTGGTGTGGGTGATCTAAAACAGTATCTTCCAGCTAATAATTAAGGAAATTAAAATTACAATGAGATAGATTAAACTTAACACATGTTAACATTATTATGATAAAAAAAAGATAGAGAATAAAATGTGTGAATGTAAATGTGGAATAATTGGAACCCCTGTACATTGCTGGGGCGAAATATAAAATAGTGTAGCCACTGCACATTTTGGTAGTTTCTTAAATGTTAAACGAAAAGTTAACATATCACCCAGCAATTCCACTCCTAGGTATCTACCAAAAAGAAATGAAAATATGTCCACACAAAAACTATACATGAGTTTTTATAGCTACACTCTTCATAATAAAAAAAAAAAATTGAAAGAAACAAAGTTCATATCAACTGATGAATTCATGAACAAAATGTGGCTCAGCCATACAATAGGAAATGATCATGCAATAAAAATGAATGAACTACTGATACATCCTGAAATATGAATGAATCTTGAAAAATTATGTAAAGGTACAGGAATCCAATAGAAAGAAAACACATTTTGTGGATTCCAATGTATGCGATTTCCATAATAGGGAAATCTGTAGAGACAGAATGTAAGTTAGTTGTCTACTGCTGGGTCAGGGGAGAATGGGGAGTGACTGCTGATTAGTACGGGATTACCTTTTGGGTTGATGTAAATATTCTACATTTAGATTTTGATGTTGGTTTCATAATTCTGTGTACTAAAAACCACTGAATTTTTAAACTTAAAATTGAGAATTTTTATTATTGTGTCAAAGCTCATAATAAAATAAGATTTAAAATAAAAAAATTGTTATATATTATGTTATTTGAATTGTATCTCAATAAGGATTTTTAAAAATAAAAAATGTAATTTCTCTTTAATGTTATTGAAAAATAAATTCCTAATATGACAAAAAACAAAAACAAAACAAAAAACAGTATCTTCCATGGTGGTGTCACTGTGGTAAATGATACATGCAATTCCACGATCTTTATTCCTGGAGTGGAAATTGTTAATTTGGAGGATCTCTTGTAACTCCTGTCACTGAATAGCAGTCAGGTGACAGCAACTAACTAGTATTTATTTTGTGCAAAGAGCCACCCCTGATACTAATGGCTGTTCTAAAAATGTAGATTTAGTATCTTCTAACAAGGAAATTATAAGCAATGAAAAATTAATACTGTTATGCTTTAAAAATTCAGATTAATGAAGAGGAAGGGTAATTCAATGAATTACAAAGTATGGCTTTAGGGTAATTTAAAATAGATTCCATTCATTTTTCTTTATGATAGAATATATATATTAAACATTTATAGATTATGCTTTGAGGAATAGATTTTTAGCAAAATTGAATATTTATTTTGAAAATTAAATTGATGAAGAAGTACAGCTTACCTTGAAGAAAACAGTTTATTTTCCCATTTTTTTGGAAATAATGAGACAAAAGATAACTAATTCTAATTGTTATTTATTAGTAATTTAACTGCTGCAACATATTACGGATCGAGTGAGCCTTTTTTATTTGTGACATACACAAGATTTATTAATGTGTATTGTGCTCTATTTCTCCCACATTTTACCCCTCTTTTAGTGGAGAGAATTGAGACAAGAGTTCGTGATAGGAAGCCAGGCAGAGGAACCAGACTAAGCTAGATGTTATGTCCACTTATACAGGCAAGACTTGGAGATGAGGAGGAAGGTATTAGGCAGAGAAAACTCATGATCATCAGGAGAGGATTTTGGAGGTTTAGTAGTGGAATCTCCAAGGTAGCTGCACGGTGAATTGGAGAAGGGAAGGGAGTTTGAGAAGTGATGCTGTAAGTTATAAATTGGTATTTTTCAGAGACACATGTAGAGACTGGATTCTCTTTTAATAATTTTTGTTGTTGTTAAATTTATTAGGGTGACTTTGGTTAGCAAAAATTACATACGTTCCGGATATACGTTGTCTATATGTTGCATTATGTGTTCACCATCCAGAGTCAGTTCTCTTTCCATCACCTTATATTTGACACCCCTCCCACCTCCCCACCCACTTTACCTGAGGGTAAAGATCTCAGATAACCAATAAACTGTTGCCTGTGCCCATGAGTTTTTGTTTCTTTGCTGCTTTCAGTTTTATATTCCACATATGAATCAAGTCACATGGTTCTTGGTTTTTTTCTGTCTGGCTTATTTCACTTAGCACAGTGATCTCAAGGTCCATTCATTTTTGTCGTAAACAGCAGTATTTTGTCCTTTCTTACAGCTGAGTAATATTCCATTGTATATAATAACTTTTTAAAGTTGGATATGTTTATTTATATGTGACTCTATAAAACTTGTAGGGCCTTGGCTTTTTAAAAGTTAGGATTACATACAAAGTTTACTTAGTATGAAGAATCAGGATATCTTTATATATATTTATGTCTTTAATGATTTGACAATATATCTATGTCCAATTTGATGGTGAATTTTCTGATAACTTAAAATGACTACTATTTTTATACAAATAATTTGATGCAACACAGTTTCTAAACAAACTATTAATATTAAATTGAATATTAAGTAGAATTCTTCTTTATGTTTGAAATATGAATTCTTCTATGAATTCTTCTATTTATTAATCAATGACATATTTACCAGTGATCATATTTTAATGGATAATTTGTAATAGGTAATTATATCACCTTTTTCTGTATTTATGAAAAACTGTAAAAAATTTTTTAAATAGTTTTTATTTATTTTTCTAGTATGTGGAAAAAATAATTTAAATTAATTAATTAAAAAGCCACCTTGTTATTGTACAGATTTCTATTCTAAGACTCCATTTTTGAATCACTATAGCACACAATAGAAAAATGGAAATTGTTAAATTTAAGTATAACTCCCTCAAATCTGACTCTGTAGGAAATTTTACAAAATGTCTTTATCTGTCTTCTGAAAACTTAATATTTAGTTTAATTTATAAGGCTAAAACTGCTTATTAAGTTCATTTATTAAGGGCCTACAATAATAATATTGATAGTAGTAACACTGATAATAGTAAGTCATAGTGATAGAAGTAGTTAACATATTATTTACTACATGTCAGGCCTTTATATTTATATAATAGTCCTATCGGCAGTTATTATTGCTGTTGTTATCATTGCTGTTGTTATTCTTTCCATTTTATAGATGAGGATACTGCAGCCCAGAGAGAATAACTAACATCCAAATTCACACAAATAGTATGATTTAAATGAACATATGTAGTCTGTCACCAGAGTCTGTTCTCTCAGAACTATACAGCTTTCCAGTTCTTAAGTAGTAAGTCTAAAAGGAGAAGAGACAACTTATTACAACTCACTGTTGTTACTTTACCAGCATATTTTATGGGTAAAAGGTAAAAGATCTCTTCCTGGGATGTCAAAAATGAAGGAGATCTTAAAGTAGAAAATTGCCAGATAGGCACAGGGAATAGAAAGATTAGTACAGAGGCATTAAAATGCACAATGTGTTTGGAAGATGACAATTCTAGTGTGGCTGGATCCCAACATGAATGAGGGAGAGGCATGGGCGGGTGGGGGTGGCACGGGATAGAGCTGGAAGGGCTGAGACCAGATTATGAAGAATCATCCATGCCTTACTCAGGAGCTTGAATGTCATTCTATAGGCAACATGGGACTATCCAAGGACTAGACATGATCAGTTCCAGTAACAATGGGGAAAATGGCTTGGAGGGTGGGGAAACTGAGATTCCAGCTTGGAAGAATCCAAGCAAGAGATAATTAGGGCCAGAACTTCAATAGTGATATTGAGAATAAAGAAAGCAGATAATTTTGAAATATTTTAATTTTTGTTTCAATGTAGTACATGTTTAATTATTTAAAAGTTCAAACATTTTAGAAATGTATAATATGGAAAAGGAGTGCATTCCATAATCCCTACCAAAGAGGTCATTATCAACAATTTGTTGATGACTCCTCTGGATTTTATTCTCTTATTATAATGATCCTTCTTTTTTTAACCCAAATTTTAAACCCACTCCTTCATATCTTGTTTTTCTTAACTAATTTCAATTGTACAAAACAATATAATGAGGTGAACTTATTATACATTAAGTTGACAATGCACTGTAGAGTTGTATGCCTGAAACCTATGTAATCCTTGCTAACAGATGTCACTCCAATAAGTCTAACAATAAAAATGAATTAAAAAAAAACAATATAATGATTAGACATTTACACACCTCCCAAAGTGCTAACCCTAACAAGCCTACCACCCATCTGACATCATACATAGCTATTACAATACCATTGACTATATTCCCTAGGCTGTACTTTACATCTCATGACTATATATATATATTTAATTATAGTTGACATTCGGTATTATTTTATATTAGTTTCAGGTATATAAATGCAGTGGTTAGACATTTATGTGATTTATGAAGTGATCCCCCTGATAGATCTGACACCATACATAGCTTTTACAACATTATTGACTATACTCCCCATACTAGATTTCACATCCCCATGACTATTTTGTGACTACCAGTTGTACTTCCTAATCCCTTCACCTTTCTCACCCATTTCCTCAACCCCCCTCCCATCTAGCAACTGTCAGGTTATTCTCTGTATCTATGAGTTTGTTTCTGTTTTATTTATTTGTTCATTTTGATTTTTATATTCCACTTACAAATAAAATCAAATTGCATCTGTCTTTCTCTGTCTGACATACTTCACTCAGCGCAATATTCTCCAGGTCCATCTAGACTGCTACAGATGGCAAGAACCCATTCCCATCCATAGCTGAGCAATATTTTATTGTATATGAGATCTGTCTGGAAAGTATCCAGCCATGTAGTATGAAAAATGGAGGCATTTATAGCTGGATTTTTTCTGGACAGTCCTCATTTATGTACCACCTACTCTTTATACCTTCATCCATGGCAGACACACAGGCTGTCTCCACATCTTGGCCATTGTAAACAATGCTGCAATGAATATATGGATGCACTCATCCACTTGAAGGAGTGTTTGGGTTTCTTCAGATAAATTGCCAGAAGTGGGATTACTGGGTCCTTCCTTCTTTGTCTCTTATTGTTGACTTTGTTTTAGAGTCTATTTTGTCTGGCATAAATATTGCTACCCCAACTCCCTCCACCCCCATTTTTATGAAATATCTTTTTTTTTTTAATTTTACTGTGTTCCACGATTAATTTTTTTTTTTTTTTTTTTTTTTTTTTTTTTTTTTTTTTTTTTTTTTTTTTTTTTTTTTTTTTTTTTTTTTTTTTTTTTTTTTTTTTTTTTTTTTTTTTTTTTTTTTTTTTTTTTTTTTTTTTTTTTTTTGCTTTTCTGTATGTGGGTAGCTCCCTGACCTGGACACGAACCCAGGCCGCAGCGCTGACAGCGCCAGCGCTGAAGCCTTAAGCCACTACACCATCAGGGAACTCCCCATGAAATATCTTTATCTATCCCTTTACTTTGAATCTATGTGTCTCTTTCAATTTGAAGTAAATTTCTTATAGATAGCATATGTCAGGGTCTTGTCTTATTCATTCAGCCACCCTTTCTTTTGATTGGAGCACTTAATCCATTTGCACTGAAAGTAACTATTGATAGATATATAGTTCTTACCATTTTAGTATTCATATGTTTTATCTTTTTTTTTTTTTTTTTAATCTTAAATAAATCCCTCTAAGATTCCCTGTAAATCTGGTTTGGTGGTGATGAACTTCTTTATCTTTTTCTTGTCTGGGAAGCTCTTTATCTGTCCTTTGAATTTAAGTTGTAGCATTGCTGGGGAGCATAATCTTAATTGTAGGTCCTTGCTTTTCTTCACTTTGAATATTTTATGCCAGTCCCTTCTGGCCTACAAAGTTTCTGTTGAGAAATTATCTGACAGTTTTACAGGAGCTCCCTTATAGATAACTAACTGCTTTTCTTTTGCTGCTGTAAGATTATGTCTTTGTCTCTAACCATTGGCATTTTAATTATGATGTGTCTTGGTGTCGTCATCTTTAGGTTCGTAAACTTTTGGACTCTCTGTGCTTCCTGGGCTTGTGTATCTCTTTCCTTTGCCAAGTTAGAATAATTTTCAGTCATCATTTCTTCAAGTAGGTTTTCAGTTCTTTGCTCTCTCTGCTCTCCTTCTGGTACTCTCATGATGTGAATGTTGGTATGCTTAATGTTATACCAGAGGCCCCTTAAACTGTTCTCATTTCTTTGGATTATATTTTCTTTTTGCTGTTCTGATTGGATGTTTTCTGCTACCTTATCTTCCAAATTGCTGAGTCAAACCTTTGCTTTAATCTACTGTTGATTCTCTCTTCATACATTTTGTATTTCAGTTATTGTATTCTCTATTTCTGACTGGTTATTTTTTATGTTTTCTATCTCCATTTTAATGTTTTCTATTTCTTTGTTGAGGTTCTCCCTGAGATCACTGACCATCCTTATAACCAGTATTTGAAACTCTGCATCTGGTAGATTGCTTGTTTCCATTTCGTTTAGCTCTTTTTCTGGAGCTTTGTTCTATTCTTTTATTTGTGACATATTTCTTTGTCTCCCAATTTTAGCTACCTCCCTGTGTGTGTTTCTGTGTATTACATAGAGGTGCTATGTAGTAGGTGTTCTATGGGACCTAGTGGCACAATTTCCCTGGTCACTATAAGCCATGTGCTTTAGGTGTGAGTTGTGTATGCCCTTCTTTTGTAGTTGAGCCTTGCTTGCTATTTGCACATCATTGGGAGGGATTGATCCTCAGGCTGATTGGTAGTGAGGATTGGCCCTGACTACAGTGGAGGATCTGTGGTGCAAGGTCTCACCCTACAGCCCAGTCTGTCCTTTGGGTATGGCATCCTTGGAAGTGGTTGGGTCATGCTCTGGTTTGGACTGAAGCTAGCCACCATGCATGCCAGCCCTGAAGCCTCCTGGGAAGGACCCCACCACAGGCCCAGTTCAGCCACAGCCTGTGTCCTGCCCAGGACCTCCTGGCCTGAGCCACAAAGCAGGCTGCACATGGCTGCGACCTGTACTGTGCTTGGTGAACCAGGGAGAAACCAAGCCATGACCCAAGGCCAGCTGCTGTTAGTGCCAGACTTAGGGCTGTTCAGCCAGAGGTACCTGACATGCTGAAGCCAGATGCTGCTTCTGTGGTTTTGTGAACCTTTGAGAGATTTTAGGAAAGTCTGCAGCATGAGCTAAGACAGGTTGTTTGTAGGATAACGCCACTGGAAGTAGCTTGGGTATGCCTAAAAATTGGGTGGGGCATATTATCAGGGAATTGCTAGAGTGGGGCAGATGAAAGATGATAGCTAGTTTGATGGAGACTCAGATACGGCATCTACCTGTAACTGCACACCAGAAGTGGGAGGGCTCAATAGAGATACAATGGCTTGCAGATAATCTGGGAGGAAAGCTGCTCCTCCACCTTTTCACCCAGAAGCCAGATAATTCACTTCCTCTTATATGTCCCTGGAGCCCTTTGAGCTGCTTCCCCAGTGTTGGAGCTTAGGGTGAGTGAGTCTGTCAACTAGTAAGGCCATGCATGGTCCTTTTAGGAGCCAAGCACTATCTGTGCTTGTTTTCACAGCCAGAAGTTATGGGGACTTCTCTCCCTGGCACTAGAACCCTGGGCTGGGGAGCCTGATGTGGGGCTAGGACCTCTCCTCCAGGATGACCTCTGCAACCTAAATATCCCTCCCTGTTTCTAATCGTTACACGTGGATGTGGGATCAGCCCATTCCATGTCTCTGCCCCTCCTACTAGTCTTCAGGTGGCTTCTATATATTCTTAGTTGTAGGGCTTTGATTCAGCTAGACTTCAGGTGATTCTCAATGATGGCTGTTCCGTAGTTTAGTTGTAATTGATGTGGTCCTGAGAGGAGATGAGCACAGCATTTACCTACTCTTCCATTTTGACTGGAAATCTCTGTATTTCTTCTTGATTCAGTCTTGGAAGATTGTATGTTTTTAGGAATTTATCCATTTCTTCCAGATTATTCAATTTATTGGCATGTAGCCTCCATATCCTATTTTGTAGATACCATTTATTGAGTGCTTGCTATGTGCAGGGTATTGCATTCAATATATATTTTTAAAGCCAAGTTTATTTGTTCATTTATTGTATTTGAAGTACTCCTCAACGACATATTTGGCCTGAGACCCTTTGCCGCCATCCCTAACCACCACATAACTACAGCCAACCACTTTACAGGGTTTCCTCCCTCTACTGATTTTACAGGGTTTTACCCATTCCTTTGGTTTCTTGTTGTCATCAACATTAATTAGGTTGATTTGATGTTCAGCACAGGGGCCCTCCACCAACTTGACATACATAGGTTCATCACAATTGGGTGCAAGCACACAAAGATGGTCTTGGCGCTTGTATATGCTTTGGCAGCTTCATGAATTCTACTTGCTAGGCCATTGTGGATGAGTCTTTAGCACCCCTTGTGAAGTAGTGTTAAAGTCCATTGCACTCCCAGCAGCAATGCCTTCTTCAGCCATATTGGTGGGTTACGAGTAGAGCCAAATCTTGAATGCACCCAAGCCTCTACCTCCAAACTACTGCATGGCGGCAGGGAAGAGTTGAATTCAGTGTTTTTACTTACGTTACTTCATTTAATTCTTCTAATAATACTGAGGACTAGGTATTATTCTTACCATTTTATAGATAAGGAAATTGAAACTTAGAGAATAAGGTGCTTAAGGTTATACAGCTAATAAGTGATAGAACCAAGTTTTCAATCAGATCTATTTCTAAATCACATGTTTTTTGCCATTAATATATCTTTAATAAGATTTGAGGACCATTTAGATATGAAGGGATGGAGGATTATAGAATACTCTGAAGACAAGGTAGATAACAAGAAACCTTAAAGGGAACAGTTGCACTAAAATCAACTTTACTTGTCACCATTTTCTAGTTTAATTTGAAATACTAGCGATTTAGCCTTTTGTTAAAGATCAGCATTTATACTGAATTATCCCTTATAAAGTTGTTAAAAACTTAGGACATAACTTGATTGGTGCAATTATACATCAAACCATGATGTTATTCAATGATATGATAGTAACATGCTATATTGAACCTAAGGTTGTAAGACAATAAGAAATTGAGGGGGTAGGAGAGGAGCAGGGGAAGCTAAATATAAGGTGATGGAAAGAGAAGTCACATTAGGTGGTGAACTTACTATACATCAAGTTGACAATGCACTGTAGAATTGTATGCCTGAACCCTATGTAATCCTTGCTAACAGATGTTACCCCAATAAGTCTAACAATAAAAATAAATTAAAAAAAAAAAGAAATTGATACTTGTCCATCAAAGTCAGTCATCTGAATGTGGGATAGAAAACATGGTATAAAGGATTTGTAGCTCAAATTTTACAAATTATATTGTAAGTAAAGACTTCGTCTAAATGAACTTTTCTTCTAGTCCAGGCAAGTAACATTCCAGGGTACTGAGAGAACTTGAGGATGAAGTCACTAAACTCCTTTTGGTGATCCATAAAGAATTATGACCAAAGGAAGATGTTCCAGAAGTCTGATATTAAAATCATAAATTTCTCTCAATAATTCTATTTTTAAGATTTTATTAAAACAATTTTCAATCATATACTAGGAAAAAAAAGTAGGAAAGACAAAGAAACCACATGTACTCATCACCCAGACATAACAACCCTCAATATTTTTGTGTTTGTTTCATCTATCTCCTCAACACCTCTCCTCACTTTCTTTTAGTTGGAGTATTGTAAAACCTTATGTAATATCATCATATCAGCCCTAAACATTTTAATATGCATCTCAAAAATAATTTGTATATAACCACATTGTAATTATTATTCTTAAAAATTAACAATTCTTTTCTTAAATTTTTAATTACATTTGAAATACAATATTATTAATATATTGGTTTCAGGTGTACAGCATAGTGACGAGACATTTATATGACTTACAAAGTCTTCATTCTAATATATCTGGTTCCCATATGACACCATATATATTAATAGTTGTTAACAGTGTTATTGACTATATGCCCTATGCTGCACTTTACATCCCTGTGACTATTTTGTGACTATGAATTTGTATTTCTTGATTTCTTTCCCCTTTTTACCCACCCCTCCAATCCTCCTCCCATCACTCCAACAAATCTAGTATCCATCTGACACTACCCAATATATTGCAACATTATTGACTATATTGTCATGTTATACCATGCATCCCCATGACTATTACTTTGTAATCACCAAACTAAACTTCCCAATTCTCTCCCTTTATTTCATCCCCTCCTCCAAACCTCCTCCCATCTGGCAACAAACCACATATTTTCTTTATCTATGAATCTGTTCCTATTTCACTTGTTTATTTTTTTTCCTTTGGATTTCGCCTATAAGCAAAGTCAGCTTGCATCTGTCTTCCTCTGTTTGACACTCCACTCAGTGCAGTACCCTCCATGTCTTTTGATTGAAGCTTTTAATCAGTTCAATTTGAAAGTAAATATTGTTAGATATGTAGCTATTGCCATTTTATTACTCATAATTTTTGCTTTTTATTTCTCCTCCCTCCCCCATCTTAAGGAAGTCCTTCTAACATTTATTGTAGTACTACTTTGGTGGTGATGAACTCCTTTACCTTTTTCTTGTCTAAGAAGCTCTTTATCTTTCCTTCAATTTTTTGTTTTGTTTTGTTTTATTTTGTTTTTTTGTCCTTCAATTTTGAATGCTAGCCTTGCTGGATTCTGAAATCCTGGTTGTAGATCTTTGGTTTTCATCCCATTGAATATTTTCTGCCACTACCTTCTGGCCTTCAAAATTTCTGTTGAGAAATCTGCTGAGTTGTATGGGTGCTCTCTTATAAGTTATTAGTTACCTTTCTCTTGCTGCTTTTAATATTCTTTGTCTTTAACTTTTGACATTTTAATTATGATGTGTTTTGGTGGGGGGCTGTTTGGGTTCATCTTGTTTGGGACTCTGTGCTTTCTGGGCTTGTATGTTTATTTCCTTCACCGGGTTAGGAAAATTTTCAGTCATTTTTTTCTTCATGTAAATTCTCTATTCCTTGATGTTTCTGTAAGTCCTATGATGTGAATGTTGTTATGATTGATGTTGTCCCAGAGGAATCTTAAACTACCCTAATTTTTTTTTGGATTCCTTTTTCTTTCTTTTGTTTTGATTGGATGTTTTTTGCTATTTTTTCCTCCAAATCACAGATTCATGCCTCTGCTTCATCTAGTCTGGTGACTCCTTGTATTCCATTCTTCATTTCAGTTATTGTAATCTTTATCGCTGCCTGATTTTTTTTTGTGTGTGTGTGGACTCTATATCTTTCTTTATGAATGGTATCTCTCTGTTGAAATTTTCACAGTTTCTTTATCATTCTTATAACCATTGTTTTGACCCCTGTCTCTGATAGGTTGTTTGCCTCCATGCCATTTACTGTGATTTTCTGCTGTTCTCCCTTTTGACCTGTTATTTCCTTGTTTCCTCATTCTGGCAATCTCTCTGTAGATATTCTGGTCCTTTACTTGACATTCACTGCTACATTTTCTTCAGGGCTCATTGCTAATGCCAGGAGGTGGGAGGCAGAGGTCTGGAAGGTCAGGTGGGGGAGAGCAACCACGGTTTGTGTATTTTGTTTCCTGCCTGGTTCTGTGGGCAGCTCAAGCAATGTGGGCTTTTATGCTTTTCTGTTTTTGGTTTGCCCCAAGGTCTCTGCCCTGCTTTTTGTGATCAGTCATCTTGTGTGCTACTCTCGAAGACAGGACTGCTTATGACCAGAGAAGCACACTGGCAATCTTTTCTCTCCTCGTTTCCAGCCAGGAAGAGGTCAGGCTGTAGCTCCTCACCACCCCTGTTGCTCTACCTCCTCTCAGAACCGGAGTAAATTTGGGCAATGGCATCTCACTAGTGCCTGCATCTCCTGCGGTCAAAGTGAGGTCTGGTTGCTATGTCTCATAGCCCCAGCCTCTGGGCCTCTCTTTCTCTGTGTCTTGGACCCAGTGAGGTCCACAATGCTCACCCACCACTTCTTCCTTCTCTCTCTCCCAGCTGCAGAGTTCCAAGCAGGGACCCACCCACAACCTTGGTCTTCACTCCCCCTTCCTTCCTCCTCAGTTTGCTCCTCTTTGCCCACCTGCAGGTACTTCAGTGTGATGGGTGGGTCTTTCTTAGCTGTGTTTGTGCGTGGTGTAGGGAATCCTTCATTGAGTTATAGTTGTTCTATTTGTTGTAACCTCCAGGAGAGTTTTTCAGGAGCAGCTCTAATGTTGCCAATGTTTTCCCTCCTCCTAACAATAAACTTATTTATTTATTTATTGGGGTGACATTGGTTAGCAAAAATTACATAGGTTCCAGGTGTATAATTCAACAGTGTTGCATTGTGTTTTCATCACCTAGAGTCAGTCCTCTTTCCACCATCATATATTTGACTTCCCCTTTCTCCTCTTCCACCATCTCCCTCCTCCCCCTCAGGTAACCACTAAACTATTGACTGTGCCCATGAGTTTTTGTTTCTTTGTTGCTTTCAGTTTTATATTCCACATATGAGTGAAGTCATATGGTTCTTGTTTTTTTCTGTCTGGCTTATTTTGCTTAACAAGATGATCTTTATCCACTCATCTATCAAAGGACATTTTGATTGTTTCCATGTCTTAGCCACTGTGAACAGTGCTGTGATGAACATTGGGGTACATACAGACTAAGGTTTTTTAATTTGGGGGATAGATACCCAGAAGGGGGATTGCCGGGTCATATGGTAACTATATTCCCAATTTTCTGAGGAACCTCCACATTATTCTCCACAGTATCTGTACCAATTTGCATTCCCACTAGCAGTATATGAGGATTCCTTTTTCTCCACACCCTCTCCAGCACTTATTATTCCTTGTCTTGTTGATAGTAGCCATTCTAACAGATGTGAGGTGGTATCTCTTTGTGGTTTTGATTTGCATTTTTCTAATATCTAATGAAGTTGAGCATTTTTTTCATATATCTGTTGGCCATTTGTATATCTTCATTGGGGAAGTATCTGTTCAGGTTCTCTGCCCATTTTTAAATTGGGTTGTTTGTTTTTCTGTTGTTGAGTCCTACGGGTTATTTATATATTTTAGATATTAGCCCCTTATCAGAGGCATTGTTTGCAAATATTTTTTCCTGTTTAGTTGGCTGTCTTTTTGCATTGTTGATCATTTCTTTTGCTGTGCAAAAGCTTTTTAGTTTGATATAGTCTCATTCATTTATTTTTGCTTTTATTTCCCTTGCCTTTGAGGTCAGGTTCATGAAATCCTCCCTTAATCCAAAGTATGTAAGTTTAGTAATGATGTTTTCTTTTATACAGGTTATTGTTTCGGTCTTATGTGGAGGTCTTTAATCCATTTTGAGTTATTTTCATATATGGTGACAGTTCACAGTACAGATTCATTCTTTTGCATGTGGTTTTCCAGTTTTCCCAGCACTATTTACCAAGTAAGCTTTCTTTCCCCATTGTATATTTTTTGCTCCTTTGTCAAATGTTATCTGTTTATATATTTGTAAGTTTATTTCTGGATTTTTAAAATTCTGTTCCATTGATCTTTGTGTCTGTTCTTCTGCCAATACCACACTGTTTTCATTATTGACACTTTGTGATATAGACTGAAGTTGGGGGGTGTGATGCCTCCAGCCTTACTTTTTTTCTGTAGGATTGCTTTGGCAATTCATCATCTTTTCTGGTTCCATATGAATCTGATTATTCTTTTATCTCTTTCTTGAAAGAATGTCTGTGGGATTTTGATGGGAATTGTGTTAAATCTGTATATTGCTTTGGGTAATATGGCTATTTTAACTATGTTGATTCTTCCAATCTATGAACATGGAATATCTTTCCATTTCTTTGTGTCCTCTTCAATTTCTTTTAGTAGTGTATTATAGTTTTCAGTGTATAAGTCTTTCATGTTCTTTGTTAAGTTTATTCGTAGGTATTTTATTCTTTTTGTTGGTATCACAAAAGGTATTGTTTTTCTCATTTCTTTTTATGAAGTTTCACTGTTGGTATATAGAGATGCAATTGATTTTTCTATATTTATTTTGTATCCTATTTCTTGATTTTATTTGGCTACTGTTTCTAATAGTTTTCTGGTAGAGTATTTAGGATTTTCTATATAAGGGTCATGTCATCTGCAAATAGTGACAATTAAACTTTGTCTCTCAATTTAGATGCTTTTTTTTTTAATAATCTTTTTTTTTTTTTTTTTTTTTTTTTAATGTGGGTAGTTCCCTGGCTGGGAAATGAACCCAGGCTGCAGCATTGACAGCACCAAAGCCTAGCCACTACACCACCAGGGAACTCCTAGATGCTTTTTATTCCTTTCTCTTTCCTGATCGCTTTGACTAGAACTTCCAGTACTGTGTTGAATAGCCGTGGCAACAGGGGGCATCCATGTCTTGTTCCTGATTTTAGGAGAATAAGCTTCAGTTTTTCCCTGTTCAATATGATATTAGCCAAGGGCTTGTCATTTGTGGCCTTTATGATGTTGAAGTGTTTTCCTTCTATACCCATTTTATTCAGTCTGTTGATCATAAATGGCTGTTGTATCTTGTCAAATGCTTTTTCTACACTAATTGATAAGATCATATGGTTTTTATCTTTCATTTTGTTTATGTGGTATGTCACATTGATTGATTGATTGATTGATTGGTTGGTTGATTTGGGGGGGGGGGGTAGTTCCCTGGCTGGGAAATGAACCCAGGGCATGGCATTGAGAGCACTGAAGCCTAGCCACTACACCACTAGGGAACCTCCACATTGATTTAATTTTGTATATTGAAACATCCTTGTACTCCTAGGATGAATCCCACTTGATCACAGTGTAATCTTTTTGATGCACTATTGTATTCTGTTTGCTAATATTTTGTTTAGGATTTTTGAATCTGTGTTCATCAGAGATATTGGTCTATAGTTTTATTTTTGTGTGTGTTATCGTTATCAGACTTGGTCTTAGGGTAATAGTGGCCTCATAGAATGAGTTCAGTATTACCTCATCTTCAATTTTTTGGAAAAGTCTGAGGAGGATAGGTGTTAATTCTTCTTTGAGTGCTTGATAAAACTCATTGGTGAGGTCATCTGGTCCTGGTCTTTTGCCTTTGAGGAGATTTTGATGATGGTTTTTATTTCTTTAGTATTGTTTAGTCTATTTAGATTATCCAGCTCTTCTTTGTTCAGTCTAGGTAGACTTGTCCATTTCTTCTAGGGTGTTAAATTTAGTGGCATAAAGCCATTCATAATATTTTCTTATGATCCTGTATATTTCTGTGGTCATAATTTCTCCTCTTTCATTTCTAAATTTAGTTATTGTGTTTTGTCTTATTTTTTATCCTTTGGTTGACCTAGCTTGAGGTTTACCAATTTTATAGATATTTTTAAAGAACCAGCTCTTTGTCACATAATTTTTTGTATTGTCTTTCTCTTCTCAATTTTGTTTAGCTCTACTCTAATTTTTATTATTTCTTTCCTTTCGCTGACTTTGGTATTTTTTCTTTTTTTCTAGTTCTTTAAGATGGGATGTTAGGATGTTTACTTGTGATTTTTCTTGTTTCTGAAGGTAGGCCTCTAATGACATAAATTTCCCTCTTATTACTGCTTTCACTGCATCCCAATAATTTTCATTTTCATTAGTTTCTGTGTATTTTTAATCTCTTCTTTTATTTCTTCTTTGATCCAGTCATTTTTTGATAAGATATTGTTTAATCTGTATGTAGATGTGATATTTTCCTCTTTCTTTTTGTTGGTGATCTCCAATTTCAAAGCTTTGTGGTTTGAGAATACAGTTGGTATGATTTCAGTCTTCTTGAATTTGCTAAGGCTAGTTTTGTGTCCCAGCATATGGTCTATCCCTGAGAAAGTTCCATGTGCACTAGAAAAGAATGTAGTCTTTTGTTGTCAGATGAAGTGACCTGTAAATGTCAATTATGTCCAATTGCTGAAGTGTATCATTTAGAGCTGATATTTCCTTATTGATTTTGTCTTTGGATGATCTGTGAATAGCTGTTAAGGGGATGTTTATACTAAGGCCCCCTAGTATAATTGTGTTTTTGTTAGTTTCTCTTTTTAGATCTGTTAGTAGTTGTTTTGGAAATTCTGGTGCTTCCTGATTTGGAGGCATATTTATTAATGAGTGTCATGTCTTCTTATTGTTGTATTGTCCCTTTTATCACTATGAGCTGTCCATCTTTGCCTCTTGTTACCTTTTTTATCCTGAAGTCTGTTTCATCAGATATCAGTATGGCAACTTCTGCTTTTCACTGGATTCCATTTGCTTAAAGTACTGTTTTCCATCCTTTCACTCTGAGTCTGTATTTATCTTTATGGCTGAGGTATGTCTCTTGGAGACAGCATATAGATAGGTTTTGTTTTTTAATCCAATCTGCTACTCAGTGCCTTTTTATTGGTGAGTTCAGTCCATTTACATTGAGGGTGATGATTGATATATAAGGATTTTCTATGACCATTGTTTTCTCCCTTTTTTATTTCTGTTTTATTGTCCCAACTCTTGTCCATTTATTTTTTGTTTGTTTGTTTGTTTCAGCTCAAATAACCTCCTTCAGTATTTCATTAAATGCCAGCCTCGTGCTGGAGAATGCACTCAGCTTCTGTATGTCTAAAAAAGGTCTATTTTTCTTCTTCCTAGCTAAAGGATAAGTTTTTCTGGATAAATTATTCTTGGCTGCATGTTTCTCTCATAATATTTTGAATATTTGATTCCACTCCCTTCTAGCTTGTAGAGTTGCTGCTGAGAAATCTGATGATAGCCAAACTGGCTTTCCTTTAAAGTGTATAGTTTGTTTGTTTTTTCCTTGCTGCCTTAAGAATTCTCTCTTTGTCTTTGCTTTTTGACATCTTCAGTATAATGTGCCTTGGAAAAAATCTGCTGGGGCCCAGGTAACTAGGGTACCTATTTTCTTCATGAATTTGGGGTTCCAGATATTTCCATAGGTTTGTAAAGTTCTTATCTACTATTTGTTTGCATAAGCTCTCTGTAGAGTTCTGTCCTAAATTTTCTGCTATACCTATTATTCTAATATTGTTCTTTCTAATGTAGTCAGATAGTTCTTGTAGAGTTCTTCTAGTTCCTTTGACTCTGAAGTCTCTATTTTCTTCTTTCCTGTTTTTTTCTTTTTTTCCATATTCCAATTCTCAATATCACCAATTCTTTCCTCTGTCTGGCTGGTTCTGTTTCTTATAGTAGTTAGTTCATTTTTCACTTCTTTTATTGCATTGTTTATCTCTCAAATTTCTATTTGATTCTTTTTTATGTTTTCAAACTCTTTGTTAAAATGTTCTTTTTGTTCATAGATTTTTTTTTCATGGGATAATCCTCTGAGTCTGTGTACTCTGCTAACATTGTTTCAGCTCTCTGAGTTTTTTATGAACTGCAGCCTAGTATTCTGTGTCACTTAGATCATATATTTTAAGATGTATAGGTTGCTTTTCTGGAGATTTTTTCATTTTCTTTCTAAGCAGCTTTGAATCCTAAGGTACTCATTGTTATTTTATGTGGTTTGTTTTCTGGGCATGTGGATTTTTTCCATGGCAGATATAGAGAAGTCTTTCTTTCTATCTTTTTAAATTTCTCTTCCCAGTTGGTATCACTGTTATATCTTCCAATATATTTCTCTTGATTATTCCAACTCCTATCTCTGGGAGCTTTCCTGCAAAGTGGATTTCCCTTCTTATGATCCAGTCATCTTGGTGTCAATGTGCCTTGTTTTTTGGACAATGTGGTGGGCGATGGTGTTCTTTGCCTCTGAGATCAGTGCAGGGCAAAGCTCCTGTGCCTGTGTTTTGGATTTTTCCTGTGCTCTATAGCTGGTTTTCAGATGGCTGTAGAGCAGACACTAAGTGGTATTGGTAGGGCGGGATTTGGGAGAGAGTTAGGGAAGCAGTCAGGCTCAGTGTCTCTGGTTTCTGCCTGAGTTTGGGGATGGTGTGACCTGTGGCTGCTTTGTTTCTTGAGGTAATTCCTCTTATTGCTCACTCCACTGAAACACTAGGCTGTTCATCAGGGAAACCCAGGATCTGTTGCAGGGAAAGCCAGGAGTGTGATCAGTTTGGTCAGGGGACGAGTGTTTGCTCTGGGTTCAGTCTTACTCCCTTCTCCTGAGCTGTGTTTCACCCAGGACCATATTTCAGCATTTCAGCATTTCCGTGGTAGCCAGCTCTCAGTTTCAAACTTGCCCATTGCCCATGGAATGACACTGCAGCTGGGGGCCCTATTCTCATCTGGGGCAGTTCAGATGTTTTATTCAACCTTTGACCCACCCAGGGCTCATCATTCCAGCTGGGGCTTTAGCACTGCCACTCATTACAACTCGCCCATCATCTTGCAGGGTTTCAGCTGCTCTTGCCTTCACTTTTATTGCCACTCAGCCCCCAACCTTACTGGAAACGTGTAGCTCCTTGGCCAGTGTCCCCTGGCTCCCTCCTGTTTCCCTGTCAGCTCCTGATGGGGTCTTGGTCACTTTCCACATTTGCGCCTCTGCTTTGCTCCCTCCCTCTTCTCCCATTTGCCCCCTTTTCTCTGACTTTCAGGTGTTTTCTTGCGATGTGTGGATCTCTCAACTGAGACTGTGCCACTCATTGTTCCCTGTGTTTGATCTCGGTTGTTCAGTTGTATTTTCCAGGAGAGGTTTCAGGGATCTTCCTATTTTGTCACCATCTTGGGTCCCTTGAACAATAATTCTTTGATAACCAATACAAATATAAAAATTTTCTTGATTGCCACTCCAAAAATATTTTCATAGTTGGCTTATTCAAGTAAGGATCCTAATAAGGTCCATTTATTGCATTTGGTTGTAATGTCACTTAAGTTTTTTTAAAGTTTCTTTTCATTTACAATTATACTCTCCTTTTTATGCCATTTACTTGTTGAAAAACTGATTTACTTATCCTATAGAATTTCTTCCATTTAGGGCTTAACTTGCTTCCTAATGGTGTCATTTAACTTGTTCCATTATTTGCTACATTTCTAGACTGAAGATTATATTTAAAGGCTTGATTAGATTAAAATTCAGTTTTATTTTGGCAATTATATTTTGCAGGTGGTTCTGTATAATTTTTTTCTTATTACATCAGGAGACATACATTTAGTAATGCTAAGATTGAGCAATAGGTTCAGATAGTAACAGTCTAATCTGTTATAAAGTTCCCTATCAACCTTACACTAAATGGTTTTACTATTCATTGAAGAGCAATCCCTGATTCAGTCATTTCATTAAGGGTTACAAAAAAGATGATATTCCGATTCTAGCATTCCTTGTGTATTTATTAAACAAAGTAGTTTTATAGAGAATAACTTTCCTTCATCTAGACTCAAAACAATTTAATTTTTCTTCAATTACCAAATTAGAGAATAAATTGTTACCCTAGGAACTTACATTGATGTCATATATGTTTCATCTCTCTCTTTCTTTCTTTCTCCCTCCCCCCTTCCCTTCCTCCTTCCCTCCCTCCCTCCCTTTCTCCCTCTCTCCTTTCACCTCCACTGCTTTTCTCCTTCTCTTTCCTTTCACTCCCTCCCTATCACTCTGTCTCTCTATCTCTCCCATTAAGAACTAGTGGGCTTAATGTTTTTCCATACATCTTGTATTTTACACACCTTTTTTCTGATGCTCAGTTGTCCAGCTGTGGCCACTTCAAGCTGACATATGTCCTTTTTATATCACCCCCATGTTTGTGACAGTTTCCTTGCTTTCTGGCACAAGTTGTACATGGCCCATCTTGTACATTTTCTAACACAAACCTGGAATCAGCCATTTCTACATATGATTTTTATTTATTTTCATGAGAAATGTTTCCTAGAGATTATAATCTGGATGTTAGGGGTGCTCATTGACAGTGGATTGTTATAGTTTCTATGACTGTTTAGTGGACAGAGTAATTTCATTATTTTTAAAGAAAGCAAATATTTCTAGATTAGAAGCAAAGTCTTTTGACTATATTGAGGAGACCAAGTGTTTGTATAATTGACATTTTATAAAATTTTTACAAATACTGCCTGACATTGCTTCCAGCAATAGCAACAAATTTCTCTTTCTCCTGACATAATCTGTGTTCTTAAATTGAGATATTATTGCAGAAGATCTTTCTTCTAATCATTTACTGTGAAATGTTTATTATAGCTTACTGCTAGGTGAAGCAGTTGTTACATTTGGCTTTCATTACTTTTGAAAAGGATCTTATATGCTGTCATTATTTGAATAAGCATGCATATATACTAGTGTGCCTTCTCTACAATAACACAGTTAATTATAGTCTAGGCTATATGATGTTAACTAAAAATTAAGCAAGAAGACATGATTCAGTTCTATAAAATAGTGATCCAGCATTGTTTGGATTAACCTTTGTTGTTGACTTGCCATAACTTAATCATTGTGGAGAGTATGGGTACAGTGATTTCTATGGTTCCTGCCTTCAGGAACCTGATCCATAGTAGAATAGAATAAATGAGATAAAAATTTATTTTTTTACCAGACCTAAGGATATTGTTATTTGGATTTGAAACTTAAGATTGACTTAACTTAGGAAATACTTTTTCATATAGTAGTCAATAAGCTATCAAAAGCCAATATCCTAGAGAGTAGTCAGATTGAAATTTTTATATATATATATATAATATATATATTACAGATCCCTTAAAGCAGCGATATCCAAACTTTTGGCTTCCCTGGGCCACATTGGAAGAAAATTTGTCTTGGGCCACACATAAAATACACTAACATTAATGATAGCTGAGGAGATAAAGGAAAAGGTCACAAAAAATAATCTCATAATGTTTTAAGAATTTGTTTTGGGCCACATTCAAAGCTGTCCTGGGCCACAGGTTGGACATGCCTGTGTTAAAGCATAGTGAGGAAAATTAGGTGTGTATATACGTGTGTGTGTGTGTGTGTGTGTGTGCACGCACGCACATGTGTGTTACTAACTTTAAGAAGTTATCATCTCAGAGAATGACATTTCCACTCTTAGACACAAATTACTGGGATGAAATGACAAGTGTTTGACCTAGAGGAGTATTTTTTTAAAATGTTCTCTTTGTTCTCAAGAATAGTCAGTGCATCACACATGGTTCCAATAAACTTCACCAAATGAAAAGAAAAAGAGAACTAATTATACACAGAAGTTAGAGTACAAACTTTTTATAAAGAGATAGTCTCAGTTTGGAGTTTGAAGTAAGAAATGAGAAAACATTGGCTAGATATCATATAGATTTTTGTAAAAGTCAAAGTCTGAGTTTCATTAGAGTCCTCTAGTATTAAGAATTTTATTTGGAGGTTGAAAATCATTAAATTTATTATATATCTACTTTATGAGAAACATCTGCTAGGCATTCTTGGAGATTGGGGTGGACATGGGAGAAGATAACAATAAGTAAAATATAGACACTATATGGAAATGGGGTAAAGAAGAAGAGGAGACGGTAACAAGATAAGTAAAACCTTTCCACAGCAATGAAGTTGTTTGTAATGAGATGAAGAAAACAAATTTATTACAACTTAATTGTGATGTAACATAATACAGAATGAACAAAAAATGGCTGAAGTGGAATTACAAACAAGCTGTTGTAAGGAAATGAAGGTGGTAGAGAATCATCCTGAATGGTGGGTGATTAGCAACGAATTAAAAGAGAAGTCGGCATTTGAATTAAGGTATGAAAGATAAGAGAGAATAATACAGGTGGACACGTAAGGACGATGGCATGCTAGGTTGAGGTTGAGAGAATGGCAGACTCCAAAATATTAAGAGAATGTGATAGGAGATGAAATTGAAAAGTTAAGTTTAGGGCCAAATTATGAAAGTCAGTAATTACCTTAGTAGTAATTTTGGATTTTATAATAATTATCTCTCCCTTAGCTTCCTTCTCTCAATCAACAGTCTTTATATTCTCTTAAGTCGTCTGTGAATAAATGGCAATGGTTTTCTTCTCCTTCACATTTCAGAAAATATACCCATCTTTATAACAACTTATATATTTCCCCATTTATATGTAACTCTTCCATGTGTACCAGTAGGCTGATTCACAAATATTCTGATAAGAGAAATTTCTAACACTATAAATGGGCATATTTTATATTCTGCAAATAACATGCTTATCTGAATATATTAGAATTTAATGTTAATATGAGTTATTCAAGGAATTATCAAGTGATGTTTATAAATATTTTTCAGCATAAAGATGACAAAAATGAATAAATACCACCTAGGTTTAATGAATTCTCTCAAATATCCTTGTTTGCTATTTCCTCTATGTATCTGTAAATTTGATTTTGTAAACTAAATTAGCCTATTTCCTAAATTATGGGAAAGAACTTTTATTCTTGAATCTGAATTTCAGTAAATATTATCTTATAAAGAATACTTCATTATTCTTTATTGTTCAACAAAATATCACTTATATTTGGTGAGTGATAATAAGGGGGTTTGGTTTTAGTTTTCAAATGTTTGATTTTTCTCTATTCAGTTTTCTCATCAGTTCAGTTCTCATATATTCAGTTCTCATCATCTTTCTTGTTTTAAAGAAAGTTCTCAGCCTTTCTTGTTTTAAAAATATTTTTATAAGAATTTTTCTAACTTGCAGAATTCATGGTAAATTTGAAATTTAATATCACTTTTTCCTATTAGCATTATTGGAAAGCACATTTTCCAAGAACAGTGATATTTAAAGATTTTTCCCTCAATGGGCTTTGTACTAGAACCATAAAACTTAGTATTGAATTGAAACGTTAAATGCTATAAGATTTTTCTTTACCCTATACTCTACTCATTTCCCTGTCTTTTACAACTATATTGTCCTTTGTTCTATTCTTCCAATATTAACCACACCATTGTCAACTATATCATTTCAATACTGGGCATGGCTTACTTGAGCTAAATATTATTCATTTTCTTGAAACCTTATCATATACTGAAATGTTACTTAAACCTAGATTTATTTCAGTGTTGAATTTGACATGAAAAAATAGTTATTAAATCAGAAGTGGAACAGATCCAGTCCTGAATTGTTTCCTACAATAGACATTGCGTTTTTCTAGTGTAGTTTTTGCTGTGAGCTCTAATTCCACTTCATGATTTCAGTAAGTCAGTCAACTCATACCTATTAATTGTTAGTCATTTATTATATGCAAATCATATATATGTATGAGGGCTATCCAGAAAGTATCCAGCCATGTAATGTGAATATTAGAGGCATTTATGGCTAGATTTTTTTCCCAGACAGCCCTCGTATATCTACCCCTTATCTTTTTTCTAAACTCTAGATTGGTATATTCTATGGCCAAGGATATATCTCTACTTAGTTATCAGGCATCTCAAAGTTAACATGGGTCAAAAACAATCTCTTAATTTCTAACCTGTTCCTCAACTAGTTTATTAATCTTAAATCATATCATCATCCACACAATTATATTCAATCCAAAAACATAGGAATCATTCTTCAATTCTCAATTTCCCTCAACTCAAATTTATTGCCCAGCCTGCCCTAATTGCAGCATCAGCAAGTCCTGTTGACTCTCCCTCCAAACAATATGAATGATCTGCCCACAGTCCCTGATTCTACCACTACCACCCCACTCCAGCTGGACTTCTGCTCCCCCTCCTAGGTAGTTTTCTTTACTTTCACTCTGATTCCCTGGGCCATTCTTTCCTGTTTTACAATAGATTCTCCACAGGTAGCCAGAGTGATGTTTTGAAAGCTAACATTAGGCTATGTTAATTTCTTGCTTTAAACTCTCTAAAGGCTTCCTACTAAACTTAAAAAACAAACTCCTCCTGGGAGTTCCCTGATGGTGCAGTGGCTTAAGGCTTTGGCGCTGGCGCTGTCAGCGCTGTGGCCTGGATTCGATTCCCAGTCAGGGAGCTACCCACATACCAAAAAGCAAACAAACAAACAAACAAAAAAACCAAGAAACTCCTTACCTTAACTTACAGAGTTGTAAGTGACCTGGCCACTGCCCATCTCTCCACTCCTGCATCATTTCACACCATTCAATACTCTTTCCCCTGCATTCCAACTGGGGAAGGCCTTAGTTCTTCTCTAACTCACCAAGCTGGTTCTTGCCTTGGGGTCTTTGCATAGTTAGTTTCCTTTGCTTGGAATGCTTTGCCCATTCCCTGATCACTAAATCTAAAATAAAATAAACTAAGTATGTAGTCACACTCTATAATTTACCTATTTTATTGTCTTCAGTTTCATAGCACTTCTCAGAATATGAAATTATCTTTTCATTGTTGTAGCTTGCATATTGCCCCACCAGACATACTCTCACTAAAATAAGAACAGTAGGAAACCAGTGACCTTGTCATGCTTACGGTTGTGTCCCCGCATCTGAAATAGTACTGGACACATCATAGATACTCAGTGGGTATTGGATGAATGGTGTTTGAGTGAACTATAACAAATGATATATATGTTTTCATTAACAGCACTATTGAAATTAATCTTTTGATACCATTAATATTATTTTGTTAATAGGATAACAGAGTTCTCTCTTTCTCTCTTGTTTATTTTAGGTATGAAGCCCCACAAATTGCCTTACGTTGTGGAATTATGCTGAGAGAATGTATTCGACATGAACCACTTGCCAAAATCATCCTCTTTTCTAATCAATTCAGAGATTTCTTTAAGTATGTGGAGTTGTCAACATTTGATATTGCTTCAGATGCTTTTGCTACTTTTAAGGTAAACAAAAGTTTCCCCCAAATCAGCTAAGTCATTTAGCTTTAGCATTCAGTTAAAGTCAACTGACCTCTGAAGAGGCAATTTAAGTTTAAAAAGCAGAAAACTGTATTCCTTAGGCATGAGCATATCCAGCTGTAAATGATGTGGCTCATAACAGACAACAGTAAATAAAATACAGTCCATTAAACCAGTCTGTCAACATTGTGGAAAAACAACTCAAAACAAGCTCATACAGAATGAATTCCAATATATAAATGAAAAAAAGGAAAATGTAGTACTCTGTGTATAGCATATTTTTATTTATGTTAAAAACAAAGGGTATAAGCTTCCACTTAAGGTGCATATGCACTGAATACCTCTGGAAGGATATGTGAGACACAGCAATAGGGTTTACCTCCAGGGAAAGGAACTGAGTAGTGAAGAGAGGTGGAGAATTACATCTTTTAATATGAAGGACATCACATTATTTTATCAGTGTAATTTTAAATTCCCACATGGAAAAACAAAACACTAATAAATTATATTATGGCTTTTTTCATAAGCATATATTCTTACAAACTTTTTTTATCCACTTTGTTCTTATGTAAGAGTTAAATTTAACCTAGTTTTTAAATTATAAAAATTTTAATTGTAGTAAAATACATATAACATAAAATTATCATCTTAACCATTAGAGTATAGTTCAGTAGTGTTAAGTATATTTATATTGTCATATAACCAGTCTATTAACTCTCTATTTTACCTTCCCTCTAGCCCCTGGCAACCACTTTCTACTTTTTTTTTTATTGTTGAATTTATTGTGGTGACATTGATTAGTAAAAGTTACATAGGTTCCAGGTGCACAATTCTACAACACATCATTGCATTATATGTTCACTACCCAGAGCCAGTTCTCTTTCCATCACCATATGTTTGACTCTCCCACCCTCTTCTCCCACCTACCTCCTTCATCTGCTTTCTGTTTGTATGAGTTTGACAACCAAAAAGATGTTCAGAGAGCATATTAGAAAATAGTGTAGCTAGGGAGTTCCCTGGTGGTGTAATGGCTTAAGGCTTCAGCGCTGTCAACACTGCGGCCTGGGTTCGATTCCCAGCCAGGGAACTACCCACATAAAAAAAAAAAGAAAAAAAAGAAAATAGTGTAGCTAATTTGCAAACTGAAATACTAGCACTTATAAATTCAATGAATGATGTCCCCTTCAAGATTTCTATTTTATAAAACCATATACTTATTCTTATGATCTGCCTTTGTTTAATATATTTTGAAACTGATATGTCTGTGGCAAGTTCATTTTCAGTAATGGCAAATTTTTATCCTTTGAGGACAGGTAAAAGTTTTGTAAACAGCAAAAAAACTATTTGACATCCAGGTTAGTGGATAAAGTGGGCACCGGTTAGCTAGAACAGTTTTTGTTTTGTTTTGTTAATAATAATTATAATGAAAATAAAAATAAATTTTAAAATTACTAAAATAGAGTCTGATTTTCTTTACTGTCTACCAAATCAGCTCTGGAGGCTTCGATTTGGAAGAGGAATTCCGAAAATATGTTGAACTGATGATGTAACAGCATCATTGAAAAAAATATGTTTTCAAGTTAGTTACAAGATAGATAAGACTCATTTAAATGCATATATTAAGATTTGTTTCTTTAAAAGCATTTTAGCAATTTAGCTGTTTTATTTACATAATTTTGAAATTACTTCTACTTTTTTAGGATATAAATATATATTGTATTTATTTAATTGTAATCCATGTATGACTTTTAGTTTTTTATATGTTATAAATACATATTTCGGGGAGTTCCCTGGTAGTGTAGTGGCTAGGCTTTGGCACTCTCAACACTGTGGCCTGGGTTCGATTCCCAGGGTAGTTCCCAGGGAACTACCCCCCCCCAAGAAAAATACATAATTCAACCATATTGACATAATTTATATTGCATATTTCAACAATATTGACATAGTTCACATATTAATATTAATATATGCTTTTAGTCTTATCACTGTATATGAACAATTTGTAAGTTGAGCTAGATGATATATATTTCTTTTTAACAGCTTTCCAGAGACAGAAAAAGGTGAAAGCAGTACTTTGCTGTACTGAAATTTATGTATTATCTATAGACTAGGAATTTACTCAGCCTGTTCTGAGAAGGTTCCTTAAATCTATGAAAAGGTATATTAGCTCAAGGTTGGCAGGAAGTGTGAGAGATTGTCAGAGAGCAGAAAGATTCAAGAAAGAGCAGAGATTAGAGTAAAGCAAGAGAAGGAAACCTGGCAAATGGAAAGGTATATGGTGGGGTACACATGGAGGTAGGGCCTGTAGGCTGAGAAGTGAGAAGCTTCCTGTGACTAAGAAAAGAGAACACTTGTGAGTGGACTTCACCCTGAGGATAGCCCTCATTAAGGGGTAGGCAAGGCTGGGTAGCTGCCTGGGACACAATCTATAAAAGGAACCAAGATATCGCCAGATATATAACAAGATAAGGAAAATTGAATTGAAGTGAACTGTCAGGGAGAATTCTATTTGCAGATGACATTTTACTGTGGTACTTTTGTGTTAACAACAGTGTGCAGCTTTGGGACCACAGCTGAATTGCCTTAAACAGTAGAGCAAAGGAGCTGCAGTGCCATTGTCCCTAACAGCTTGAGCCCACTCTGAAATAAAATATCAACCAATCTAAAATTTGGGTTTAGGGAGGGACGGTTACTAGCCTGCTCAGGTTTTCCAATCTTGCCTGCTCTCTAGATTCTCCCTGGGAAAACAGCAGGGAGAGGAAGAACCCATGCTTGGAAGTCTGGGGTAGATGAGAAATAACAAGGGAAAGAAAGAGAAGGGAAGAAGGAGGAAATGAGAGAGTATGAAGAAAACAAAGATGGAAAGAAAGGAAAAAGAAAACTAGTAAGAACAGCAAAGAGTGAGGGAATGGAAGGAAAGGACTGTGGACAGACACTAAGGAGAGTTGGCTGGAGGGTGGAGAGAAGGGGACAGAGGGCAACAGACATAGACATGTGCTCAGAGTGCTGTGAAACCCCAGGAACCTTTTCCATTTCACAGGCCACTTAGTCTCACCTGGCAAAACAAAAATTGTGCCATGGCTACAGATGAACCTCCCAAAAGAGTCTATCTAGAGCACATAGTGAGACACTGTAGTGCATTGGATATGATGAATGATATTTAACACAAAGGATGATTCCATTTCTAGCAAAGTGTCTGTGCCTAAACAACTAAAGAGATGTTTTCTATTAACAGATACTGTAGTCCCATGTTTTGCCGCTTTCTGTTTAATGACTTTAGCTGTCATGAAAACAAGTTAGTTCCTAAAAAAAAAAAACAAAAACATAAGTAAGACTTCATAAATAATTATAAACATAGGACAATAAACTTTAATGGAAGGAAAAACAAATACAGATTAATGTGTGTTTTTGAGAATTTTCCCAAAGATTTTTTCTTTTTTTTTTTTTTAATTCATTTTTATTGTTAGACTTATTGGGGTGACATCTGTTAGCAAGGATTACATAGGGTTCAGGCATACGATTCTACAGTGCATTGTCAACTTGATGTATAATAAGTTCACCACGTAATGTGACTTCTCTTTCCATCGCCTTATATTTAGCTTCCCCTCCCTCCTCTCCCACCCTCTCCCCTTTCCCTCCTCCCTGACCCACTTATCCCCAAATAAACATTAAAACTATTGATTGTGTCCATGGGTTATTTGTTTGTTCATTTCTTTTTTTCTTTGCTTTCAGTTTTATATTCCGCATATGAGTGAAGTCATACAGTTTTTTTATTTTTCTTTCTGGCTTATTTCACTAAGAATGAAGATCTCCAGGTCCATCCATTATGTTGCAAATGACAATATTTCATCTTTTAAGTAATATTCCATTGTGTATATGTACCACAGCTTCTTTATCCAGTCATCTGTCGCAGGGCACTTTGGTTGTTTCCATGTTTTAGCCACTGTGAACAGCGCTGCAATGAACACTGCGGTACATAAGTCTTTGCGGAAAAAGGTTTTCAAGTTCTTTGGGTAGATCCCCAGAAGGGGGATTGCTGGGTCAAATGGTAACTCCATTCCCAATTTTCTGAGGAACCTCCACACTGCCTTCCACAGTGGTTGTACCATTTTGCACTCCCACCAGCAGTGTACCAGAGTTCCTTTTTCTTCACATCCTCTCCAGCACTTGTTATTCCTTGTCTTGTTGATAACAGCCATTCTCACAGGTGTGAGGTGGTATCTCATGTGGTTTTGATTTGCATTTCCCTGATAGCTAATGAGGATGAACATTGTTTCATATGTCTGCTGGCCATTTGTATTTCCTCATGGGAGCAGTGTCTGTTTAGTTCTTCTGCCCACTTTTCAATTGGGTTGTTTGTTTTTTTGTTGTTAAGTCTTATTAGTTCTTTATATATTTTAGATATTAGACCCTTATCTGATGCATTATTTGCAAATATTTTCTCCCATTCAGTTGGCTGTCTCTTTGCCTTGTTGATGGTTTCTTTTGCTGTGCAGAAGCTTTTTAGTTTGAT
>PVJL010001583.1:0-251313 GCA_004026885.1 Lyroderma lyra | reverse complement strand
TTATATTCCGCATATGAGTGAAATCATGCAGTTCTTTGTTTTTTCTGTCTGGCTTATCTCACTAAGCATGATGATCTCCAGGTCCATCCATGTTGTTGCAAATGGCAATATTTCATCTTTTCTTACAGCTGAGTAATATTCCATTGTGTATATGTACCACAGCTTCTTTATCCCCTCATCTGTCGCAGGGCACTTTGGTTGTTTCCATGTTTTGGCCACTGTGAACAGCGCTGCAATGAACATTGGGGTACATAAGTCTTTGTGGACAAAGGTTTTCAAGTCTTTTGGGTAGATCCCCAGAAGGGGGATTGCTGGGTCAAATGGTAGCTCCATTCCCAATTTTCTGAGGACCCTCCACACTGCCTTCCACAGTGTTTGTACCAGTTTGCACTCCCACCAGCAGTGTACCAGAGTTCCTTTTTCTCCACATCCTCTCCAGCACTTGTTATTCCTTGTCTTGTTGATAACAGCCATTCTCACAGGTGTGAGGTGGTATCTCATTGTGGTTTTGATTTGCATTTCCCTGATAGCTAATGAGGATGAGCATTTATTCATATGTCTGCTGGCCATTTGTATTTCTTCATGGGAGAAGTGTCTGTTTAGTTCTTCTGCCAACTTTTCAATTGGGTTGTTTGTTTTTTTTTGTTGTTAAGTCTTATTAGCTCTTTATATATTTTAGATATTAGACCCTTATCTGATGCGTTATTTGCAAATATTTTCTCCCATTCAGTTGGCTGTCTCTTTGCCTTGTTGATGGTTGCTTTTGCTGTGCAGATGCTTTTTAGTTTGATATAGTCCCATTCATTTATTTGTGCTTTTACTTCCCTTGCCTTTGAGGACAGGTTCATGAAGTCTTCCTTGAGTCCTAGGTCTATAAGTTTAGTACCAATGTCTTCTTCTATACAGTTTATTGTTGCAGGTCTTATATGAAGGTCTTTAATCCATTTTGAGTTAATTTTTGTATATGGAGAGAGTGCACAGCTCAGGTTCATTCTTTTGCGTATGTTTTTCCAGTTTTCCCAGCACCACCTACTAAAGAGGCTGTCTTCTCCCCATTGTATGTTTTTGCTCCTTTATCGAAAATTATTTGTCCATATATTTGTGGGTTTATTTCTGGGTTTTCAGTTCTATTCCACTGGTCTCTATTTCTGTTCTTCTGCCAGTACCAAGCTGTTTTGACTATTGATGCTTTATAATATAAATAGAAGTCAGGAAGTGTAATGCTACCAGCCTTATTCTTTTTATGTAGTATTGCTTTGGCAATTCGAGGTCTTTTATGGTTCCATATAAATCTAATAATTCTTTTATCTATTTCACGAATTAACTTAACAAAGAACGTGACAGACTTATACACTGAAAACTATAAAACACTTTTGAAAGAAATTGAAACAGAGTTTAAGAGGTAGAAAAATACCCCCTGTTCATGGACAGGAAGACTTAATGTTGTTAAAATGGCCGTTCTGCCCAAAGCAATCTACAGATTTAATGCAATACCCATCAAAATCCCACAATCATACTTTCGTGAAATAGATAAAAGAATTATTAGATTTATACGGGCTTCTTCTTCCAATGACTAGTACCAAACATATTCCATGTCAGAATGGCCTCCAGACCCTTCTCATTTGCTTCAGCTCACTTACAGAGACCACGTCTTGTGAATTCTGAGTCATGAATGCCCTCCTCAACCTTCACCCATCTCTCCAGATAGTTTAAGCCAAAGTCTTTTTATCTTACTCAAGGACTGTGGCAATTTTAGCCCAAAAGCTACCTGTGGATCAGGACTTACTCTTCACACACAAATCCAACCCATCATCAACTTAGCTTTGAATGAAAACTGTTGGTAAAATCTGCTCATGACACCCACTGTGATTTCACATCTTCTTCAGTTGGTGTATTGGAGCCTTCATGATTCTTCATGTCTATCTTACCAAACTTGTTTCTTTAAATGCCCTTCTTCTATCCTTTATTCCAGCAATACTAACACTGAAGTTCCTTGGGTACTTTCGAGGTTTTATATATCTGGGAATTTTATCAAGCTGGTTTATTTTTCTGACATTTCCTACTTTCCTTTTTGACCTAGAGAATACCTTCTCATCTTTCGTAGCTCAGCTATGTCATGACTGCCCCCATGAAAAATTTCCTCAACTCCATTCAAAGGTTAGAATTAATGATTCCCTATTTTGTGCCTCCTTTCTGCCCTTCCTATTACTTTATCACATACCTACAATGAATCTCTTTTATGACAACAATCATATCTGACTTCCCTCTGTACAGTTAACTCCAGGTGTCTAGCATAGTGCCCAGAACCTAATGGTTAACCAATAAGTATTTGTTTGCATGAATGCATGAATGAAGTAATGACTGGATAGCTATAGTAATGGTGAATATCAATATGATGTGCATTTCATAAAAACATGGGTTTGTACACAAGAATTTCAAACATGCTACCATAATTTAAAAGAATGTCTAAAGAAAAAAAAACACATGTTTGTTGAGTGCTCACAGTGTGAAAATCCTTTAGCAACATTATCTCATTCAATATGTGCAGCAATTCTTTTAAGATAGCCATTATGGAGCATCTACAATGTACAAGGCATTTTTTATGACCTCATTTAATTCTCTCAACAGATTTTTGAAGAAGGTATTATTTTGAAAATATAGAAATGCTAACATTAAAGCTCAAAGAGATTAGAAAATTTTCTGAAGGTTACACAAGTTAAGAGTACTAGAGTCAGGATTCCAACCTAGTTCTCTGCCCACCAGAATAAATGTTCCATAAGTTAAAATTTGAAGTTTAGCTTATGAGTTTCAAGGGTGTTTTGAAATTGGCATGTGAGTTGCTATCATCTCAAAGTTGCTACAGAAACAAATATTTCCAAAGAAGGATATTTGCAGAGTCTTTAAAATAGCCCTGTCATCAACAGTTCTTAAACATATGTATCACAAGGGAAATTTGCATGTTTTAATACTTGGCAAACCATCAAAGTTTGCTTCTTTAATGTGATGTATCCTTTAGTAGGTCATGACAGATTTATTACAACTGGATGTTTTCCAAAAGCCATTATGCTTCCTGGTTTATTCATTTACTTCAACCTTGAAGAGATTTGAATTGTACTCTAAATTTGTATATTTAAAACATTAAAATTGAGCTCTCTCTAAAAAGGGATTGAAAGAAAACCCACTTTTGCCAACACCTGTCATTGGAAAGATTCACTAAGTGTTTTTGGGTTTGGCTATTTATTCATTGTCTTTTCCCATAAGTATATCAGTGGAAGACAGACAGGGAAGCTGTGAGTAGACCTTGACATGCAGTGTCAATGGGAGAATGATCAAAACATTTGGCTAAGAGCATGAAATTGGAGTCAGACAGATTCGGATTCGGTCTCGGGTTCTCAATGTTTCTCTTGCATTACGGCCGTAGGCACAGACTTATCTTCTCTGAGCTTCAGCACCACCTTTAATGCTGGGAAAACACCTACTTCTCAGGATCTTTCAAACAGGATTATAATAAACATTAAGACATTAAGCGAATGATACATCATTGAGATTTCACTCAATAAATGGAAACTATTTAAATAATAAACCGGTTAAATAAGCAACAGAGGTTGATGTTTGTCCTATCTTTTCCACATCACCTATGTAGGTAGGTATGTTCTGATAAATTACAAGCAGGGAGAGACACCGCAAAGATGGAGAAAGAGGTGACACTGTCATTGATGTCCACTTCACTCCAGAGACTTAGAATGTCTTTAGTCCCCTGAATCTTGGTTTCATTCCCTCATTTTTGCCCCCTCTTCAGCCTTCTCTTTCTCTGAGACAGACAATGTCTAAAATTCAAGACATCTGTCTCCATCCTGAGTCTATTCCTTCCCTGTTCTTAATTGGTTCTCTCATCACATTTTCTAATAATCGAATTCATCAAGATAATTATGTCTGTGTTATAAAATTGGACTCTGATTATTATTTCTCTTATCTTTACATATAAGAAATGGAATTGAGCTTTTCAGGAAACAAATGTATAAAAGTTATTTGTGAGATAATACTTCTTATTAAAGAGAATTGTTACAGTATGATTTAAGCTACCCCAGCCAATCTATTTAACTAGAGATAAATATTATTACATGGGAGGAAACTTAACTCTTATTTAATAATAACATGGAAGTCGCTTCACTTACATATAACTAATCATCCTATATTTTCAGAATAGAGAAACCCCATATTGTTTCTTCCTCTCATTTTTTCCTTTAGCTCATAGGAGAAGAAAGGACAGAGAAGATACTGAGAAAGTAGTACAGATTTCCTAAAGGTCAGATACCTGGAGGGGCAAACAAATGTCATCCATTTACATAAATCCAAAAAGGAAAATAAGCTGTTTATATTAGCTAAAGGAAGTAGTCTAAAGGGAGTTTGAATGATGCTGCATTGCTCTAAAGACTTGGGAGCTAAATCATAGTCGTGGCAAACTTTTGCCGCGGAGACGTATTTCAGGGTGAGTTAATAAACAAGCATGTTGATTGACAGTCAATGATTAGCTCATGGTTAAGTCTTATTAATAAGTTAGGGATTAGTGACCAGGTTCCAAATATTTCTTAGAGGCTTGTTTCTTTAAATATTTGTTTCAGAAGATGATATTCTATGCTATTTTGTGTTTTCTCTATTCAGATGTTTAAATAATTTTTATTTTCAATTTTTATAAGCTGAGGACAATTTACTGTTTTACTTCAATACAGCTATAGGTTCTGTTACCCACTCCTTGTATTGTGGGTCACAAAACTATGGAGTGGGTGTGTTGAGAACACAAAATGAAGTTCTAACATGATAAAGAAAATGACCATCTGAAAATTACTTAATACAATCTTTTGTAGGAATTTTCCTGAATTCCCTGACAGAGTACTCAGCAGCTCCTTTGCAGGCCAAAATCTTCCAAATATCACTTATATCCTAAAATGTTGTAGTAGATCAGATCTCTCTCCCTTCACCACACTCCAGCTACTCGCTCTTCAAGGTAGGCCTCATCAAAGGCACCAAATGTGTGATTGGACATAGTTTTCCACCACAGGTAAGAAAGGAAGATGCAGATAGAACCTTCAAAATCTAAAAATCCCAAGGAAATTTTTAAAATATAGACAATGACAAAGATGTTCCCAAATGTGAAGATAATTGGCTTCATATAAATTGATTATCTTGGAGATGGATTGACTTTATTTTTATCAGCATATTTTAATAAGTGAGCAAAAAATACACAGACTTCAACCCTGGAAGAATGCATCATCTAACTCAACATGTGCCAAAATCCTGTAGTCAGCAGTAAGAAATAACGAAATCCTTGTCAGGCCTATGAAATGACAAAATGTAATAGTTGTAGGAGTCTGTAAGCCCCTCATCAAGAAGAAAACAGCCCAATATAAAATATAAGCAGAGGTCTGAGGACACAACTGGGACAGATTAATAAAACCACAGTATGGGGTATGAGGAGCCTGAACCATTCCTGCTTCAACATTTTATTTCTACTGTGCTTGTGGATAGTTCACATGTTTACTGGATACATGATTAAAACAAGAAGATGGAGAGTATGGGTCTGAGATGACTGCATCCAGTCATTGGATAGTCAACTATTGCCAAAGTCCAGAAAACAGAATGATATTAAAAATAATAACAAAAAATTTAAAAACTCATATTTATGCATGTTTACTCATAACTTTAATAATTGGAGATCTTCATAACTGGCTGTGCATTTGCCTTAACACATTTTTACTTACCTATACAGTTTTATTTTAAGGTTTTCCTTACAATGTGATTGTGTAAAGTATTTAGAACCAAATAGACTCTATTTGCAAGCTGGGATTTCCCAGATAAGAAATGCTTGTCCCAAATAGCACAGCATGTCCTCTAACCTAGAGTAGGTACAGGGAGAAAGATGTGAAAAGAAACAGGTGAGGAAACAGTAACCAGTTAGGAACATCTGTATAAATACTTATGGGACTGACAGACACTCCTAAGTTTCTCAATAAGTGAATGAATGAAATGAAAGCATTAATTCAATTCAACAAGAATTTTATTAGAAATTTAAGCATCAAGAAAACAGTTATTACACAGGGGAAAAATTACAAAAAAGAAACGTACTAACATTCATGGCTCAGATATGCCTCAGCAAATTATTCATGCCTCAGATATGAGATGTATTTTAAAACTAATAAGCAAGCTGTCATTCACATACCATCCCTGCTGCACTGCCTATCGCAACCCCACCCCACCCCACCCCACCCGCCACCAGTCTCCCACCCCATTAGGACCACCCAGCATCAAAGCAAAAGATAAAGATGTGAAGGAAACCATCTTCCAAATAACAAAGTAACCTGAGTATTCATACCTAAAGAGCAACACCGGTTTCTCATGATAGAAGTTTCCATAAATTACTGCAGAGAATATTCTTTTCTGGTGATATGTGCATTGCTATTGTTTAAAGTGTCTCTTCCTCTCATGTCAGGATCATTGGCTAGTTAAGGTAATCCAGTAGAAGTTGTTTCCCCAAATTGCCTTGGTTTTCTATGTTTCTAATAAGCACTTAGCTGTAAATAGGTGGATTTTTCTGAATGTAACCATGTACCTTCCTAATTAGAAAATAAACATTAATATGTAATATTTTTTCACTTTTTACTGTAATTTAGACTTCAGTTTGTATCTAATTTTAAACAATGCAATTTTAATTAGCATGTCAAATATGTGTGTGTCTGTGTATCTACATACATATAGAGATGGGCATATGAGTATATATGTTATAAATATTTATATGTGGCTACACAAAAAATAGACCACTTTACAAAAAGCGGTTGCTTTTCTTTGAATCTAAATCAGAGTCACTTCAATTTTATAAACAATTGTGTATGACAGTGTTTCTAATGCTTTCAAGTATATCAATATTTATGATGTTAATATATTTCCTATTATCCACACTCCCTCCCTGTGACAGGAGTTTTGCTTCTCATATCTACAGATTGAGACCACACATAACTACATAAAGTTGCATGAACTAAATGCTTTTTTAAAAAAAAACTGCTTTCTCATTCTTTGTATTCATTTATATACTTTTTGAATCAAACTTAAGTCAGGTATTCACTTAATAAATACTAACTGTATTAGTTATCTAGTTCTATATAACAAATTACTCCAAAGTTTAATAGCTTAAAATATCAAACATTTATTATAGCACACAGTCCCAGAGGTCAGGAGTGATGTAGCTGGGTAGTTCTTGTTCAGGGAGCCTCGCTGGACTGTAGTCAAGCTGTTGACTAGATACTTGATCATCTGAAGCTTTACTGAATCTGTAGGATCCATTCCCAAGCTCATGCTATGACTGTTAATAGACCTCAGTTCCCTGATGCCTGTTGGTCAGAGGCCTCAGTTTCTCTATAAGAATTGCATCATAGCATCGCCATAGGGATGCTCATAACATGGCAGCTGATTTCCCTAAGATCAAGTGATGATAGGGAGAGAGAGACCAGTGTGGAAAGAAGGAGGAGAGAAGAGGACAGGAGAGGAGAGATGAGATGAAATGTAGGGTCTTTTATAATCTAATTTTTGAAGTCACATATTATGACTTCTGTCATAGTCTACTGATAACACAGATCAGCCCTGGTACAATGTAGAAAAAGTCTGCAAAGGGATTTAAAACCAGGAGACACAAATCACAGTGGAAGGAGGGGTTGCTGTAGTAACTAAATATACACTAATTAAAATATATTCTAAACACAGCTAAAACTAAAAGTGAGAGTCCTTCATAAGCTTTCTACATACTTCACAACCCCAATGTAAGTATTATAAATGATTTGGTATATATGTTTTTAGATTTTTCTTTAGTTTTTTACATAACATACATATATATGTGTGTGTGCATGCCCATGTGTGTATATAATTCATAAAAAATTCTGGATCTGTACATTTTGTCCTGAAGCATGTCCTTTCATGTAACAATCTATTGTGGACATCTTTCCATATAGATCTTCTTTATTGAATAATCAGTGACTTGTGTTCCATATTATGGATATAATAAAATGATGTTTTAACCAATTTTTAATGGTTACATAAAGTTTGCTTCTAATTTTTTTCCTTTGCAGTTTACTTTAATAAATTTGTATTATATTAATCACGATAACATCTTTATACATTTGAAATAGAAAATTAATAAATTCATGTAATTTCTTTTCCAAAAGAAAGAAGACTAGAATCTCATAAGAGAATTTTTTGTTTAAGTTTTAAAGACATTAACCTATATTTCTACTTCAAACTCTGATGCACACCTAAGCATGTTTGTTCAAAAACTATCATGTCTATAGGCATGCACTGGTCCCTGATCTCAAGGGGCCTACAATCTTTAGAAGTGGTAGTGGTAGTGATGGTGGTCATGATAGTGAAGGTGATGGTAATGATAATGGCAGTGATGGTGACAGTGGTGGTAGTGAGGGTGGTAATGGCAGTAGTGATGGTGATGGTGTTGATAGTGGCAATGGTAATGGTGGCGGTGGTATTAGAAGTAGAGAATTGTATACTTACCTGGCAGAGGAGATACCATGATCACGAAGGTAGCTTTCGCAGGGTGAGGCTTATCCTTGCACTCCGGATGTGCTGACCCCTGAGATTTCCCCAAATGTGGGAAACTTGACTGCATGATTTGTGGTAGTGGGGGACTGGGTTCGCACTCTCCCCTGGGGGAAAAAAAGAAGTAGAGAATTGTAGAATGCATAGAGGCAGACAAATAAGCAAATTCAATATAATGTAATAATTCCTCTGATAAGAAAGCACTTAGAAAGCCTAATCTCACTGGGGACTTAGGAAATTCTTCCCACTAAAAATATTGTATTAGCAAAGATGTAAAGGATGTAGGTTAGCCAGGTCATAGGAGTCATCCATCATTAATTAAAAAGTTTATTTCTATTTCCAATCCTGGGTTCCTTGGTGGTGTAGTGGCTAGGCTTCAGCACTCTCACCACTGTGGCTTGGGTTCAATTCCCAGCCAGGGAACCAAAAAAAAGTTATATTTCCAATCCTTTTACTTATCAGTTTACACACACACACACACACACTTTTTAATCCATTAATATTTCACAGATATAAACACCTCCTCCCTTCCCCCATCTTTTACCATCTTTAAATTTAGGTAATTTATTCACTTACCAACATATACTGAAAGCCTGCCATGTACCCTTAACTGTTCTAGGCACAATGGATACGGTGAGGAGCAAGAAAGAATAAGTCCATGCCCTTGTAGGTCTATATTTTAGTGAAGTCAGATAGACAAATAATCAAATAGAAAGGTGTATAATTTTTTAGAATAAGAGGTGGTAAGTGATGGGATAGGTTTTATTTTAGGTAGATAGCTAGTGCAGTTCTATGATTTTTCTATCTGTTTTTATTATACTTCCTGAAAGATGCTATAGTAAAAACAACCTATAAAAAAAGTATTTTTAGGTACTCCACTATTTCAAACCTAAGGAAAAAGAGGGCTATAGTTAGGCCTCAAAAAGCTAGACAGAGGGTCTCCAAATCCAAAGAGCTCTTCGCCACCCCTCTTGACTAGTTGGCTACATTATCTTAATTATGCACTGATCTCTGCCATTTAGTGAAGACCACAAAGATGTGCTATGAAAATTGTTTCTCTGATCTACTTTAATAGAACAACAACAAAACTATGAGAAAAATATTGTTATGCAAATTAGGCCTTGCACATCCCCAGCAATCAGGCACGGCCACCAAGGCTTAGTCATACGGTATAAAAATTGGTCTGCATTGTCAACACAGTTCCCAGAGAGGAAGAAACATCTATGGGTGAGAAAGCTTCTTAAGGAGTATCAATTACAAGCAGGTTAATTAGAAGTGTTATTTCTTTAATGTGACTTGTTATATAAAATTAGAGAACTTCCTCAACAATGTGAGGAAAGTCAGGATTTGAGGGCCTGAATGTGAATATAAACTCTAGTAAAACTGAGCCACTTCATCAATGACCTTAAAATACTTAAAGTTTCATTGTATTTAATTCCAGTTACATCCATAAGTATTTTAGATGTTGTATTAAAAATAGAAATCTGGCTTTATATAATGGCTTTAGGAAAATAGGCTGAAATTATCTTAATCAACAACATGACCATGACAGTGGGCAGCAGCTACTTAGATGCTGCTTTTCAAAAACAGCATCTGGAGATTAAATTTCTGTTTCTCTTTGGCTTGCAAAACTCAATATTTTGCTGCTAAATATAGACCTACGCATAATACACATTTAGAATTTGAGTCTTTACCTTATAAGGTAAAAGTAGGTATGGAAGTGTCATAAAATAGATAGTGCTACAAATTCCACTGGCACCAATAACAAGACCCAGCTGCGTGTGCTAAACTCCTCCAATACCAAAGTTTAGGCACTGCGTGTGTTTAGCCAAGTCTCATTATTTCTGAGAACATCCCAGAATTGCTAAAAGTCTGATTTCGGCACATAACGAATAAATCAATAAATGCTAGATTTAAAATTATCTTTTTCTATGTACTTTTGAAAAGTTAACAAGTAACAAACTATGAAAATTTCTGAAATCATTTTTGTCTGTACTGATGTACATGGTCTCTGTTTATTTACCATTGTGTAAGTTTCTATCTAAAACCATTTCTCCATCACAACACTATCGTCTTCCTGAGAACGAACATCCAAAGAATGAAGAACTCATTTATGCTAATTTGTGGTACCATGTTACAAATGTTTAATAATATTAAGTATAAAATTAAACAGAAATATTCTGAAGTAAAGTCTGGAACTGATAGCATTGTGGTCCAGTTATCTGTATACTCCTCTCCAAAAGTAGTTTACTGGGAGCACACTTCATGCACGGATACCTGTGACTGCACAGATTTACCTATCAATCAATTCATAAATGTATCAAGTCTATTAGAAGCAAGCCCTTGCTAAAGAGACCCCATCATGCAGTCTAACAAGTGTGCCCACCTTAATATTTACCTTCCAGGAATCAGAAAATATATTAATAAAAATGATCTCAAATGTTCCTAGACAGTAATTTTATTCTAGGCGTTATACTGAACATTTTACAAACTTTGTAGAATTTAAATTTTCAACTGGAGGCACTATTGTGATTCTCCCTTTTATTCAGGATATAGATATGGGTAAAATGATTCTCATAAGCCTTGTCAGCTATGTAAATGGCCAGGATTCAGAGTTGCTGAGGGCCATACCCATCATTTTCCAGGCCATCTCCCTTGCATAGGAGCGTGATTCTCTCTTGTTTCTACTCCAGAGATTCCAAAGGAAGATTGTTATCAGGAAGGTATTGCAAAATTTCCCTACCATATAAAAATCAGTCTTTAGGGCTTTGACAAATGTCTAGCTCACATAAGAACTTAGAGAATTGATATATCATTGCTGTAACATAGATGAATCTTAGTACAAAAATTTAATAGCAAATATTGGCCACAGAAGGGGAAGTCTGTTATAATGTATTTTTTAAAAAAACAAAGGTCATCTAAAGAGGACAGAACCTACTTTATAAGACCAAACTAAAGCTAATATAAATCACGAAGTATCAAAAATTATTCACATATGTGTATGGATAAAAAGGTACATCCTATCACGACCAGAACTTACATGTTTATCTTACCCTCTTTGCCCTACATCATGTTTGTGACTGGGAAGACAGAGTTCTATATGTTTTGTATACTATGAGGATTTCTAAAAATCAAAACACTTCATGGTATTGGGCCTATGTTATAGATATTTGCTCATGCCACACAAACAAGACTTTGACATGATTATTTCTACTGTCAGTCACTTCCAGAAATCTGTTGTAACAAACCGCATAGAGACAGGAAATGAATCACTAACCTTTTGACCTTCATCAATGTCTGAACCTAAAGTTTAAAGCTGATAAAGCTGAAATATACTTTCAATTGACAAAACCTACCCCTGAATCACCAGTTATTGCTTTGGGTTCTACTATATCTTTTGCTAATGGGCTACATTCTAAGTAAATTTGATCATTTTAAAGTTGGGGTTTGGAAATGGTTGTTATTATTAAATTAATCATTAGAAATATTTTAAGAAATAGGGAACTCAAATAATTTGATGAAAATGTTACTAAGACAATGACATTTTTTTGCCTTTCCTTCTCATCCCTAGAGCAAATTTAATGTTTCCCTAGAGTAAAGGTAAGGATAGCATTGTTCTTAAACTAGCTCTTCTCTTGACTTCTGAGAAACTGTTATATCCAGAATGCCAAAGGAAAAAAGTCATTTTTGTTTTTCAGGCAAATCCATTATAGTTCAGATTAAATAACTTACATATGTGCTTTTGAGCTAACTTTGAGACAAACACATTATTGATGGCTTCAGTGGTAAATATTTTCATGAAAAGACATTCCTCTTGAAAACAAAGCTCCTTAAAATATCATGTGCTTTATCTAATTTTAAACCAAAAAGGAACTGTCATGAAAAAAATATATATAACATATTTGGTAACAATACCAAAACCACCCTGTGGTATACAAAAGGAATGAAATATTTTCTCAGAATATTTCTTGGTGGTAAATGAGGACCACCAAAGATCAGGTCACTTGGCTCGTGACACAAAACAGTAGTTAACATTACAACATTGAATACATGATGATATATTACAGTAATAAATAATATTAAATTCACACATACGAGTATATGTATATATAACAAAAGTGACATCTTATTTACCCCTCAAATTTTTATAAAGGATTAATTTAATTGCTTTTCTACTTGCTTGAATATGAAAGATTAAATATACCCAAGTAATGATATTTTTTCTGGAAATACTTAATTCCCTCAAAAGATGTGGATTATTCATTGAGAATATCTAGATGAATGGAAGGGTAAAGTTGCTAGAAGAAAATTAAGGCGATAGTTTAGAGGTGTTACAGCACTTACTCTGGATAAATTTTGTCTAAAGCACCGCAATGATAATAATCCTTCATTTCCTTTTTCAACTATTTTGGAATTGGAAAAATATCGTGAAAACATTTCTGTGGAGTTCTGGATGATCAAATTCACCTAAATGCCAAGGCTGGTCTCTCACAAAATTGTCAAAAAGAGGGAATTTGTATCAAATGTCTCTTGAGCACCCTTGCTCTTGTTGGCCCTTGACTTAGTTCTTCACACCCCAGATGTGCAATTGGTTTTTGTTTTTAACTCAAAATGGGAAACATCATAGTCTCTTAAGAGCAATACATTTAATACATTCATAAGACTTGAAATGAAAAACATATTATTCATGCTACAGGTATTTCAAAAACCCTTCTTATGCAATTTCAGGCCCACACAGCTCCTACACCAATCCAGAAGAAGGTCAGATACAGTTCAAGAGTCCAGCCTTCAACCTTCTTCAACTTGGGAATCTCTGAACTTAACTCCATCTCCCATATCAAGGACCTGAGGACTCAGTGCTCCCACAGTGGTCCGTAAGTCTCAGACTTCCACCACCAAGAATGGAGAACTGGGTAATTAAGAACAACTTTTCTGTTGAAGATGATAGATGACAGGTAGATCATAGATAAGTAATAGATAGATACCTTGTATATGTGTATGTGCGTTTCGATTATTTTGAAGCCATTAAAGAGTTAACAAGATAATGAATTATTGGTCCTTGAGAAGTGAATGTGTCATTTCGAGGCCACATTTGCTGACCCTGGGGAAGAGGCAGCTTTCTTCCAGTCTTTCAGAGCTAGGATGACAAAAGTTAGAGTCCAGAACAAACCATGGGTGGGAGTCTTGCTAAATGTCCCCACTTTTGGTTGTGACTCAAAGTTATTGCCTCTTAAGAGTAAGGGTGGGCAAGAAGTAAAAGCTCCCACATGGACTGAAACTCAGCTTCAAGTCAGGGGGCAGCAGCATGGGTGCAGGTCACCATTGGCTCTCACCCTCAGGGAAGTTGCTGAAACCCCAGCACGTGGTTCTTGCTCACCAGTCATGGCCCGAGGCTTTCTCCTCACCTGTCCCAGCCTGTGTTTTCTTGTATGCCAGGCTCAGGCTACCTTCTCCCCAGCAGATATTTATCAAACTTGGCCAGCGAATGTAGATTGACTCTGGCCCAGGACAACCCAATGAACTCCACCACCTAGCGGACCGCAACCACACCCTCAGTCTGGGGGAGGGACCCACTTTTCTAAATGTTTGCCCTCACTTGGTGCCGTCTGTCTGCCCTAGGGTATTCTCTAGGGCAGCAGTGTCCAATCTTCTGGCTTCTCTGGGCCATGTTGGAAAAAGAATTGTCTTGGGCCACATACAAAATACACTAACACTAAAGATAGCTGATGAGCTGGAAAAAAAAAGATCCGTGCATAATTTTTGTAATGTTTTAAGAAAGTTTCCAAATTTGTGTTGGGCTGCATTCAAACTGCTCTGGGCCGCAGGCAGCTCACAGGCTGCAGATTAGACAAGCTTGCTTTAGAGTTACCTTAGTAGTTGTAGCAGGCAGCCTCTGCAATGGCTCTAATTTATCCCCACCTCCTGTTCTACATACCCTTGTATAATCTGTTCCCCTGGAATGTGGGCTGGACCTAGTGACACATTTAATGAATAGAATATAGAAAAAGTGATGAGCTATAACTTCCAATATTAGCTTACAAAAAGACAGTGACTTCCATATTGGATACTCTCTCTCACTTTTTTACTTGTTTTGTCTGAGGGAAGCTAGGTGCCAGGTTGTGAGCTGTGCTATGCAGGAGCTACATGGCAAGAAACTGATGTCCTGACCTGTGAGGACCTGTGGTCAGCTAGCAGCCACGTGAGTGGGCCTGGAAGTGGGTCAGGTGGGGCTGCCACCTGAGTGAGCTGGAAGCACATTCTCCTCCAGTCAAGCCTTGAGATGACTACAGTCACAGGTGATACCTCACTGTGGTCTGTGGGAGACCTTGAGGACATCCAATGTGGACGGTCCCCACATTACCCTCTACTATATCCTTCCCACCTGCCTGGTATTTGGTGTTCAATATCTTGAGGGTTCTTCTTAAACACCATTCTCACATCACATCAACCACTCTCTGCCTCCTCTTGTTAAAACATAGTTTGAGTACTGTGTTTTCTTGTGTTGTCCAAGGAAGACTGAAAACCTATAGCATGAATAATATGTTTTTCATTTCAAGTATTATGAATGTATTAAATGTGTTGCTCTTAAGAGACTGTGATGTTTCCTATTTTGAGTTAAAAACAGAAATAAAGAAACCTATCCTTTAATACACTAAATAATGCTAAATAAAGGGGGAGGGGAGATCTTTCTGGCCCTGTCCCACCCTGGGGATTCTCTGCACTTCCTCAGTAAGAAGAAAAACATATTCTCGAGAAAGGACCATGAGCACATTACTTTCTGAAGGTGGAATTTTAGACATCAGAAAGCCAGGGGGAAGGTATGCGTTTGAGTGAGGGTGAGAAGTGGTAGAGTGTCACAGGAACCTTGACGTCATACCACATACCGTCATACTGCACTATAAAGCCAATTACAGTCACACTGCCTGAGGGAACTACTTGCTCATTGCAACCAAAAGGTCCTTTTCTATTGATTGTGTCCATGGGTTATTTGTTTGTTTGTTCATTTCTTTTTTCTTTGTTGCTTTCAGTTTCATATTCCACATATAAGTGAAGTCATACAGTTCTTTGTTTTTTCTGTCTGGCTTATTTCACTCAGCATGATGATCTCCAGGTCCATCCATTTTATTGCAAATGGCAATATTTCATTTTTCTTATAGCTAAGTAATATTCCATTTGTCACCCCAAAAAGTCTAACAATAAAAATGAACTTAAAAAAAAGATCCTTTTCTTATGTAAGCTCTGAAAGACAGCCTCATCAAGGATTAATGTTGCAATTTACATTAGAAATTGTTATCTATCTGTTCTCTTGTTTGGCATCAATCCTTTCCACTATCAGAGTGAAAAATGAGAGGGGGGAAATTTTTTTTATAAAAACAACATTTTTTCAATCCTGATGAATTTAAAGATAGTTATATCATGACATTATAATTTAACTACCATATTTTTCTATTCAATGATGTTTTAAACTATTTTTGAGAGCTAGTTGACTTCAAAATATAAGTAGTGCAATTATAAACTAGTAAAACTGCTATGGAAATGGTATGGCAGTTCCTCAAAAAGTTAAAGCTAGAATTGCCATATAATCCAGCAATTCAATTTGTGGGTATATAGCCAAAAGAATTGAAAGTAGGGTGTCAAAGAGATAGTTGCGCACCCATGTTGGGACAAAATACCATCGACTGGATAGCTTATAAACAATAGAAATGTATTTCTCACAGTGCTGGAGGCTGAGAAGTCAAAGATCAAGGCTGGCAGATTTGATGTCTGGTGAGAAGACACTTCTTGGTTCAGACTGCTGTTCATGTCCTGAATAGCAGAAGGGGTGAGGGAGATCTCTATAATCTCCTTTATAAGGGCACTAATACCATTCAGGAGGGTTCCACCTCCAACAGGCCCATATCCAAATACCACCACAATGGGGATTAGGTTTCAATGAATTTTGGAGGCATACTACATTCAGTCTACAGAACATGTTCATTGATTGCAACACTATTCACAGTAAGCAAGACGTGGAAACAATCCAAACATTCACGGTTGAATTAATGGATACACAAAATGTAGTGTATGCGTACAATTTGATGTTATGGGATACTGTTCAACCTTATCAGGGAAGGAAATCCTGTCACATACTACAGCGGATGAACCTTGAAGACATTACGGTAAGTAAAATAAGTCAGTCACAAAAAGACAAATACTGGGTGGTTCCACTTACATGAGGTATCTAAAGTAGTTAAACTCCTAGAAACAATGTAGAATGCTGACTACCAGGGCCTGTGGGGAGGAGGAATAGGGGAGCAGTTTATTAATGGGTACAGAGTTTTAGTTTTAAAAGATACAAAAGTTATGGAGATCTATTACACAACAATATGGATATACGTAACACTACTGAATTGTACACGTATAAGTGATTGAGACGGTAAATTTTATATTATTTCTTTTTACCACAATAAAAAACAAACAATGTAGGGACCCAAAGGATTAATCACTCTCTGGATTACCTGTTGCTATATCCTTCCTGCCTCTCTGACTGCTACTTTGTACCCACTACCCTTGCAGTGACCCCTCAAAGGCCAGCCTCATATTACCTGTCTGTCCTTGTAGGCAATATGTTCCCTATGAATTTCCTGTGAGGTTGTGTGAATAATTTTCATTGGATAATTCATTGTTGATAAAGCTATTTCAGAATCTCTGTCTCCACAGGTAGCAACAACTCTTGTTCCTAGTTTACTGGGAAAAGAGGCAATTTTCTGCACATGCATCTCTAAGGGAGATGACGAAAACAGCGTTATGAATTTGGGCACAGCTTTCAAAGCACCTGATGACCCCTCACCTTGATGAAGGTATGTTATAATGCTGAACTATTTATTTTAAATTAGGTTAGAGATCAAATTATTTATCTAATATACAGTAAATAAACTGTTACGAAAATTATTTTATCCCTTTACATTTTGATTCAGGTAATTTTATTTTCCTACAACTCAATCTCAAAGGACAGGAAACTTTGTAAAGATGTTGGCAAATTTTGACTGAAAGTGTTTTCATTCAAATCCAGATTAACTACTAGCAGAAATGAAGTAAAATTCTCACTGATTAAATAAAATTGTTGTTTTGTTCTTTTTCTTTTAAATCCTACAGAGGAAATTCTTTTTTTCTTATTTCCTAGAAAACTCTTTTTTTTTTTTTTTAAGTATTTGTACATCTATATAATTGAAGAAGTAATCTCCCTGAGTAGTCTAATACTCACCTGGCATTACACATAGTTAGTGCCATATTATTGGGTGTATTTCGTATGCTTTACTTTATATCCTCATGACTATTTTGTAACTACCAATTTGTACTTCTTAATCTTTTCACCTTTTTCACCCTGTCCCCAAACCACCTCTCATCTATAACCCCAATAAATCTAGTACCCATCTGACACTATACATAGTTATTACAATATTTTGACTATAGTCCTTCTGCTACACCTTATATCTCATGACTACTGTGTAACAACAAATTTGTACCTCTTAATCCCCTCTCCTTTTTCAGCCAGCTCCAACCCCCCTTTTATCTGGCAACCATCAAAATGTTCTCTGTATCTATGAGTTTGTTTCTATTTTGTTTGTTTATTTTGTTCTTTAGATTCCACATATAAGCTGACTCACACTGCATCTGTGTTTCTCTGTCTGACATACTCCACTCAGCACAGATCCATCCATGCTACTGCAGATAGCAAGAACCTATTCTCTTTCATGGCTGAGCAATATTTTACTGTGTTATGTATCACCTACTCTTCATCCATTCATCCATCGATGGACACACAGGCTGCCTCCACATCTTGCCCATTGTAAACAATGCTGCAGTGAACATATGGATGCACATGTCCTCTTGAAGTAGCGTTTTGGATTTCTTTGGATAAATACCCAGAAATGGGATTACTGGGTCTTTCTTGTTACAGCCTTTGTTTTAAAGTCTATTTTTTTTTCTTGGATAAGTACTGCTATCCATCTTTTTTGTTTTGTTTTGTTTTCATTTTCATGAAATATCTTTTTCTATCCTTTACTTTCAGTCTGTGTATGTCTTTTGATCTCAAGAGAGTCTCTTGTAAGCAGCATATGTGTGGGTGTTCTTTTCTTACCCATTCAGCCATCCTATGTGTTTTGATTGGAACATTTAATCTACTTACATTTAAAGTAATTGTTGATAGATATGTAGTTATTGCCATTTTATTATTCATATTTTTAATCTTTTTTCATCTTAAAGAAGTCTCTCTAAGATTTCTTGTAATACTGGTTTGGTGTTGATACACTCCTTTTGGTTTTTCTTGTCTGGGAAGCTCTTTATCCTTCAATTCTAAGTGATAGCTTTGCTGGGGAGAGTAATCTTGGTTGTATGTCCTTGCTTTTCATCACTATGAATATTCCATGCCAATCCCTTGCAACCTGCAAAGTTTCTGTTGAAAAATCAGCTGATAATCTTATGGGAGCTCCCTCATAGGTAACTAACTGTTTTTCTCTTGATTCTTTTAAGATGCTTTCTTTGTCTTTAACCTTTGGTATTTTAATTATGATGTGTCTTAGTGTGGGACTCTTTGGATTCATCTTGTTTGGAACTCTGTACTTGCTGGGCTTATATGTCTATTTCCTTTGCCAGATTAGGGAAGTAAGCAGTCATTATTTCTTCAAATAGGTTTTCAATTACTTCTTCTTACTTTTCTCCTTCTGGTACCCCTAAAATGCAAATGTTGATATACTTGATGTTGTCCCAGAGGCCTCTTAAACTATCCTTATTTTTTTTTCTTTTGGATTCTTTTTTCTCTTTGCTATTCTGACTGGGTGTTTTCTGTTACCTTGTCTTCCAAATCACAGATTTGATCCTCTGCTTTATCTCATCTACTCTTGATTCCCTCTAAGGTATTCTTTATTTCAGTGATTGTATTCTTTGTTTCTGATTGGTTCTTTCTGATTATATTTTCTATCTCCATTTTTATGTTTTCTATCTCTTTGTTAAATTTTTCTCTGAGATTATTGAGCATCTTTATAACCAGTGTTTTGAACTCTGCATCTGGTAGATTGCTTGTTTCCATTTAGTTTAGTTCCTTTTCTGGAGCTTCGTTCTGTTCTTTTATTTGGGAAATGTATCTTTGTTTCTCTGTTTCTCGATTTTGGCTCCCTCCTTGTGTTTGTTTCTATGTATTAGGTAGGGCTGCTATGTTTCCTTGTCTTAGTAGAGTGACCTTATGTAGTAGGTGTCTTGTGCGTCTCAGTGGCCCAGTCTCCCTGGTTACTTGAGCTAGGTTTTCCAGCTAGGTTTTATGTGAGGTGTGTATGACCTTTTATGTGAGGTGTGTATGACCTTCTGTTGTAGTTGAGCCTTGGTTGCTGTTTGCATGTGAAGTGGAGGGATTGACTCTCAGACTGATTGGTTATGAGGACTGGTTGTGACTACAGTGGAGGAGCTATTATGCAAGGGGTGACCCTATGGAGCAGGGCTATGGTGCCTACCTAGTCTGCCCTTTGGTTGTGTCATCCTTGGAGGCCGCCAGGTGGTGCTTCAGCTTTGTCTGAAGCCTGCCACTAGGCATGACAGTCCAGGGACTCCTGGGAAGGGCCCTGCCACCAGCCAAGTTCAGTTCAGTTGCAGCCTGTGCCCTGCCTGAGGCCATCTGGCATGAGCCACAAAGCAAGATGGCCACCACTTGCACTGAGCTTAGAGGTGCCACCAGAAGCCAAGCCAGGAACCGAGGCTGGCTGTTACTTGTGACAGGCTTAAGGCTGCTCAGCAAGATGTATGGGACATGCCAAAGCCGGATGCTGTTTGTTTGGGGGTTGTCAACCTTTAAGAGACTATAATAAAGTCCGTAGCATAAGCCAAAGCAGGCTGTTTGTATGGAAAAGTCAGCAGAAGTGACTTGGGTGGGACTGAAAGTTGGGTGGTCCTGAAAGTTAGGTGGGGTGGGTTCTCAAGGAGTCACCAGGGTGGGGCTCATCAACAATGTTAGCTCAGTTGATGAAAACTCAGATATGGGGACTGCCTGCATCTGCACGCAAAAGGGTGGAGAACTCAACCAAGAAGCACTGGTTGCCACTAACTCCTTGTCTGTGAAATGCTGCCCTGCATCCCTCACCCTGAAGCCAGACAACTCACTTCCTCCCGGTATATTCTTGGTGTTTTTTTGAGCTGCTGCCCTAGCACTAGAGCTCAGAATGAGTTAGTCAGCAGCGAGTAATTCTGTGCACAAACCCTTAAAGGGAAGAGCCTGAAATTCCAGCTGACCTTATCTCACTCAGCCACAATTTCCACTGGTTTTCATAGCCAGAAATTATGGGAACTTCTCTTTCTGGTACTGAACCCTGGGCTGGGGAATCTAGTGTGGGGCTGGGATCCCTTACTCCTTCATGGGGGAACCTCAACAGCTGAGATATTTCTCCTAATTTTTAATGGTCATGCAGAGTGTGGACCAATCTGTTCCACATCTCTGTCCTTTTTACCAGTCTTGAAGTGGCTTCTTCTGTATGTCTTCAGTTGTAGGGCTGGGATTCAGCTAGATTTCAGGTGTATCTCAATTGTGGTTGTTCTGTAGTTTACTCGTAATTTTTATGTGGTCCTGAGAGAAGGAAAACACAATATTTTAGAATACTCTATTTTGCACTACAAATTTTTTTCCTTTCTTTAAAGAAATAACAATTCTTGTTTATTCGACAATGGATTATTAAATCCCCAAGCTTCTCTTTTTAACTTCCTTTGAGTATTTTACATCCCTGTGGATACACCATTAGGGTATTAAAAGAATAGAAATAAGGAAAGGTGAAAATTAAAGAAAGATAATTAGAAAAGATGATTTATAAATCCATCATAAATTATAAACCATGTGAAATAACAACTCCCAGAAAGAGTACCATATACATGGTAAAATTGTTCTAAAAAAAAGATAATATTTTGTCCATGATTGAGTGGCCTAAGAATAATTCACATAAATGTCAAGCGTGCACTAACAAACCAAGAAAGCACAGGTTGGACTACATGCTTAGCCTGGAATTTCTAATACATTTTTAAAGTTATGCCAAAAAGTTCTTGTGAACAATTTTAAAGAGTTTGTTGACCAGGTTACAATCTTTTTATTTATTTATTTATTTTACTGATGCTGGTGTAAAAGAAAAATTACATAAAAGAAAGGACTATAAAGGTGATTTAAGACATAAGAAGGAGAGCAAATCTCTTAATTAAATCCTTTAAATAAAGTACACTATAGCTTACTAGTACAAGTAACTGAACTGTGCTTCATTTCTCAAGCAGAAAAAATAATGTGTGATCTTTGTTTCTTATAGTATTCTGCAAGCAGACAAATAATTACGTCTTATTTTTAGTTACTATAAGTCTATCAAATTTTCATGATTTTAAGGGTATGGACTAGAACTAGGCACTATCAAGCAACCATTAATAAAGTTTCAAATCTTAGATTGTCTTATTTATATTCACACCTCTAACTTATGAATCATGTTTCAGTTACAGAAACTGATAAGTATAAAATAAGTTGTCCAAGCAGAAATAATGTCTTAATTAAAAATTTAATAGGAATAGTATCCAAATTCAAAATACTCAGATTTTGCTACTTTAGGAGAATAAATGCATTTTTATTTGGACACGGGGTCACAGGGATGTACACATTTGTCAAAACTCTTCCAACCGTGCACTTATGTCCTTAATTCAAAAAGAAGAAAAAAGACATCATTAACCATAATGCCCAAAGAGCTATAGTCACATAATATAAGAGAAAAATCCAAGAAATAGAAATGCTCAGGCTGTTTGTTATTGATTTGTGCAGTCACTTTAAGTCTTCTCTTACTTCAACCACTGTTTGATCACTGGATCTGGTCCTAGGGGAATATGTGGAGAAGCAATTGAACCAACTCTTTCTGTGCTTTTTACACACCTCACCTTGTCCCTCAGCATTCATGATTTAGAGAATGCAAAGTAGATTTCAAAGGATGCATTCATATCAAGGGGATTACATGAAAGTATTAACTTTTGTGGCTAAAAGGGCCGTTCTTTGTTGTCTTATCAGGGGGGAAAGTTTGCTTTGAGTGAGCTCCCCATGGCAAAGCTCTTTGAGGAATGAATTCTGAAGTGTATTCAACATGTCTTCAGGACCTTCTAGTTAAAACATTTAAAAGGGATAGCGGGACATCGTCCTTCACCATCCTTTCTGTCTTCGATGGATGATTTTAGCCAATCTGGGATTTTGGTACACTTCCTAGGAAACTTCAAAAATTGTCTTTATAAAAAGCAACTTTCTAAAGATTCCACATGTAGTAAGTCAAAAATTTTAAAAAAAAGTTTTTTCATAAATGCTGAATACAAAATTCAAACTCAAAAGTTTATTAAAAGAGTATTAAAATTTTATATAACTTTTTGCTTTTATTTACAAATGAAATTTACACAGAAATTTAACTATTAGTGAATTTACAAATACAGTATATCAATAAGGGATTTTAAGTCATAAGGTAAAAAAACCTTGTACCTATAGTAGTATTGTCCAAGGCATGAATAGAGAAAGTAAAAAAGAAGAAAAAAAGTCTTGTATAAGATCTGTTCTCACTTGTCTGCTCTTCAGGATCAGTTTGTCAGACTGATGTATTAGAACAAGAAGTAACTTCAGAGATCATCTAATCCTTTCCCTTCATTTTACAAATGGGGAAACTGAGACTCAATTTCTTGTGACTTGATTAAGGTCATTCATGAGGATCAAATAATATATCTTTCACTTTGTTACCCTTACATTTTCACCCAATTTAAGGTGAACCTTCAATTAAGTATTTCTAATGTCAAAAACACTGCCTTCTCAAAATAAGAAAAAATCCTGTTTAGACTTCATGTAATTAAATTAATCAAAAGCACAATCTGTGTAACCAGGTAGTCTTGGATTTAAATCCTGGCTCCAAATCATAGTCCCACTACTAGGTGGCCATGTGACCTTGAGTGAATTTCTGAGATTCCATTTCACTACCCATAAAATCATAAAAAACAACTCCTAACTCAGAGACTGCTGTGAGGGCACAAATGAGATCCTATAAATGAAGAGCCTAATATAGGTAGCAGGCTCTATAATAGGTAGCCAACATTGTATTTTTAAATTGCAGATGAGGAATGTGAATGTTTCCCTTAAAATTATTTGGTTTTGCTCTTGAGCCCTATAGCTAGAGTTACTAAAAGATGATTAAATAACATGTAATTATCAAACACATAAAAAATATTTCTTGACCTACACTTCTGGCAGGTACTGTGATGGTACCCAAACAACATACAATATTTCAGAATGGTACCTATCCTAAGAAAAAAAAAGGAAAAGAAATCATGAAATCAGTAGTGACCCATAAAATTATGTGATCAAGTGCTCAATCGTGTTAAAGAATCTTAAAGTGCTATGAGAAAAAGGAGGAGGTAGATCTCAGTGAGCCTTAGAATAGACATCCAGGACTGACTGGGTGGAAGAAAGGTGAATGCAGGAGGGGGAGTGAACAGGGAGGGAGAGAAAGTGGCCCCGACTGCAGGGTCTCTATGTTTGGTGGGAAGAAGGCCTGTGCAAGAAAGGCAGGTTCAAAACTGGGCAAAATATTCACACTCCACATGAACGTACGGAGCACCCATCCAAGTTCTCATGCAAGTAACACTGTGTATATTGTTACTTAGCTCCACTGGGACGCTACTGAATGTTGACTTTGATTTTACCCAGACAGAGAGGTTAAGTGCGAAGTCAGAGTAGCCAGATGTGGAACTAACACTCACATCCCATGCCTTTTGCCTGACTCCTTAATCACGGTCTTTAGACCATATTTCACACTTAAAGTTCACCATTTAAAATAGAAATTGACTTGCTACTCCCACTTTCCCCAAAACCATTGCATAGGAATCAAAAATTCAAGATTCTGTCCCATCTGTGCCAATAATGAGCTGTGAAGCCAAAAACGAGCCGCCTCCTCCCTAGATGAGTTGCTGAATGAAGCAGTTCCTTTTGGGTCAGGAATTTCACTGATCCAGCCAGTCGACTAGAGGACAGCAGAATACTATCTCCTATGCATCACACAGCCGGGATTTCTGGCTTCTGTTGTGTAAAACCATTTGGCAATACTGTCAGTTTTTATTATTTCTCTCTATCCCTTAAAAACTGAGTTCAAGGATGGAGAGGAAGAATTTATTTTATGGCTCTGCCTGATAAATACCCCAACTGGCAACTTTCTGATTATTTTCACGTCCCCCGTAAGCATCAGGTCGCTGGACAGTATAAAAATCCCTGATACAGCCTAACAGTAACATTGAGGGTGTAGCAGGACGAGAGAACGGGCAGTAGGGCAGTGGGAGCGCTTGAGAAGGGTCGTTGGGGGCATGTGGGCTTGGTCTTGAAGAACAAAATGAAAACAGAGCAAAGGGCAGCGCCCCCAAACCAACCAGGTCTCACGTATCACATGGGGTATTGAATGGACATAAACGTCCAGTAGACACGGAACACCCGGGGTAACACGTTTAATACAGAACCCTGCGCTGGTCTACAGCCCACGTGCGTCACCGAGTGCGCAGAAATCTGCCCTCGGTTTCGGCTCCCGGTCTGAAGCGCTCACAACTACGGCAAATATAGCGCGGCCCGCGTCTCCTGCCGGGAGCGGCCTGCCTTCTCCAGCGGGCCGCTCCTGCCGGCGCTGGGCAGGCATCCCCCAAGGCGAAAGGCTTCCGCGCGGTCGGAGTCTGGCTGCGACGGACGGGGCAGGGACGGACGAAAACAAGTGCTTGCCTGGGGACAGCAGAAGCCCCGAGTCAGCCGTGGCGGCTAGCCGCTCCGGCCTTCCCTCGGCGTATAGTCCGCGCCGGACCCGCCGGCAGCTGAAGGCGGGCGGCTCTGCTCCCGGCGCCGGGCGCTTCCCGGAAGGACGCCCCCTCTGGCCGCTCTGCGCCTGGAGCGTCCGTCCGCGGGGCTTGGTGTTGAATTAAACTCAGCGAGGGTTACGCTTGCACCACCCGTTTATATATATGTATAAAGACCATATAGGGGATGTGTGTGCGTGTGTGTGTGTGTATATATATATCCATCCCCATATGGTCTTTTTAAAAATATAACATATAGACCCAGCGAACTGAGGTCGGAGAAAAGGAGGGCGTGGGAGAGTTGCACGCTCTTTGGTAAAAAAGTCGGCGTTAATGGTATTCGTCTTTCCCAGGGAGTCAGACGGCGGTGCGAGGTCAGGTTTACCTCGTCCACCCAGGCACCCCGCCGGCGCGGTGGAAGCCGAGCGCAGGCAGCGGGGAGGGATCTCGGTCTTCCTGGCTCGGCGTTCCTGGCGGAGCGAACTGCAGAAACTGGCCCGTGCCCTTGGCCTCCACATGCCGGTGCCCACGCGGCCTTAGCCAGACGCACAGGCTTCCTCAGTGCACAGCAAGGGGCTCAGCGCTCTGCCATGGGCGCCCACCCATTCCTCCCTCCCTGGCACACCCCTTCTAGGACGCCCCGCCCCACTGTAAGTCATTTACTCCGGGGGCGGGAAGAGGACGCCGGAGAGGAAAACCAGTGGGGAAGCTGGTTCAGGAAGGACAGCGGACGGGCGCGGGCCGCTCACACACGCCCGTTTCCCACTGGCGCGCAAACTTGAGTTACTTTTGCGCGGGGGTAGCAGCGGCGCCCCTGCACTCCGCGCTAGCCGCTCGCGGGGGCGCGACGGCGGTAGCTGACCCACGTGTCCTGTCTTCCTTCGCCTGCTGGTCTCCAGACTCTGAAAGCCGCGGAGCGGCCGCCGGACGCTCACTGGAGCAGGCAGCGCCATGCAGCTGCTGCTGAGCCCGTGCGGACGCGCCCTGGGGGCGCTGATCCTTGCCTGCGGCGTGACGGCTGTGCAGGGCCAAGAGAGCGCATTCCCGCCGGCTGGAGCCACTCTGCTGCTTTTGGGGACCGGAGAAATCATGCCGCACCCCACTAAGACCTCTTGGTCGAGGGAGTCCAACGCCAGCGTGCTGGAGTCGTCGGCACCTCCACAGATGCCTAAAGCAGGGAAGCCGGTAGGAACCCCGCCACGCACCTTCCCCCCTCCTCCGTGCGAAGGATCCATCGAGATCAAAGAAACTTTCAAGTATATCAACACGGTGGTGTCCTGCCTGGTGTTCGTGCTGGGCATCATCGGAAACTCCACCCTGCTGAGAATCATTTACAAGAACAAGTGCATGCGAAACGGCCCGAATATCTTGATAGCCAGCCTGGCTCTGGGAGACCTGCTGCATATCATCATTGACATCCCCATCACTGTCTACAAGGTAAAGGGCGCCTGCTAACCAGGCGGTGGGCGAGCAACAGGTTGGATGGGGGAGACGGGGAGCCTTTGGAGGAAGTTTATTCAAGACGATCCATCCCTTCTTGAAAGTCAGTAACCATTGGGCTCTTGAGCCATTTTCCGCTCGAGCCCATTCCCACCTCTTTGGAGTGTACTTTCTCTTCAATAAACTGTTCCACCTCTTAAAAAAAAAAAAAAAAAAAAAAAAAAAAAAGGAAAGGAAGGAAGTCAGTAACCATTGGAAACAGATTCCCTTCTAGTCTTCATTACCCCCCTGCTAAACCTATAACAAGGGTAGTACCCACACCAGCAGCATCAGCATCACCTGGAAACATGTTAGAAATGACATTTTAGGCCCCAGACCTACTCTGGGTGGGATGCAATTTTTGTTTTAAATTTTAAAAGCCCTCCGTGTGATTATGATGATCTGTAAATTTTGAGAACCACTAGTCCTGAAGGATCTTGTCCCTCAGTCCAGCTCAGTGGGTACATTCTTTCTACCCTGAAGTTTTGGTCCAAGACTGGCAGGACTGACGTCACTTGAGAGCCTGTTAGGACTCCAAGTGCACCCTACACTTGCCAAATCAACACTGCATCTTAAGATACCTAGATGATGCATATGCACATTAACCTTGACGAGCATTTTCTTGGAGGATCCTGAAAGTAGAGGGGTTGGAATCTGCTTTTAGGGAGCAAATGGCCTAGCAGAAAGAGACCCGACTGGCAAGTAGGAGAACACAGTTCTCTTGCTGTAAATGACTGTCCTGTTTCTACTTTGTATTGGATGCCCGCAGTGGGATGCATGTGTCACTTTCTTTTACTCCTTCTAACAAGTCAATATGGCTCCATTTTCATAGGATTAATAGGATGCTCAAGGTCTCCCAATGAGTCAGGTAGAATAGGGAAGCTAATCTGTCATCTTCCAAAGTACTAGCTGCACCCCACAGATTAGTTCACGGACAAGACCAAGAACATTCGACTTAAAGTCTATAAAGAAAGGTTTCAGTAGCTGACATTACTGTGTGATCACCACGGGCATCAGAGGGAAGAGGCATGGAACACAAAGGCAGGATATTAGCTACCACACGATGGGACTCCGGGTTGCTTTGGAACCCTGTACACATTCCAACATCTCTGGACCTCAGTTTCCTCAACTCTACAATAAGGCTGCTGGGGTTTTGTGGTGTTAAGAAAAATAGCCTAAGTGAAGGAGAGCTGGACCATTTTAAAGGATGGTGCAAATATGTAAAACTCTGCTTCCCCATCATAATCAGCAATAGAAAATCACACGTGAAACAGAATCCAAGTGTAAGGGAATGGGAATGTGTTTTATAGATTCTCTTAAAGCTACTCCTGGATTTAGTACAGAAAAAAATAAAAGCATGGGATGTAGGATGACAGGCTTGTAGAGGATGCTTCAATCTTTGTGGCAGGAGAAGTTAGAAGGCATGCCCTTAATTTGCCATTCATGAATCTCTGGAAATCCTAATCCAAATAGCCATATATTAAAGGAATTCTAGATGTTGCTGAGGTTTAGAGATTGGATTTGGAATAGGAAATACTCCCAGAAATGAAGGATAAACAGAAAAAATTCTAAAATTCTGCATGACAACTGGTTCTTAGGAACTTTGAGGACTGACTGAGAGAAGCACAGGCTGAAATGGGTCCCTTCAACGCAGTCAGGGCTCCATTTGAGCCAGAAGTGACACATTTACTTAAGGACTCCCATAGACCAAGTCTTACCATTCCAATTTGGCAGAGGAATTTCAATTCTCTTCATCAAAGCTGACTTGAGAAATTTTAGAGTACAAAGTTTTGGGAGAAATTTTGAAATAAGTGAAATAAGATCCCTCTCAAATGGGAGGTTCCATGTAGTTTTGCTAGGCTTGCACAGAATTTTGTGCAAGCACAAAGGTCTGTTTAGGGAGGTCCCGGGAAGCCCCACTCGTCCAGCCCGGTTAGAAACCTACCTGGTCAGCCAGGACCGGAAGTGCATTTTCCTTGGGGTGTTGATTTCAGACAAGATGTAAATCAGCTCTTCCAGTGCCATCCTACATTCTCTGTCAGGTCAGATTATTACACTGACTACACCAGAGAATATGTGACTCCCAAGGGAGAACACAACTTTTATTTTCATTTCGAATTCCTTTATGATTTCCCTAGGAATTTACATTCTTTGCCTGAAACCATTTAGCCTGTTAAAGCTGTGTTTTTACTTCTGAAATAAACAAACTAATGAGTCATTACAAATCAGGCCATCTAGTGTTCTATGTCGGTCATAAACACATCCATCACAAAGAATAAGGTCCTATCACTAGGTTTACCCTCATTGAAACTTACATGGTAGGCTTTTGTTGACTTTTATAATATGCATAAATAGGTGTCACTTGCATAATGTAACCACAATGGTGACCATTTATTATGGTACTCAGTTTATTTATTAAAGCGCTGCAATAAACCTTACAGAGGAGGTATTGTTCTCAACCCCATTTTGTGGGGAAACTACAAGTTGGAGAGGTGATGAAGTAATTTGCCCAATATCACAGCACTAGAAAAAAAATGAAACTAGGCTGGAACCCAGGCCATCTCGCCCTAGAACCTGTCCTTCCTGTCCCCCTGCACTGAGCAAGCTGTGGTACAGCATGTCCTTCTCCAACCTAGAGCTTCATCAGGGCCCCGTTGGGGAGTGTTGGTGGACTTATGTGGTGCACTCCCACACGGGGGACACTTGGCAAGCATTTTCTGTTTGAATTTGAGTTATCTGATTTCGAGGTCTTGAAATCCCCTTCAGAGGGTTTGTACTGTGTGGTACTGATAACAGCATTGTTTGCTATTCTAAAAGCTTTATTTACTGGAACATCAGCCCAGGACTAGATGAAACCCATTAATTTCCCTGATAATTATGATGCCATATAAGTAAGTTTTTAACAATGCATCTATTATTTCAGAGTAATCAGGTATTATAATTCACAGAAAATAATTTAAGTGAATTATGAATGCCATTAAAATTTATCAGAAGTGGAACACTTGACTCTCTAAACCAGTGATTTCTAATTTTCATTTTGTGAGACATTACAGTTCTTTTTGAGAATCAAGTTAATTATTTCTATTATATATAATTAGTAATATATATATAATTTATATAACTATAATTAATATACAGTGTGTTATAAAATACATGTATATGCACAATCACAATTTCTAAGGGTTCATAGCATCTTCCAACTCATTTATTGACACACTCAGGGGCCGAGAAACATCAATGTAAATCTATTACATTAATTTGGAGTTCAGTAAATCAGGAGTTCAATAAAGCTGACAAACCACAAAATGTCAGAGATCTTGCTGGAAGCCACAGACCCTGGCACCACTGCAGAATGAGACAGGACATCACAGGGAGGTGCTGTTGTGAAATGACAGACCTTAGGAGATGCGTCTGCTCTGCCTGCCTCCCTCAAGGAACTGGGTCTCCGGGAACTTCTAGGTAAATTCAGTCCTCTCACCAGATCTCCTGTATTAGGGAGGGAATCCAGGTTGAAGGCCAGAGAAGTATTACAGGACATTCAGCAAATTAAAGCTGTTAAAGGGCTTCAAATATTTATGTGAACATGATGAAAATAAAAGCCTTGTTTATCCTTCTCAGCAGTACACATTAGGGCTGTTACACCTGGTATTCACGGTATTACATAAGACCTCCAGATGAAAAATGCAAACTGTAATCATCCAAAGAGAATATTTAAAAATATGTATGTATACAGATAGATAGATAGATAGATAAATAGATAGATAGGTGACTACCATCTGTAGTGCCTAGCACATAGTAGGCAAATTAATTTGTGTGTGTTTGCGTGTATGTGTGTGTGTGTGTGCACATGTATATGGATGAATAAAAATGGAAATTTCTTTTATTTTTTTGGTTGGTTCCCTGAGCAAGATTGAGCCCTGGCCATGGCGGTGAGAGCGTCCAAGCCTAGCCACTACACCACCAGGGAACCCCCCCACACACACCAGAATGGAAATTTCTTAAGGAATTTTTTTCAGCTTTTGCTGTTATAAACATGACTGCAAATAACATCTTTGTTCATATAGCTTTGCATACACATGTGACTTTATCTGAAGAGTAAGTTTCTAGAACTAAATTAATCAAAGTATATGTGCATTTGTAATTCTGCTATATTACAATATTGTGATCCAAAGTTATTGGTGTACTCTTATTTTACTTGGAATCACCATTTTATACATCTTCATACGTATATTGATGTCTATCTCTTATACATATATATATATGTGTCACCATAACAATATTTACATGGTTTATATATATGCACTTGACCCAAAAGCCAAGGTTTAAGTATCTGACATGAGGATGTATCTCTCCTCATTCACAAGCTACTACTTATTTACATCCTTTGCATATAGACTAAAATGAATGGGGTAATCTAAATTAAATGTTTGTTGCCTGTGAGAGCCTATCTGACTATTAAGTTACAGTAGCACCAATGTCAAAGCTGTGTGGAAAGCAAAAGAGCTGTGTGCACTTTGTGGATGCTATGAAGGCTTTTATGTTGTTGGTTGGTTGGTTAGTTGGTTTGGCTTGGTTTGGTTTAGTAGTGATACTCAACAAGCTGGATTACAGGTTGACATTAAAATTTCTTTAACTTCTTTTAACTTCTTAAGAAGTTAAAGTTTCTTGAGCCTATAATGTTTTTCAATTACTTATGAATTTTATTTAACAATTTCACTCTCTTTGTGCTATATTGGATAACTGAGGTAATATAGTTAATTCTCAAATAGAGCTTCCTTTCTGTGCAAGCAAATTGCTTTTGGAAACAAATCTGCTTATAAACTGATAAGGCAAATATCGATGTCGGTTTTAGGACCCAAGTATAATCAGATGTCCAGTGGTGGTGGAGAGCTTTTTGAAACTAGGCTGGAGACCCATTGGAGTGCCTTTAGGTAGCTTTGCTGTTAAGGCCTTGTGGGCTTCTGTTAGAGGCGAAGGGGCTGCCTTCATCACTCTGAGAGACAAACTACTATTGTTTAATGTTTAACTAGCTAAGGTGGGGTACATCTAACATTAAAATGCTGGCTTGTCAAAATGTAGAATTGCTTCACTGAACCCACAAATGAGTTTTGAGTCAAGTGACCTCGTCAGGTAATCAGGTATTTTCTGCTTGTGACAATCAAAACTATCTTTCTGAACCAAGTCACCTTTCTCACTGTTTGATCTTAGACTACTTCTAGTACTTAACATGTTTGTGTACAATTAACTAGTTTTATAGAAGTAAAAATTAATGGAAGCCCATCAAATTTAACTTTTGAAGTTATAATATTTCAATCAGTAAACAGAAGTTTATGCATATAGAGCAATGCAAGAAGTAAAGGTATCATTGGGTAGGGAAGTCTAATTTCTTCCAAGATCATAACACTATTTTAATTTCCAGTTAATTTAGTGAGATATTTTATGAATACTTTAGTAACATTTTGGGATGTTTTAGTAGCAGAAGCATTTCGAACCCAAAATGGAACCTAGATCATATTTGAGATTCATTTATTTAAAGCAAAAAAACAAAAAGAAAGAAAGAAATGCAGAGCACCATTTAAGCACATTTAGAGTACTGGCTTTTAAAACGTATACATAAAAAGTAAGGCTAGAACTTTGAATAACTTCCATTTAATTAACAATTAACAAATGAACACAACACCCCTGCTCACCTAGCATACTGCCTGCAACAGTCAATACTAGACAAATGCTTGCTGACAGAACACGGTATACATGAGATGTAAGGATGGTGGGACCTCACTAACTCATATTCCTATAAATATCCAGATAAAAGGAAGGAGAAAGTTTGTTCCCCTTTCTGTATGATGATATTGATCATAAGTGAATAACAGGTCAGTAACAGATTTCAGATAACCCAGAAACTCAGGATTTTATATTCTTAATTCACTGCTTTTCACACATGGATTCTCATAATAAAAGGGTTGGCAAACACTTGGCCCTGGGCAAGAAAAGGTTCCCTAGGTTAACTCCATGGCACTCCCTGTGTTTGCCTTTGATCTGCCACTTGGTTGCTTCACAAATCCAAGCCTCTCAAAATGTTAAGGCAGTGTTTCTTTCAATATGGTAAGACTTATGTATCAAAGCCTTTACATTTTTCTTTGCTCACTTTAAATGAATCGTTCAAAATCGAAGCTATGTCCACAGCTGTACAAAAGGACGAAATAGCCAAGCCCCTGTTGTTTCAGGGCCAGAGTGACATGTTCTTCATTTCACAAAGAAAACCATATAAGGTTATCTCTGTGTGGCTAATATGTTATAGTTGATTGTTTTTATAGAAACATGCCAAATATTAATAAGTGATTAAGTGCTCTAAAGAGTGTTGACAGATAAAGCCTGAGCTGAAATAAGAGTCAAGATGTAATTTATGATGTGAAACATTCTCTTTCTGTACTTTACAAAGTTAAAAAGAGGTTGGTTGTGTTTGGGGAAAAGCTGAGTGTGGTGTGGGTACACCTTAGCCAACAGCTTCTCTAATTTTAGACTTTTCTTTTCAATGCTTTTACTCTAAAATTTTATTTCTTTCCCTATCGATCCATCCTCTAGTGTAAATGTAAAGAAACAAGAAAATGGCCAAAATGTGGTTGTAAGTGAGAGAGAGGAAGATCATTCCTGAGTCAGAGATCTAGTAGCAAAGTTGACTAAACATTACTCAGGCACTTCTCTGTCCCTGAGACTTGCGACCATGCTCATGCCTCTTACGTCCCCTCCCTCCTTCCCTACTCTTTAGCTCCATCGTAGTTTCCAGAAAGAAGGAAAACTTGCTTTGAATGTTTACATTTTATACTTTCTGCCCCCTCATTCAATGTTTTCAAATTATTTTAAAGGGCTTTTAGATTCCATAGTAATCAAAGGTTTTCTCGTAATAGCTTACTAATGTCCCATAAGATAATTCTCTGGATAGAATTAGATTTAAGTAAGACATGAAATTATTTAATAATAAGGTTTGTCGAATTGAGTATCTCTTTCTGAACCATGAGGCCATAAAGTTGTAATTCTTCAGTTTCTTCACCAGTCATGTTGATCTTCTCCAACAGACAGCCTAGATAAGTGACTCTGATAACAGACTAGGTTTGTAAATAGCATTTTTTTTTTTTTGCTCTTAGGTGAGTCTTTACAAAATATGTAATGTGTCAATGCAAGTTTTTAAGCACAAACTGTGGATATACTTTTTAAGTTCAGATAATAGGATAGTAGCCATCTATTTATCTATTTACCTGTTACAGACAAGGGATAAATTTTATTGTAACACTGATAGGGAAATATAGTTAAGGTGTCTCCTAAAACATTTTGTTAAATCTTTTCTGTCTCTTTGCTTCTCTTGGAGATTTTGTTTCAAGAAACTTAATTCATATTCATAGAGTCATCATTCTATTTCAGCAAGTCAGGAATCTTTCCAGAGTAGTGGAAAACCATCTGTTTTGTGGCTGTTCATGCAACAGAATCCTAGGGAGAGATTTTCTGTCTTGCACAACTCCAGGGGGCACTGTTCACATTCTGGTCTATTTAAATAGCATTCCTGGAGGATAAACTGACAGTTTTTTTCTGACCCATGTATTTCTAATCCACATGGCCTAATCTTTAAGTGATTAAGTATACATTTTAATGGATGCAGGATTGAACTCATAATTGATATTTGTCCCCTTGGGCACTGGTGAAATGTAAGTCAAGAAAATGTTTTCTATGCACTTGACCAGCAACTTACTTTAAATTCTCTCTGTACATATGAATAAAAAAAGAAAGGGAGCTCTGACCTGGACATGCTTGAATGAGGAGTAAAATGCTAGTTCAAATGCAGCAAAACTCTTATCTGCTACAGGAAACAGAGATAAAAAACAGAAGAATATACCCTTTTCCAAAGTTGTGAAATATAACCACTTCATTAATTTCCCTCTTTTGACTCTTACTGTAAAAAACATAACACCAGTCATTTGAAAGCGATGTTCACAGCTCATCATGAAATGGAACAGACAGCAGTCCGGTAAAGTAACCCTGGTTTGTCTTCATTAATATGATCATCTCTTAGATGATCATCTCTTACAGTGTCTCTATGCTGAGTGCACCCATCTCCACCAAACTCACAACTAAAGCTGCTCATAGAATCCCATTATACAATGAGAAACAGTAGGTACAGTTTTTTATTGGTCATTTCCTTGGTAGGTTTGAGTAGGAGAGAGAGGTTTGAGTAGGAGAGGAATGCTTGCTTTTCACCTCTTCCAGCCTGCTTGGAAGGCTGAACTCCAACAAGGGAACGAACAGCCATCCTTCATAGCTCAAGGCCCTGGCACTGTGTCAAGAAGACCTGGTCATCTTAGAAGGGACTAAACAATACAAAATATAAATGCACAGTCATCTCAATTCTCCAAAACAGTTTGTTTTGAATATGAACACTGTAAAGCTCATGACAAGAGTTTTATCCCAAGATTTCTGCCTTACAAATTTAATCATTCATCCATTCACTCATGTATTCACTATTATTCAATAAGCATTAATGAGTGAGCATTGTGGGTCAGGCACTGTGCGAGGCATGAGTGTTTTATAATAATCTGAAACAAATAAGTAGTTAAAGTTCATTGTTTATGCTTAATAAAAAATAGGAAAAGAAAGTGACACATAGAGTTAATGAGGCAAATGAACCATCGTTAGTTCAAGATGGTTTAACTGGCATTTCCTGACTTTATGGGGCTTCATTCCTTTGGGCATTAAGTGTGGTGTGTATAACAGGGTTTCCTCCATTTAATTTCTCAAGAATGTAATTTTTAATTAAAAGAGAAATGAAAAATGTTGGAGAGATTTTGTAGGACTCACTTAAAGAAAGGATAGTTATTTCCTATTTGTGCAATTTATCATTTTAGAAATTAAAAAAAAACTTTATAATCTAAAAATAATTTTGTAATGTCATATAAAAATAATTTATTTGGTTTCTGTTGTCCTCTTTTCTCAAACAGCTGTTCCAACATAAAGTTATGAAGTCATGGCCATCCCTGAATAGTAACCATATAATCATTATGGTCATGTGTTTTTTATTTGTTTACTTGTGTTTATTCACACAAAAGAAATGTGCTAGAGAAGCAGTAGTATAAGCCTTAGGGGAAAGGGGTCAGCACAAGCACAGGCAATCATTTGTAAAATCACTGCATGGCTTGTAGGACCCAAAATAACAAAAACTCTTCCTTGGATGAGCCATCACAATGTGAAAACCAGTGTCAGTTGTGGGAGTATTTCTCACTGGTTTGCATTTGCTAAATGTTAGGGAATGCATGTTCAAACTTAATTTTAAACAGGACCTAACAGGGATCTAGAAACAATATCGACCTCTAATATTCTTTTTGCCATCAGAGTCTTGCTTGATTATGTGATTGATTTGTCTTCAGTATTCAAACCTCGCCCTTAAGTTCTTCTCTAATTTAATGGGGTAAAGTCCAAAGGAAAAACTGAACATAAGGAATAGGAATGTATTATTGCTGGATTTAAAGTTAGAATTCCTCCTTCTTGCAGTAAAGAGAAGCAATTTCTTCTACAAAGAGGAAAACTATATTTTTAGATGTCAAGTTATATATGTTGGATATCATTATTTTTGTTAATAATTTCTAGGAATTATAAAAATCTATAATACTTTTTTACCAAATTTTAAAGGGTGCATCTTGGTAGAAAGTGATTTTTTTTTTAACTTCACAGCTTTTCCCAGCCCAGAGCTTTGTTTACTATTAAACAAGAGGTTGATGTCTTTGCATTTTAAAAAGCTCCAAGCGCTACTCACCAATGTGACTTCTGGAGGCCACTAAGAGTAGAGCATTCGTAGTGGGTGTGGTTTCTGTCACAGGCTATCAGCCCTCTCCGTATCTCCACAAAGGCTTCTGGTCAGAAAGAGGCAGAGGTTAGTCGAGTCAGTTTTCTCAGTACAAAGTAATAAAAGTGACAGTGGGCCCTTGGTGCCCCCTCTTTTGTGACCACTAAGGAAGAGAAGCATTTAGGTCTGAACTGAAACCCTAAAATCCTAAAAAGCTAATGAAGATCAATGCTCCCTATTTTGCTGTTCTTTTCCCGTTGGAAGGACAGACTAGAAAGTTGTAATCTCCCAGTTGTGATTAGCTCTCTGACTACCTCTGTGTTGAACTTGAAGAGAATTCTTACAATTTTCAGTTTGTGTTTCCCTGTCCTCTTTGATAACTTGGGTCAGAGGTGGGGCTGCAGGCCTCCCAGTGGTATGAAGAGAAACAATCCAACTTCTAGGCTGAGCCAAAAACAATAGTAACCTCAAAACAGGCCCTCGACTCAGTGAAGAGCTCGTTTTCATTGGCCAGATTTCTTTCCCTTCAGGAGCCTGGATACTCATTCATTTTGATCCATCTGAATGCTGTACCTCTACAATACTAATATTTGCATATTTGGAAATACTTTGAGACAGTAAAATACTTGAAACTACCCAAATTATATGAATAAAATAGCTATGTTGTTAGAAGAAAATTTTATTGTGCATCTAGATAGTTTACCATTGTTTGGTAACATAGCTAGCTATGGGTTTTAAAATACTAATATATATTTAATTCTAAACATGCTTTTTTTCTAAGATCAGCTTCTTCAAAACACTGCCAACTCTGGCATCAGGCCATGTGGATTCAAATGTAGATCTATTACTCACTTAAGTGAGTGACCAAGGACAATTATATTACTTGTCGAATGATGAATAGCAAATTACTCCAAAACTTAGTGGCTTGAACAATAACATTTGTGAACTCACCCTCTGTCTGTGGTTCAGGAATTCAGGATCCACTGGGTCAGGGTCTCTCATGGGAGTGCAGTCAAGCGATTGGCAGAGGCTACAGTTGTCTGAAGGTTTGCCTAGGGCTGGACTGGAGCATCTTTTCATTCACACACCAGGCAAATCAGTGTTAGCTGTTTCAGGATTCCTTGCCATGTTGGCCTCTCTGTAGGCGTGAGTAAGTATCCTCCTTGGGCCTTTTCCAAAATGAGTGATCCAAGAGAGAGCAAGGAGGAAGCCACAATGCCTTTCATGAACTAGTTATCAGACATTACACATCATCGCTTACACAACATTCTATTCTTTGAAAGCAAAGCATTAAGTTCAACCCAGGTTCAAGGGGAGAGAAGTGAGACTTCACCCTTTGAAGGAAGGAGTTTCAAAAATTTGTGAACATATTTAAAAATCAACATAACAAATTAACAAACTGCTAAGTGCATCAGTTTATCTATAAAATGGTCATAATAGCAGTAGTAGTACTAGCTCATAGCATTGCTGTCGAGATTCTGTAATATATATGTAAAGTGCTTAAAACAGTGCCTAGTCCATTGTAAGCACCATATAACATTATTTTTTCTATTTTTTCCCTGATACACCTAAGGACAATCAGAATGATTAGACAAATATTATCTGGATAATTTATGCCAAGATGGGTCTGGCAGAACCGCTGTAACTTGTTGGAACCATTTATCCTTATGTTTCCAAGGGCAATCGGCAGTTCTTTCAAGGCATCCTGAGTTATAGCTAGTCAGGCCTGCAGCACCTTGAGTCTTCCCCATTTCAGTTCATGGCTCCAATATTTACATGATAAACCTCTTAGAGTTTCCTGACTCCTCACATGTGACATGCAACTCCCGGACAAGTCCTATTGGCTCTACTTTCAAAGTATATCCAGTCTCTAACTCATTCCCCTGAGCCCCAGGGCAAAATAGGATCCAAGCTCTCATCAAAGCTTCTTTTCTTGATCTCACATTCTATTCTACATTGAGCATACAGAGTGATCTTTTTAAAAAACACAAGTAAGATTGTTGAATTTTCATTTTTAAAAACCTTGCGATGGATTTCCTGAAAAAAAAAAATTCAAACTCTCCCCTTTACAGCTTCATGTAGACACTTGGTCTGGATCACTCCGCAGTAGCCCTGATGGTCTTCTTCCTGTCCCTTCAACTTACCTGACTTATTTTGACCTCAGGAGCTTTGCACCAGCTCTTTCCTCTGCCTAAAATGGCTTCTTCTTATTATTATTTTTTTTTTTTGGGGGGGGGGTTCTTATTTTAGTCAGGTCTCTACTCAGATGTTGCTTCCTCAGAGTGACCTTGCTGAGAAGCCTATCAAAGCGCACCCTGAATCCCACCACAATCCCCACTGTGTGACACCATATTAAACATGCAAAATATTTGCATGTTTTTTGTCTGCTTCCCTCACTGGACTATAAGCTCCATGACAGCAGGGAGTTTGCCTTGTTCACAGAATGGGATCTGACACACAGTGGATACTCTATAAATGTTAACTGAGTTAATGAATGAACAAGCAGAATTATGAGTCAACAGATCAATCCGGAAGTCACAAGATAGAGGATAGTCCAACCCACAGATATATTCTGACTGTTTTTTAATATGATTTAGTTGACAACTTTTAAAAATTATAAGATTTCATATAAAAATTCCCATCTGCGACTAAAAATCGGGAGATTTCTGTATTTAGAGACCCTTGGCAAAAATTGTGCCAGATTCAATAGCAGCTGCTCCTTTTAAATAGGATTTATTTACCCCAGACCTCCTCACTCTCCATTATCTTCCTGACACCAGTGACCCTCCTACACCTGGCTGCCTCCGCTCCTCTGTGTTACCTACCTGGCCCTGTAGGCTTTCAAGGCCCTAGAATAAGTGTACTTGTTGTAAGTTTGCCCATACATATTGGGGTGATTTTTCATGCCTAGCTTGGAAATGAAATTGGCCCCATGTTGGAGTTCCATGTCGCATTCATACTGAGGTACGTTTCAGCCTTGGGCACGATCCTTGTTAAAGAACAATTATCCAGCTGGACAAACTCCACAAAGAACCTTCACTAATGAAAGCATGGAAGGACACAATGGTGTTTCAAAACAGTTTTCACTTTTGAAAGGTTAATTTTTAAACCATTAAAAAGAAACATAAATTTGAGATATTTTTCTTTATTTTCAAAACCTCATGAATATTCTATGCAGATGTTACACCTAAAGTGACTCATTTATGAGTGTGGGGCACACCCAGTTGTCTTAAGAAAGAAAATAACTGAGTTTAACAATAGATCATTGCATTGTCTGGTAAGATCAAGAGAAATACATGTGTAATAGCAAGAACTGTATATTTCTGCACATTGTATGTATGTTAGGAACTTGACTATTTATTAAACATCTATGGTGTGTTGGGAGCTGTATTAGGCAGTTGTAGAGCCTGTGTGTCAGATATCCTAGGATTGCCAGGCAACAAAAACTAAGCAAAATAAACAAGTAAATATTATCATGTAAGCAATAGGAACTGATAAGTGCTATAAATCAAAAGGAAAGTGGAGTAAGGTAAGGGAGATGGGGAGGCCTGGCTGGTTACTGTTTTTAATAGTGTGGTCAAGGTAGGTCATGTTGAAAAGTGGAGATTTGAGCAAGACCTGAAAGAAGTAAGGAGGTTTTTCTGGTCGGTCCATGGGGAAAGAGCCTTCCAGGATAAGGAAAGATCTAGAATAAAGACTGAAGGCAAGAAGGATCCTTAGTATGTTCAAGAAACAGCATGCCTACTCTGGCTCGGTTGCTGTACAGTCAAGTTGACTAGAGTCAAGAAGAAGTACACTAATGCACAGGCTGTTCTCCCTAGCTAAAGGATATGTATCACCTATTTTAAATTAAGGTGTATTTTGATTTGACCATGAACTGAGCACTGGAGACTCCATGACACTATAAGAGACATATTCAGCATTGCAGGCTCAATTTTGGAAAGGGAACGGAAGTGACTGGCTCAAGTTGTCTCTGTGGTGGAGATCCTGACCCTAAGTTACTACAGATGCATAATTAATTCACAAACTGGTTGCATTTTCATTATTCCCAACACACTCCTGTTCCATATGTAAAACACTAGTGCTTTCCAAAGGAGTAAAACAATAAGAATTGAGTAAAACAATAAGAATTGAAATTTGTTGTCTTACTCTGCATGTTAATTACTTCCCACTTAAGTAACGCAGTTCAGAGAGTGCCTGTGAGAATTTCCCTAACAGCTTGGTGTCTCCTAATGCAGCTACTCGCAGAGGACTGGCCCTTTGGAGTTGAGATATGTAAGCTGGTGCCTTTCATTCAGAAGGCTTCTGTGGGCATCACTGTGCTGAGTTTGTGTGCTCTAAGTATTGACAGGTAAGCGCGTATATTTAAGTCAGGTATACTGTGAACTAGTGATGGCTATGTCACTTAGAACATAAACTCTGTAATTCAATAAAACCAGGCTCCGCCAGCTTGACAAACAATTCTATTTTGCTCTTCAGATATCGAGCTGTTGCATCTTGGAGTCGAATTAAAGGAATTGGGGTTCCAAAATGGACAGCCGTAGAAATTGTTTTAATTTGGGTGGTCTCTGTGGTTCTGGCTGTCCCTGAAGCCATGGGCTTTGACGTGATGACCACTGACTACAAAGGAAGTCATCTGCACATCTGCTTGCTCCATCCCATTCAGAAAACACCCTTCATGAAGGTAAATTTTACATTTTTCCCCTTTCTCTTCTTGCCTCATAAATATTTAGCTATTTGCTTCTTAATAGTCCCTTCTTAGAAGCTACTGATTTATGACAGTCCTTGGCATAAATTAAGAGTGTAGATCCCACAACTGCAGGGTTAATAGTGACTAATGACTTGGACTGCGAGAAGCTAGTCACTACTTCTCCAAGAATCCCCCTGGCGTTCAAGGATACTACAGGTAAACCAGGTTCACATGAAACACTTAATCTGGATTTCTAGCTTTTCGTCACATCTCCACAAGGACTGACACCGACTGCGTTTTCTGCATAAGACAACACCACAGTCGTTAGATGGAGTACATGGTTCAGTGAATGATCAAATAGAAGTCCCCATGGTATGAATGGATTCTGAGTGGTAAGCCTGCCTGCCCTCCCTCTGAAAGGCAAGCTGCCATTGTAAAGAAGTTTTCCTCTTGGCCGTTTATTCAAGAACGTTTAATCAGCAGATCAGAAAAGAAAGGTAATGCTGGTCATCGGAAGATAGAGCCTAAGCATAAACAGCTCCTTCTAACAGAATGGGTGAAGAGGAATTAATGCAAAGGGAGCTCATCTAAGTGTCACTGGTGATTACTTTCCATTTTGCATATAGGAAGACTATACAAAACTTTATGAATTGTATAGATCACGGAATGGAAAGAATAAAGAAGGACATTAATTGTGAAATGGAGAATGAGATTATCGTTTTCTTGTTTCTTATTAGTTAAAAGAGCAGAAGTACTGCATAGATTGCATAAATTCTGCTGTGATACAGCTGTATCTGGAGCAACAATTTAAAGAAAAAAGAACAGATAATAAATAAATAAATAAAAGGTATATGTCCTAAGCAGCTTTGAATTTGTTTTAATTATCAGGTTAGATTTATACATTACTGAGCTAAATGACTAACATAGACCTTTTCATATCTGTTTTTCCCATGAAACAAATGTGTTAAAAAGTAAACATTTCCCTTAAACACCATGAAGTCCTTACATATTGAGATGTGATATTTCATACAAAGAATACCTTCAAGATAACTTAGCTATGTAAAGAGAAATATATCTGAATTACCAAATAGTTTAAATTTTGCCCAACTATTTAAAGTTTAATGCATAATTAGAACACACTGCTTCAAAAAATTGAAATGCTTTTTAGGAAACGTTTGTTTCATTTAATATAAGTATTTATTTGTTCAGTGAGTCTATGTAGTATTTATAAAATGCATCTACTTTAGAAAATAATTATTCCTTGTTGAATATGTTTTTTTTTACCATTTAACATTTTTATATAAGATTTTCTTACAGAGAAATACTAATCATAAAATTCTCTCTTCCCCATAGTTTTACAAGACAGCTAAAGATTGGTGGCTATTTAGTTTCTATTTCTGCTTGCCATTGGCCATCACTGCATTTTTTTATACCCTGATGACCTGTGAAATGTTGAGAAAGAAGAGTGGCATGCAAATTGCTTTAAATGATCACTTAAAGCAGGTAAGAAAGTAGAAATATTTGCTAACTCATGATTATAATTATGATTATGAACAGCAAAAGCATCATAATAAACTAAATTTTTTCCACACTGGAGCATATCTCCTTTTCCTTGCTCCTGCTATTTTTGAATACACAAAGAATATTTTTATAATTCCTATAATCTAAAGGGTCTAGAAAGAGCCATAACTTTTTACAGATGAATCTCTAGACTTGGTTCTAATTCACATTAACTATTCAATTTAAAGCTCAGTGTCCTGAACTTTTTACAAATGCCACTGACGTGTTTTGTAAACAATATTACATATTCTGTTTGGGAAAGGAGAATGCTGTAATTATAATGACACATCTTTTCAGGGTCTGACTGTGCTTGTATTTCAGAGACGGGAAGTGGCCAAAACCGTATTTTGCCTGGTCCTTGTCTTTGCCCTATGTTGGCTTCCTCTTCACCTCAGCAGAATATTGAAGCACACACTTTATGATCAGAATGATCCCAATAGATGTGAACTTTTGAGGTAAGAAAAGGAAAATAGAGATAGTTTTGGAATTAAATGCCATGCCAATATTTTCCATTGATCCCTTTCATGGCAGAAAGACAGAGTACCGTGTGCCTGATCTGATCCTTAGGGAGCAATTAAGATTCCCTTTTTACTTGCACTCCTATTTGAAAAGATGGAGTAAAGGAAATGAAAGAGAACACTAGGACTGGAGAGCCAGAGCTGGCCAAATGATGAGTGAGTGGCACGATTGAAAATATCAGGCCTGATTCTCCCTTTACACATTGTAAATCTTTTTCTTCAGCTTGCCTCAGTGCTTCCAGATGAGATTTTACTTTAAAAGAGAGAATTGGGCACGATGGGAGGCAGGGGCTAGTGTATCTGATGACAAGAGACAGAGAATGAGAGAGAGACAAAAGCAAGAAAGAGAGGCAAAGATCATTACCACCAAAGACCTATGATAAAGTCAAAACCATTTCATACAGGTATTATTTTTCTTCATGAGAACACGGAAGTCTGCGAAGAATACATGCTCGATCAACCTATTTTTAACAGACATGTTTTGGGTTGTTGTTTTTTATTTTTTTCAGCTTTTTGTTGGTATTGGACTACATCGGCATCAACATGGCCTCCCTGAATTCCTGCATTAATCCGATAGCTCTATATTTGGTGAGCAAAAGATTCAAAAACTGTTTTAAGGTAAGAGTATATTCCAAAAAAGCTCTTTTTAATCTGGCACCAAATATAACACTTCCAAACTACTAATATTTCTATCCAGAGAAATCTAGCAAATTATTTTACACTTTTCCCTTGCATTACATCATGGATGATTTTGCTCACAAATTTACTATAGTTAATTTCTACCTATAAATCCTAGTCAACCAACCACTCCCTACAGCTTCAACCAATCAGTTGTACTAATAGAATTGCTCAAAAAATTAATAAAAATTGCATGCATTGATGTCTGACAGACATCACATGATGAATAAAAGCTAAACATGAATTAAATTCACTTTTTCTGTTTTGGGTAGATTTTGGACTGTACAACACAATTTGAATTATAGATAAATTGGTCTTTTTTTCATATGGACAGGAGACTAGCAAGTCAAACAAAGAAATTTAATTCAGATTCTACTTCCTCTTTTCTACTTTCTTAGAAGAAATGTACTACTTGGTGTGGAATATATAATTATTCTTTATTTGGCTGGTTGCAATGTAACATCCATCTATCCATCCTATCATTCCTTCAGTGATCTAACATGGAATAAAATATTCCCTCTCCTTCGATGGAAATGATCTGTTTGTCCCTGGGAGTTCATTATTAAAAAGCCAAGAAATTAGCTTCCTTGTAAACTCTAAGGCAGTCTATAAAATTATTGGCCCACTCATAAACTCATAGGTTTTAGAGCTAGAAGGGAACGTTCATCAAGATCTTCTCTCTCATTTTACAGAACAGAAAACAGTGGGCCTCTCATTTCCTTATACCTGTAGATTCTCAGAAAACAAACAGAATGAGCGAAGTTTTGAATTTTTTAAAAAAAAGAAGGATAAATGAAATGGAGACACTTGCATATTTTATAACCTCATTGTGTAATAGTATTGAATGGGCACATGAGTGACTAGAAAAAAATGGCAATGTGATATTAAATTCATTAATATGGAAAGATGTTTATGACACTATCAAGAAAAAGCAGATTTATCCAATTGCTATAGTACAATTAGTGTACATATAGTTGAGTTTTATTAAAATGAATTACATATACTCTTCGACACACATGAACATGTACAGTCATGTGTATAGGTGTGCATGATAATATTTCTATGTGCATATGAAAAATCTTGAGTTATATTATTTATCAAATATTAAGAGTATTTCTCAAGTAGTCAAGGTTAAATATCAAGAATTAAGAGTGGCTTTCTCTTTTAATTTTAATTTTATACTTTCTTCCTTCTCTGTATTTTCTAGTTTTAAAAGCATTACCATAAGCTACTCATGTAATTCTGTTTTTAAGGGGAAACGATAAGACAGCATGGAAAGAAAGTAGCCTACGAATTTAGTCATGCAAGGAAGTTAGAAACCCTAGAGAATGGGAAGAGTTGTGACAATATAACTGATGCAAATGTGTAATGAGTGACTTTGTTTTGTACAGTCATGCTTATGCTGCTGGTGCCAGTCATTTGAAGAAAAACAATCCCTGGAGGAAAAGCAGTCGTGCTTAAAGTTCAAAGCTAATGATCACGGATATGACAACTTCCGTTCCAGTAATAAATACAGCTCATCCTGAAGGAAGGAATATTCACTTCATTTCATTTTCTTTATTTTTTGGCAGAAGTGATTAACACAATGAGGCAGTTGCCAAAAGAAAACAAAACAACTGTGTATTTGCACAAAACAATGTACAAATGTAAGACTGATTATTTTCCTAACACTCATAGTTACACATGGCATTTTATGAGCTGTTTACAGAATGAGAAAAAAAGGAATGGCTATTAAGAAAGCCTCATTGTGGAAGCACTTAATTTCTTACCGTCAGCACGTCAATGTAGTTCTTAATAACTTCTAGTATATTCATACATCACTTACATTTAAACTGAGCTCACTCAGATTTTCTATTAAAGAGCTTTATTTTTAAATTAATGTGAATCTGATGTAAAGGAAAAATGTGTCACTGTAAAATGGAATTTTTAAGTGAAGTTTAAATTACTTAATTTAAAATTTTAAAAATCCTTTAAAAAAACCCTTTTATTAATAGTGTCACACCATTGGTTGGACTATTATTGAATATAAAATGTGCAAGCGGTTTAGCTACTGTCTTTTTTTTTTTTTACATTAGAAACATATTGAAGTGATCAGAAGGAAGTATCAAAAAGAGAGAGAGGTTTTTGAAAATCATGAAACATTTACAATCAAACAAGATCAAATGTCACAAAGGAAAAGAGAAGTTTTGGGACACTATCCCAACAGACTGCTTTAAAATATCCCATTCCCTTACTCTGCAAAGCAAAAGCTACGTACAATTTTTTTTTCAGCATTATTAAAACGTTCTTCTTCTTTCACTCTCACTTTTGTAGTTTAAACACTACTAGATTCATTTTGTCATCTGTAAATATTTAGCTACAATCCATGATGTGTAAATTAAACTAAGGGCAGGCCCCAGTGCTCATACCTTTCTGATGGAGGGATGCCAGTAACCCCGTGACGGACAAAATGTGAGTTGCCTGGAGCAGTGTTCACATGGCATAGGAAAATACAGCACCCTCTTTCACCCATACTGCAGTCAAAATGGTCTCTGGCATATGTATAAAATAATGCTTAAAATGCTGTTTTTTAAGGTCACACAAGTGAGTCAATTTAATAGCTACCTGTAAAGCTGATTACTAATTTTTTTATTATTTTTGCAAATAAGTGATAGAAAACAGTTCTTGATGTGGTGCTCTTCGGTCCCTTACAGGCAAAACTGTTTTTTGAGATGGTAAGAACCTCTTACTTTGTGCATTCTTGCCTAATTCTTTCATCTCCCCAGCAAAGTGCCATAGGTCAACTTGGGATGAGACGTGTGTGAAAGTACGAGAAAACAGAAGAGAGAGGAAATGAGGTGGGGTGGGAGGAGACCCATGGGGACAGATTGCCATTCTCAGCCTGACGTTCGTCATTGCCCCGCCACATCAATGCAAAAGGTCCTGATTCTGTTCCAGCAAAACTCTGTGCAATGTTCTCATAGTGACTTCAGGAACAAATTGGGCCCAAGAGCTTTAACCCAGTCTTAAAATATAACAGAGTTTCTACTTCTTTTTTTAATTTTGGTGACCCAGGGCTCCATGTTGGAAATACGCTAGCATGTTGCTTTCCGCCAGCATCCAATGTGAGGGTGCAGTAAATCCAAACCCAACAATGTGGCCAAAAAGAAAAGACAATAATTAATTCACATGTCATAGGGATTCACTCTATTTACAAATCACTCAGTCTTGTTTATGCATGTCCTCCAAGTCACTGTTTTCAGATACTTGTCATCACATAAGACATTTCAAACTTTGGATTTTAAGCAAAATAAAAAAGAAAGACTCATTTTTTTACAATTTAATATATTTTTATTTCTATTTAAGTGTTAGCTTATTTTTATTATCATGTACTGAGTTTTGGTTCTTCCTCCTCATTTATGCCTTAGTACTCTTCCTTCCTCCATGTCAGAATCATGATCTGTAATCATCTTGCCAAATTTTAAAACTTCATACAAAGAGCCTACTATTTATAATGAAATTTTCTTCAGGAGCTTTCCTTAAAATGTTTTATTCAAAATTTTAACATGCTGATTAAGGTTAGTAAGAAACAAACATGATTTCTTGGCATAATTGAGATCAAGATAGGAAAAGGTGCCACTGTTTAACTTTAAAACACAATTCCTAGTATTAAGAACTGTGTAATACAGCAACAGAAAAAAATAGTGTTACCATGGATATTGAAATGTAAAAGATTTATGAGCAATTTTAACCTATTTTTCTCCTTTATTCATTGGTAATAAGGGTGCATGTTCAAACATTGGTTAGTATTGGCAGTTTACATATGGCTAAAGGAATATAGTTTATAGCAAAACATGGATATGCTGTAGCTAACTTTATAAAATTGTAATAGACCATGTAAAATAATTATATGTTTTGTTTTTCTGTGGTCACTTAAAGTGGCAACAACTATAGTCACAGATTCCTTATTATAAAAACAAAACCAATAAAAATTTAAATTGCTTTAAAAAAAAAAAAGACCAGCTTATTTTTCATTGTATAGGCAGTAATTTATTAAATGCTAATTGAATAACTGTTTAAAAGAAATACAGATGTTATAAGGGGACATTATTTATGTTAAGCATATTATTATCAAGGAAATAAGAAAGTGGTTAAATTCAAATGCTAAATTTCTGGTCTTTAGGTTGCATTGTTGCTATATTTTATTGTTACGAGGAACTAGATATACATACATTCAGTTCTCCTGGGTTGATCATGTGGCTGGTAGTTTCCAGTGGCCCTCATGTCTGTCTTTCTTTGGTTGCCTGCCTTTGGAACCTTTCTCTGTTTAATCAGTACTATACCGGAAATCAAAGGTGAAAGGTTGAAACGAGATTTGGGGATGACTCTTTATTTCACAGGCTTTTTCTGAGGCTTCACTATGTGCAAATTGGGATGAATAAAATGATAAGTTCCTACTCGAGAGGAGACAGAAATGATAACATTTAATACAAGACAAAATGAAATGAGAGTTAATTAACTGCATACTTAATGTTCTCAAAATTCACGTGTCTGTCTGCTAACAAACTTGTTTAATCCTCAGCCCATGGCACATGTGGCCCAGAATGGCTTTGAATGCGGCTCAACACAAATTTGTAAACTTTCTTAAAACATCGTGAGATTTATTTGCTACCTTTGTTTAGCTCATCAGCTATCGTTAGTGTTAGTATATTTTATGTGTGGCCCAAGACAATTCTTCCAATGTTCACCAAGGAAGCCAAAAGATTGGATGGACACCCCTGTTTTAGCACATAATCCTTTTCTTTACCTGCCAAAAATAATCAAGAATTAGCATTCACTCTTCTGCCATATAATTGTATTAAATCCAGTTCCAGAAGTTTCTGTAATTTATCTCTAATCTTGTTGGATTTCAGCAGCCTAATCTCAGCTGGGCACTTGGAGATTTGTTCTGAATTCCAGGGGCTGTTTGAGAAGTACAGGAAAGAAAAACATACTCAGTACTCTCTTAAAGTAGTCACCAAAAAGAGCCCACCTTTTTTTGAACAGTTAGTTGTCGAGTAACAGCAACAATAATACTAATGCCCACAAAATTTATTGTAGTAAAAGTAGGCAGAATAAATTCAATTTAGATTCTTGAGAGAAAACCAAGAAATGTGGCACCCCTACGATGGAAATGTCCAGAAATCCAAATAGTGCAGAGGCTAAGCTTGTGAGGAGCTATGACACTGGACTGACTTGCCCTTAGTCATTAGTCAGCCTCTGATGTGACAACAGATTGAATAAATAACCCCAGTCAGGAAATCCCACTGGACCCTTCCGGGATTCAAGGCTCACTTGAGGGCAGGGAGTAACTTCATCATGTTAGGAAGGCTGTATGTGGAATGGAAAAAGCAACCTACGTTAATAAAACATCCACGATTGCTTTGGCAATATGGTTGTCCTCAAATAAATCAGGTAACATCTCAGAGCCTCAGTCTAATTATCTGTAAAATATAAATAAATATTCATATCTCCAGCTTCATTCTTATATCAAATCAACAACTTTTGAGGGTACTTACTATATAATTTTAGTATACTCTCTAAAATAGAGATATGTAAAAATGCATTAGTAATAGTCCCTTCCCTCTAGAAACCCACAATCCAAAAGGGGAGAGAGACAAATAATAAACAAATAAAAGCAGTCAATATCTTAATATATAGATATCCACATGATAAAATTCCGGGAAGTTTAGGGAAACTCATCAGAGGAATTGGTATTGAGGTGAACCTTAAAGGAAGTTTGCCAAGCAGATAAGAAGTTAATGGCATTGCTGGAAAAAGACTATCTTGAGGGAAAACTGAAAGGGGTAAACCAGCATGGTCAGGTCAGAAAAAGGGCTAAATCTCAGCATGCTCAGGGAGGGGCTCTGAGAGGTGAGGCTGGAGAGATAGGCGAGTCAGGGAGGTCCTTGTGTTCCACACAACGGGGTTGGCCCTTTCCCATGGCCAGTGTTTCTCAAATGTCTGAGGACTGCATACCACAGACTCATCTTGGGTATTTTGGCCTCCAAATGTGATTATATAATCAGAACCTCTGGGGTGGGGCGCAGAAGTATTTAATTTGAGGAAGACTTCAAGTACTTCTTATGCACCTAACATTGGGAAAGCCCTGCAGTGTAGATATTGGCAAAGCAGTAAGTATTTTAAGGAAGGGATGACAGGATAAATTCTGCTTTCACAAAACTGATTTGGAAGCAGTGTGGGGCAGGAATTAGAGAATAAGAGAGTAAGCAATGGGACTGGATAGCTAGTTACTACAATTGACAGATGAAAGAGGTGAGGGTCTGAAAGGAAAGTGTGCGGTGATGGTGGAAACAGGTCCAATGGAAAGGTAGAGGCATCTTAACATATTGACCAGATTAAGGTGAAGCTCAATTAAGAGCCTTCTGGCTGGAATGACCATTTTCCTAGATCAGAGATCAACTAACTATGGGCCAAGTCTGAAATTCCGCCTAATGGCCTATTTTCGTAAATAGATTTTTATTGCAATAGAGTCACACCCATTGGTTTACATATTGACCGTAGTTGCCTTTCACCATGACAGCACAATTGAATAGTTGTGACAGAAATCATTAGCCCATGAAACCTAAATTATTTACCTTCTGGCCTTTAAAGAAAATAAATTTGCCAATCCCTGACTTAGATAAACAAGATTCAGGAAAAAGAGAGGCAGCAATTGAACTGGAGAAGAAAAAAGAGTTATAAGATGGAATGAATTGTTTGGGATATCATGAACTTAAAGTACCATGGAGAATCATGAAGAGATTTAGGAGATCTATCTGCGTTAAAGACAAAAATTTGTTTATTATGGTTTAGAGATGTGACGTGTCATGGAAGTCAAGTAGGAGGTAATGCAAAAACAAAGGAGTAGGAGGGCAATTGGAATAAAATGTAAATGGAAACGTGACCTTGGAATTGCCAATTCAAAATCATCAGAGACCTAATCCTGGAGCAGTGTGTGTGTGTGTGTGTGTGTGTGTGTGTGTGTGTGACGGAGAGAGAGATGATGATGATAATATATCTCCGTTTGCTCATCTGTTCATTCCTGAATATGTATTTTATATATAACATATATCATATCATCTTAGCAATAGAGAGATATTAAGTTTTTAGTTAAAAATAAGTATATTAAACATATATGTTTTTTACCTCATCCTCCTTCCAAAACTCCATGAAAATGGCAGAAAAAAATAAAAAGCTGTAAACCCACAAGGGCAGAGAGAGACAAAAAAAAAAATAGTCACCGGCAGACTAGAAATGTTAACAAAACTGTGGACAATGAAAACCAGATAGAGGAGGGACAACTTACTCAGATTTCACCTTTCTGTAGTAAATGTCTGCCGGAGTGGCGGCATGACACGTTTCACAGCCCAGAAGTGACTCAGGACTTGGAGGCAGCCTCGAGGCAAAGGACTGAAATGAGGCCAAAAATGAAAGAATTGATTAAAAGTCTAAGAGGTCAGACTTCAGCATCCTTTGCAACTGGTGATTGTCCCCTAGGCAACTCAAAGACATGTGGCTTATTTTCTGGAGAGGTTGTACCAGATTATCCACGAGCTTGGTCACAGTGAAGACAACTGACGGTGGACATAACGCCCCTTATTGAAATCACAAGAATTAAGCAAAGACCAGCTTCACAGGCAATGAGAGTTTTCAACTTTCATCCCATACCAGGCCACCAAGCTAGTGACTAGCAGCCTTGCCTTGTCCCAGGCAAGAAAAGGAAGATTCTGTTCTGAGGAAATAACCTGCTCAAGAAAAGAACAAGAAACAAAGAAAGAAACAAACAAAACACACCACAAACACACACACAAAAAGCACAGAGTTACCAATATTGCGACTGAGGAGTGTTCTCACCAAAGTAGCTCATATGCCTGCTCCATTCTGCCCACATATATAGAATTTCTAATTCACCTCTTACTTCTTTTAAATATGAATGAGCAGGCAAAAGCCAATAGATATTTTAGGTAAAACTTCTGAAGTGAAAGATAGAGCTTCAAACAAACTAACAGTAGGGAGGTTGGAGAGCCTGAAAAATTGCAGGGAACAATAAAAAACTCAAGAAAATTGTCATTCATATCCCCAGAAGCATAAGAAACAAGAAGAAAAAACAGGATGTTATATGAACAAAAGGGACATTCAAAGATTGAGAAAATGCCTTTGGAAGTTGAAAATACGATAGCAGAAATAAACTACAATAACAGAATTTCAAAGGTAAAACTGAGGAAAAGTAGAATGGACAGCTGCTATACCAACATGTGCTAAAGCAAAACGCAGGAAGGATATTAAGGAATCCAGGAAACAGGTGAATCCCAAACAGGAAAGACTTACAAAACAATTCCCAAGATGATCGAGGGGGAAAACTAGTGTTTGACCTGGTTAGGAGCAGAAAAGGAAAAAAAGCTCCAAAAAAAAAATGTAACAGAGACTGCTGGTTATCGTATATTTGACCATATAGGAGTTTGTAGTTCTATGGAAACATAGAGATTTTTTTTGGCGACTTTTTTTGGCTCATCAGCTATCATTATTGTTTGTTTATTTTATGTGTGACCCAAGACAGTTCTTCTTCCAGTGTGGCCCAGGGAAGCCAAAAGTCTGGACACTGCTGATCTAAGGATAAGTGAATGATAGTTAGATGGAAAGTAACCAAACAGAAAGTCATCAAGCAACTATTAATCCACCCCACCACCACCCCAGTTTTTTCTTGCAGAGCATCAGTTCCCAAGAGGTGGTACGTGTACCCCCAGGGGTACGTGCTGGGCCATGCAGGGGCATGCAAAACAAAATCAGTAATGGTGAAAAAACACATAAAGTGAAAAAAATGCAAACCATCAGTTATGGAACAGTAAATGTTAAGTGCGAATCACTGTTATTGGAGACATTTCACAATTAGATCACATTAGTGAATGATGATTGATGAGGCCATGGCAAGATCCTTTCCCCCAAACTGCTCTTCTGTTATGCACAATTTCAGAACAATTGATTTGCCATGTTTCTAGAACTTCCTGAAACATAGAAATACATCCATAGCCAGACTGTTTGATCAGTTTAGTTATTGACTGAAGTAAGTGTGTTATCTTTAATAGTGATTCTTTTCAAGTAGTTTTTTTATTTAATCCTTAAATACTTGATCATCGTTATCAATGTTTAACCATGTTACAAATATTATAAAATTAAATCTGTGGTTTGTACTTTCAGTGTAGTAATTTTTCTTTCCTAACTTATTACCTCAGTTCCACTATTTTACATTAAGATAGGCACTGAACAAAAATGTCAATATTTAAAAACAGCTGTTTTAAAAAGAGGGGGTACAATTTATAGAAATGGGTTTAAAAGGGGTACACAAATGGAAAAACGTTGGGAACCACTGTTGTGAGGTAATAAGATATGTAATCATAACTAGCTACATGACTTGACTATAAGCAAATTTACCTTGTCAGAATAAACATAGAAGATTGTTTTAACCAAAATTGTGATATAAATAAATTGGAAGAAAAAGGGGAAGGAAAGTGTACATGATGATTATGATGCAAGAAAGCCAAATGCTAACTTCTGTGGTAAAAATCTAACACTCACTTTGTAAAATATAATGGAAACTACCTAAGAAAGTTGAAGATACGCTTATCCCATGACCAACATTTCTATTTGTAAAGAAATTGCTTATGTGACCAGGATACAAATACCTGGATATTCATAGAAGTATTGTTTCTGCCAAAAATGGAAAAAATCAAACTCTATCAGTGATCGTTTAAATAGCTAAATTCTGTGGAATGTTTTACAACAGGTTTCTTAACCTCAGCACTCTTGGCACTTCAGGCCAGAATTTTCTTTTCTTTTCTTTTCTTTTTAATTTTCTTGCTACTCTTTGAACATGCACTTCACCATCTTGCCTAAGGCCTTTGTACCTGTTCTCTCCGACTGAGTGTCCTCTCTCACTTCCTTGAGGCTCCTACTCACATGTCACCTTTTCCAGACCACCCTGTATGATAGAGCAACCACCCCTTGCCTGGTATTTCCTATCCCCTATCTCAGTGTGGGCTGTGGTAACAAAATACCATAGACAGGGTGACTTATAAACAGGTACTAATCCCTCGCTTCTGGAGGCTGGGAAGACTAGATGAAGGCCAGCAGATTTGGTGTCTGGCGAGAGCCTGCGTTCTGGTTCACAGATAACTATCTTCCTGTGTCCTCACATAGTGAAGAGGTGAGGGAGCTCTCTGGGTTCTCTTTCATAAGGCATTAATCCCAGTAATGAGGGCTCTACTCTTATGACCTAATCACCTCCCGAAGTCCTCACCTGCAAATACCATCACGTTGGGGATGAAGTTTCAACATATTAATTTTGGAGGGACACAGAAAAGATTTTGACCAAGAGCCTAATAATGTGATGCTTCTTTCTTACTATAATCACTACTTTCCCAGGATTTGTAAAATATCCTAAGCAACCTTTGACAGAATGAGAAATCACTGATATGGAGGTAATCCAGTTTATCTCCTCTCATAGAGCTGACATAACAGCATCTGCATGCTTATAAAACTTAAAACTGAGTTATAGACTGGAAAACATCCTTCATGACTTCCTAGTGCATCTGCTATTTAGAGGGACTTTGGATAATTTAAAATATGCCTCATCCTGCTTGCTTCCTTCTTCCAATGAGCTAAATGTTATGGTTATAGGATAGTGGTTGAGCAAGTAACATTTAGTGGTTCCAGATTTTCTTTGGTAAACTCTTACACGCAAAAAACCAGCAGTGTGACGTACTTTAATGAAGAGGAATGTGTTGTTTATTCTCTTTTCAAGTTTGTCTAGGAGATAACATCACTGTCCTCTTTCAGAAGGCTGCCTCTTCAGAGTGCTCACTGTTGGAGATTAAACAGGCACAGCTTATAGGCAGAAAGATGTCTATCAGAAGTTTGTCTCTTCTTCCATCCATCATTCCTTCCAACCTCCACTAGTTGATTTGAAGCTGTTTTTTACTACTTTCAGACTGTCACTCCAAACATTCACATTGATTCCAGGAACTATAGGTTGAGACTGAATACAAAACCTCTCACGTAACAAAGAGAATCTAGTAGAAGTTAAAGATATTAAAACCCATGCAAATGAGAATTACTTAGAGATTTATTTTCTCCACCAAATTCATTTACATTGACATAAATAGAAATAATTTACATTGTTGTGGACTTCTGGAGACACATTTAATTAAATCAACAAATAAAGTATCTGATAGAAAACTGCTCTGAAGATAACTTAAAACATAAAACAATGCTCCTGAACCTTAAAATTGCTCCTTCATGAATCTGCAAAGAGCTAGAGAGTTCTATGCTGGCGTTATACTTCGAGGTATTATCACTGTATCCAGAATTTTCTTGCAATAAGGCACCACTTTCAGACAGAAAACAAAAATTTAACAATTAGCACTAATGGGTTTATTGAATTTCCCTGTGACAGAGAGCAGCAGGTCTTGAAAGAATGGAGCCCAGCCCAGCCTTGTTATCCTAAACACTTCTTTGAGGACAGTAAAGAGTGAGAGGCCTTGCCTTTGTTTACAGCTATATCTAATTCATGGTTTTGCTTTCTGCGGTTTCAGTTACCCATGGTCAATTGCAGTCCAAATATTTTAAATGAAATATAGAAATAAGCAATTCCTAGGTTTTAAACTGTGCGCGTTCTCAGTAGCGTGATGAAATCTCGCGTCATCCATCTCCATGGTCCCGCCCTTGACGTGAATTATCCCCGGCCCAGCTCTCCATGCCGGAGAAACGCCCACCCGTTAGTCCCTTAGTAGCCATCTTAGTTATCGGATTGTCATGGTGCTTGTGTTCAAATAAGCTTTCTTTTACTTAATAATGGCCCCAAAGTACAAGAGTACGGTGCTGGCACTTTGAGTACGCCGAAGAGAAGCCGAAAAGTGCTTCCTTTAAGTAAAAAGGTAAGTACGGTACAATAAGGTATTTTGAGAGAGATAGGCCACATTCATATAACTTTTATTATAGCATATCCTTATAATTGCATTATTTTATTATTATTGTTAATCTCTTACTGTACCTAATTTAGAAATGAAACTTTATCATAGCTATGTATGTATGAGGTGGGAAACCCCCCAAAAGATGGAATTTATTTATTAAAGATTGTATATTCATACGTGTGTAACCTTCAGTTACCTTCAAAACGCTCTCTCTTTGATGCAGTACAGCTATTGAGATGCATTTGCTGCTGCTCAAAGCAGTTTTTGAACTTGTGGCTTTTGATACTTTTTAGTATTTCTGCCATTTGTTATCTCACCTCTTCCACATTGTCCAAACGTTTCCCTTTAAGGACTTTCTCATCCAGAGAAACAAAAAAAGACGTTCAGGGTGAGATCAGGTGAATAGGGAGGGTGGGGCATGGGAGTCATGTTGTTTTGGTCCAAAACTGCTGACCACTCAGCGTGGTGTGGGCAGGTGTGTTGTCATGGTGGAAGAACCAGTCATCGGTTTGGCCCAACTCCAGACTTTTCTTCCACACGTAGTGATGCAGCCTTCTCAAAACCTCCTGATCAGAACTTTGACTGACCTTTGACCCGGAAGAACAAATTTCAATTGCACAATCCCTCTCACATCAAAAATAGGTAATTCCATTTTGGGGGGTGGGGGTGGGGGAGTCCCTCTTTGTAGAAGAAAACCAGTATATGTAGGGTTTGGTGTTATCTGAGGTTTCAGGCACCGACTTGGGGTCTTAGAACGTATTCCCCACGGATGAAGGACAACTACTATATACTTACTTATTAGCACAAACACTGGAGCTTTACTATAACTCAGACAGTTATAGTAAAAAACTTTAGTTTAACCCAGCCATGCCTTAGCATGAACCCTGAAGAAGTCATGGATATTTTACTTACATCAATTTTATTTCTATGTGAGGTTTGGGGCAGTCCACAACCAAGAATGTATGTTAAAGAAATGGATAATTTAACAGTAAGAATATGAGGGGGGCACCCAAAACCTGGAATTCTTATCTGGAGGGCAGCCCCCTTGCAGTACAGGATTCCCCCAGTAGGTGAGTGTTCTAGGAACCCACCTGCACCCGCGTACCAGCTGGTGGTGTTTTGGGAGTCTGCACTCAGCTTCAGTGAATTTTTTTTTTTTTTTTTGGAGACTCTTTCAGTGTGTTTGCCCGTGTCATAATGGATGATTTACACAAACAGATAGCATGACAACACACCTGCCCACACTACACTGAGTGTTCAGCAGTTTTTAACCAAAAACAGCATGACCCTGTGCCCAACACTCCCTATGCACCCACTCTCAACCCAAGAGACTTTGCTTGTTGTTTCCCCAAATGAAAAGCGTCCTCAAAGGGATACATTTTGCTGATGTGGAAGAAGTGAAACAAAAAACAACAGAAGCCCTAAAAGGCACAAATCAACAAGTTCAAAAACTGTATTAAGCAGTAGAAAAAGTGTCTCAATAGATGTATTATATCAAATGGAGAGAACTTTGAAGATGAAGTTTAAACATGTAAGAATAAATACATAATTTTTAATAAATAAATTCCAGGTTTTTTGGATCCCCTCTCGTATATCTAATACCTTAAAAAAACAAAAAAATCAATTCAGATCTATACCTTTTCTCTGAATCGGTATAATTGCTTATGAACTGGATAACATGTCAATATATCATTTTTCAGTAGTAGGAAACAAAAATTGTAAGATTTTATTAGGGAAAAAAATTATCTGGTGTACTAAATTATAGGATTTTTTTTATGTGGAACATATTTAGGAGATACTGACTAACATAGGGGACAAATCCTAAACAATTTAAGAGCAAGTGCAGAATTGGGGCTCATATGACAATTCCGTGTACATATCCTTGAGACTATGCCAATTGTAAAGGAGCAATTCCCACAAAGAACTAACAATTCGCTGAATAGAAAGTGACAAGTAAGATAAATGGTCACATACATCCCCTCCATAAAAATGTGTGTACACTCACATGAAATTTTTTAAATTTATACTTTGAACAAGAAAAGCATTTTAAGGTATTGTGATTAACTACAAATTTTACTTGAGCCAGCTTTTAAAACATCATGATTTTAAGTCCTTTCTCCACCCAGTAATTAATGGAAATTTGTCAATATGTAAATGATAACTATCAGTGTCCAGGATTCGTATTCTGTTATTTAGCATGATTAAGCGGTCATAGCAGTCTTTATTAAAGGAAATGAAATTGTTATCTTTTTTACTAGTCTGCCTCAAATATAAAATATAAAAGTAAGAATGATAGAGAAGACAATTGACAGGCTCTTCACGGCAGTGACTCAGTGAGCAATGTTGCTGAAAATGAGGTACAACGGAAGTGTCCTCGCAACATCCCTTTTATTGTAAAATGATTTTATTTTTTTCCTATCAAGTTGCCGTGTATTCTGATTGAAATTATTAACAGTTATACGTTTCACATTAGGAAGCCTACGCTGTAAGCTTTAGGATATGAAAGTTCATACTTTTTCTAGCCACCACCTTAAGTATACTTGAGTAAAAATCATTTACCTGTTTCATTTCAGGCATTCGCTGAAATCCTCTGTTATAACAGGATATTATTCAGATTCTTTTGAACCAAAATACAAAAACTCAGTGAAACCTAGAATTTGTCTCTGTGGTATGTTCTGGACTTTAATTTCCTTTCCATTCAATTTTAGAAAAATTATAAAACTTTAATCCAGTTTAGATAACATTTTTATTTTTTAAAAAACGTGTTTTAACCTCTGCAATGCTAAACTCTCTGTGCAGGTGTAAGTGGAAAATGTCAGTTGGCTACTCTGTATGTTCATAATTAGTATAACTCATATACAAATGGCCTTAGGCAACAAAAACATAAACTGGTTAAAATTGCAAGACCCAAAAGAGGCACATGAATCCTACAAGAAGCCTCCTGTTATGTCAATGTTTGGATTTTTTTTTTTTATTTCTTATTAAATTTACTGCGGTGACATTGGTTAGTAAAATTATATAGGTTTCAAGTATACAATTCTAAAATACATCATCTACATATTGCATTGTGTGTTCGCCACCAAATTCTCCTTCCATCACTGTCAATTTGACCACTTTTACTGTCTTCTACCTCCCTCCTTCCTTACCCTCTGATAACCCCTAAATTGTTGTCTTCGTCTATGAGTTTTGCCTGTTTGTTTTATCTTGTTCATTTGTTTTGTTCAGCTTTACATTCCACACATGAGGGAAATCATATGATTCTCAACTTTTTCTGTCTGACTTATCTCACTGAGCGTGATAATCCATGTCATCACAATGGCAGTATTTCATCTCTTCTTATGGCTGAGTAATATTCCATTGTGTGTACGTACCACAGCTTCTTTATCCAGTCATCTATAGAAGGGCATTTGGTTGTTTCCATGTCTTGGCCACCGTAAATAGTGCTGCAGTGAACATAGGGGTTCATGTATCTTTATGAGTAAATGTTTTCAGATTTTTTGTGTAGATACTGAGAAGAGCGATTCCTGGGTCATATGATAACTCTAGTCTTAAATTTTAAGAAACCTCCATACTATTTTCCCTAGTAGCTGTACCAATTTACATTTCCATTAACGGTGTATGATGGTTTCTTTTTTCCCACAGCCTCTCCAAACACTTGTTATTACTTTTGTTGTTGTCGTTGATCATAGCCATTCTAATAGGTGTGAGGTGGTATCTCATTGTGGTTTTGATTTGTATTCCCCTAATAGCTAGTAAAGTTGAGCATTCTTTCATATATCTGTTGGTTATTTGCATGTCTTCTTGAGAGAATTATCTGTTCAGGTCCTTTGCTCATATTTTAATTGGATTGTTTGTTGTTGTTGTTGTTGTTGAGGTGTGCAATTTCTTTATATATTTTGGATATTAGCCCCTTATCACAGGTGTTGTTTGCAATATCTTCTCCTGTTTGGGTGATTGTCTCTTTGTTTTGTTGATGGTTTCCTTTGCTGTGCAGAAGCTCTTTAGTTTGATATAGTTCTATTCATTTATTTTGCTATGTAAACATTTTTAAAAGACTGTATCACACATGAATTCAAATGCTTTAGAAGTACAGACCTCTGATGAAAATTGTGGCTGCACGTGTAGGCCCCACTTCTACCCAAACACAGCAGAAATGAGAGATCCTCTGTGGGTCATGACTAAAGGATTACATTGGGTACCCACTCAATGTAGCTCACTTTTAAGTCTATGCAGAATATCTACTTTATCAGAAAGAAAATTTAATTCCATCAAGCATCTGATAAAGATTCCAAATATCTGAGAGTTGAGAGAAAATCTAAGAGGTTGCTAATTCTGGCATCACTTAGCTCCTCCAGGTTCTTCCCTAAGTCATCTTCCTGCCTAGGCCACCAGCACTCTGGTTGTCTACTTATTGGCCCTCTTCCATGTGGTTCAAGGGTCCATTCTGAATTCCCAGGAATCCAGTCCCACTGGGATGCTTCACAGATACCGTTAGTCCCTCTCCTCAAAGATTTAGAAAAAAGAACATCACTTCCAACAAACCCCTATCTAATTTTAACTTCTCCCCAGTGCTCTCCCTTGCACGTACGTGCATACAAGTGCACACCCACATACTCTTCTTTCACGTGACTTATACTGAGGTAATGGAGAGGTGCAGAGAACCCTGGGAGGACCATGTCTCAGTATTAACCCCATCTGCTGCTTCACAGAGCAGCTCTGGTCAGCAGGTCAACAGCTGCTGCCCTTGCAATTATACCAGCATTTGGTGGTTTCTCTCTTCTCGCAGCTTCAGCAGCTCGTGACAGCACACAGGGGCCCAGCTTGTTCATCCGTCTCTTGAGTTGACTCCCTACGGTCATGTCAATGTCATTGTTACTGGGAACTCGCGGTGCAGTATTATGTCCCAGTGGGAATTACAGCAGTACACGTCTCTTCTAGAGAAAGACACTAAGATGTAATTGATCCTCACGTTCTGCTATGCTATCACACTTCGCAACATTTCCACAAAAATTCCAATGACATCAGTGGAGCGAGGATGTGTGACCTCTGAGGTTTTAAAGCTTAACGTGAAGTTGCACAGATTTATGAAATTTTGCAGACACAAATTTCTTTGATGTGTCATATTTTAGTCTAAAAAAATCCGTGGGATTTTTGAAACTTGTTTTACAATACATTTACTTTTAATGACAAATGTTTTCCTCCCCATCCCAACTCTTCGATCTTTTAGTAAAATTGACACTCCAGAAATAGAGGTTCTATCTTATTGTCTTGCCTACCTGGGAAACCTTCGCATTTCAGTCCAGGGATGATGATGATGATAATAAAGAGGGTAATATTTATGATGACTACAAAAATTTTTACTGAGGGATTACTGTGTGTCAGGAATTGTTGAGTGCCCTCGGCAAGCATTACCTTATTTAATTCTTACCGTATCAGTTAGTAAGTATTCCCATTTTGTAGATGAGTTAAGTGAGTCATAAAGGAGTTAAATAACTTGCCACTTATAAATTTTAGCTGGAAAGTTGGGGGTTCATATTGTGAATCATATCATGGCAAAAATTATTGATTGCTTTTTCTTATTCTTAACTAAGGGAAGGGACTAACAATTTCCTATTGTGAATCCCAGTAAGGCCCAGTGCATAGAAATTCTGGAAGGACTCAAACCGACTAAGAGAGACGACCCAATGGTAAAAAGGCAACCAACGCTACCAAGAGGGCTACTCAGGGACAGAACTTATGCCAAAATAAACTTGTCTGTTAGATTCTTTCTCGGGTATTTTGAATCTTTACCAAGAGCTGTTGGGAAGTTATTTCACACATATTTCACAGCTTCTGGCAGCTGTATAGCAGATATTTTATGTTGGTTACAACAAGAGCCATACGCTCTCAGGCACACGTGCCCCCGTAAGATTTAGTAGTCCACTTCTGGATGGCCACTCATGCCCCCCCCCCCCCCCCCATACACACACACTTTTTTTTTAATGTCCTTAGGCATGACTTAGATAGACCCTTTCAGGTCTTTACCTCTCTAGTGTCTCAAAGGTAGCCTTTTCCCTTAAAGCTGTTCACGCTATTTTCATCAGTCTCCCTAGGCAATAGGTGAATTTCAGGTAACTAAGGAATTTGGCTAAAGCTGAGATAAATCTTTATATTACCTCCCTCCTCTCGTGTGTCATGCAGCTCTCCCGTTCAGTGTCATTTCCTCAACAAAGTGAGTAATTTCCCCCATACCAAGGCTGACTAAGTCAGAAGGGTGGTCAGCATCCTCTACACTGGGCCTGGAGCTAGCCTTCTCAGGATAACTTTGGGCCTGGATTAGGTCTAGAATTCTAGGTCTGTGACCCCTACATGATAGGTTCTGGACTCCAAGTGTCTGCTGCTCACATTTCAGCCATTAGTTCTTTTTGAATACTTTTTCTGCTGCTTTCTGACTTGTCTCTCCTTTTGGTACTCTTACTACATGTGTGTTGGTATTCTGAATGGTGTCTCCCATTTCCCAGAGAGTGTTTTATTTTTATCTGTGTTCTTCAGTTTGCATAATTGCTATTGATCTATCTTCAAGTTACCTGATTCTTTCTTCTACCACTTCAACTCTACTGTTGAGCCTCTCTAATGAAAAGTACAATTTCAGGTATTGTACTTTTCAAAATCAGAATTTCCACTTGGTTCTTTTGTTAAGATAATTTCTACCGCTTTATAATCTGTTTGAATATGAGACACATTATCATATTATACCTTCCTTTACGACTTTAATCATTGTGGCTTGTTTATTCTTTGGCCATTTCTATGGTGGCTGCTTTGAAGTTTTCGTCTGTTAAGTCCAACCTCTGAGCACTCTCACAGGAAGCTTCTGTTGCCTGCTTTGTCCCCTGTGTGTGGGCATTTTTAGATAATACATTGTAACAAATGTAAGTACTACATTTGTTAATACTCCCTCTCGGCAGTATTATTGTTGCTTTTTGTTTATTTATGGCTGTAGTATTTTCACGAAGTTTCTTCTCCCAGCAGTGTGAAGCCTCTGATGTTGCCCCTCAGAGGGCATTGTCCTGGGCATGGATAGAACCATCACACTCAGACCGCAGGAGTGTTAGGTCGGCTCTTTTTGACTGTGTTTTACCCCTAGTCAGTGTGTTAAGCTGTCTGCCTGTCTTAGTATCACCATCTGTTGGGCTCCACTAATTGCTGACGGATTGCTATGTTGTTTAAATGATGCCAGAGCCTGATTCAATTAAATTTAGGCCCTTTTGCCAAGGTGGTTTATGAGGTCAGTCTTTGAGGTTTGTTCAGGCCTCAGGAAAACTCACCATACTCTGTTACAAATAAAGTGATTCCTTTGGAGAGATTGTCAGTATTGTTTGTTCTGTGGACTGCTTCTCCATCTTAGACAAAATTTCTGAGCCACTGCCCCAGAGCTCTCAGAGCGATGCCTCTGCTTTGGGATCAGGGCACTAGGCACCTACTGTTGCCTCTGGTCTTCTAAGATTTTCTCTCCCATGAGCAAGTGATGCCAAGGTGATGGGAGCCCCCATGTTCTCAGCTTGCCACCCCCTGAGTAGAGGCTAAATAGAGCAAGGTGAGCTTCCAACCTCTTAGCCACACCCACTTAGAATTTCCCCCTCTGCAACACAGAGCTGGGCGTGAGGGGCGGGAGGGCATAAAAATTGCTGATGTCCTCTGTCCCTCTTGAGGCAGATGCTACAGCCCTTGACTGAGAGCCTAGAGTGGGGACAGTAGAAGGGACCTGTATTTTGGCCACACCCATGCAGTGCGGCACTGCTATCAACATGAGAAGGTGGGGTGGATGAAAGGAAACAGGTCATGAGTGCCACAGACTCTCATTGTTCTTACTGGGATAGATTTTCTTACGTAAATGTTTCCTCATCATCTGTATGACCTTAAAACAACTCCCAGACTTTCCTTTTATTTCCCCCTACTAATTGTCACCAGTATGGTTGTATCCCAGGGGAAAGGGCCTGTGAAGCTCCTCACATGACCATTCTGGAAACAATTCCCTGGAGGGCCCTCTTGATTCATTACAGAGGTTCTGGAGTGATTCTCAGAAGAGAAAGGCTGAGGTTTTTTATCCTTTTTCTTCCGTGGAATTGCTTAGACCTGTATATGAATCTCTAGTACTTTTTTTTTTTCTTCTTTCTTTGCTTTTTGGTATGTGGGTAGCTCCCTGACTGGGAATCGAACCCAGGCCGCAGCGCTGACAGCGCCAGCGCCGAAGCCTTAAGCCACTACACCACCAGGGAGCTCCCTGAATCTCTAGTACTTTGATAGAATGAGGAAAAATGGCCTTTGTCAAACCCAAAGTAAATATACTTTTCTGTCTTTCTCATAGGAAAATAACAATGTACTGTCATTATAACTACAGAACCAAAAATTTACATTCTCTCCATAATAAAGAAACTTAAGGAGTAACTTGAGACTTCTACCACAAGACATGAAACCGGCAGGCAATAATTAAATGGCAGTTTTTCTTGCTTATTGTTTCTCTATATTCCACATTATCAGTCATGCAACTGTATCTGATCTACTACATTGGTTTAATCCAGTCTTCCTACCTACAATGTAAGCTCTATATGGGTAAGACCCATTTGTCCCTAGTTCCTATCATAGAACATTATGCATATGTGTAATAAATACTAGTTAAATGAACAGATATTGGTAGCAAGAATTGGTATCAGGACACTGATACATTTGAATATTTGGGAGGAAATTGACAGTCCTCTTAGAGAACAAGTAGCTTAAAGAGTAGGCCATCCCCTAAGTATGAATGCAGCCTGAAGTGTCTTTCAGGACATCGACCTGTTACATCTCTATTTCTACACTGTCTTCCCACTCCATCCCTTCTCTGAAGTTAGACAGCGTTTGAGGTCAAAGTTAGTCTTGAAAAGGAAACAATATCCTGTAAGAGAAGCCTGGGAAGAAAAGGAAAAACTTACGCATTTGCCTTAGTGACAGTATAAAAGTTATTGGCTTGATAGTACATTTGAAAAACTCCTTTATTTTTAAACTACCTTCTGGCTGAACAAATTTGTTTACATCATGAGCTCCCTTCTTGATCCACATCTCAGAGCACTGAACTTTGAAATAATCCACAATTCCAAGACCAGGATTATTCAAGGTTTATTGTGACTGAAGGCTACGTGCAGCTCCTCCTCAGAACCATTTACTCAGTTTTTGTTTCACCTGATTGATTTGGGAACAAATGGAGCCTGTGTTTCACAATCCTTGTACTTGGTCTTCTGAGCGTGTAGTATGAATGTTTGTTTAGGAATTATTCCACTGCTTTCTCAACATTCTAGGGACAGCCCAAGTCCCTAGAATGCTCATAATATGCACCAGAAACAATATATAATACATTATCCCCAGGATTATGTTGCTATATTTTTTAGCACCTGAAAGGTAGGAATTGGAAACCCTAAAAGAAAGTAATGAATAGTAAAATATCAAACAAGCAACATAATCTGTGGTATTTATTTTTATTATTAATTTGTTAGGTTCTAAAAAGGTGCATTTTCCCCACTTAAAAAAAGTCAAAATCTAGATTATTATACTATCTACTTAATAAAATGAGAGGAAAGAAATGGAAATTTTCACGTTAAACTGTAAAAACGGGAAAGCGACAGAGATCATAAGCCAAACACCCCTGCTGTGGAATTCCTAGTGTGATGCTCAAAATAGTAGCTAAAAGTATTCCAGTGGAACCGCTTTCCCAAACTCATGAATCCTTTCTCACTATTCTGACATACTTCATGTTATTTAATTTCTACATTTATACCAGAGCCACATATATGATGCAGAAATAGTCAGTTACTATACTGCAATAATTTCAGTCAAATTCATCAACTGGTATGACAGAACTAGATCCCAAAACAAATAACTTGCCAAAATGCCAATTCAAAATTTACATAAGCCTTTATAATGTTACTTGTTAATTCCTAACAAGAAAAGTTGAATTTAAAAATACATAAATAAGCTTGCTATCTATAAAGATTTTTTGCTATGAGGAAGATATAATAAAAGTGACATATCTATTTTGGAAGCACCACAAATCACAGAGAGACTGCCAATTATTTCCAAGGAAAATAACTAGCAAAACAAATCTATCTAAAATAATATCTTTATCTCATTTTTTTAGGGTTATTCTGGCATTTACTAACTCCAAATTTTTATTGCTTCCATTTCTTTCAGTTCTAAAATACTAAACAATATTTTCTAAATTGCCCTTTCCACTAAATTTTGTTGATTTATATTCTGAGACAATCAATAAATGACCAAAAAATTAAATGTTACTGAAAATCACATTATAAAAACTTGCTGTGGAGAACCTAAATTATCTGTCACCACACAGCATACTGTTTATATCAAAATGACTTTACTCTTCTGCCTGCTCTATAAGACATCACTATTCCAGGAAACTTGTCCAAGAAGATGAAGTTGCAAATAACTTAATTGTTTTTTAGAGGAACTTCTCAAAAAATCCATTTGCTCCAATAACAGACTATGCAGCTGGCCTTCTTCAGAGTACATACCCTATCTCAGACATTGGACTGTTCTATTAAGCTTATCAATCAACTGTTCACTTTTCAAGATTCCCTTTAAAATCCTCACCTCACTGTGTCCACCAATTCTAATCTATTTTTGTTACAAGTTTTCCTCAATCCCAGTTAATCCCCTACCCTACACGGAAAGATCTGCTTTAAACCAGAACTCTCAAACTTGTATAAATATTCCCGCTCTTCCTCTTCTAAGACACTACAAAGATTTTCAAGGAAGGGGTCTCTCCCTTATGGAGGTGATGAATAACTTGGCTTTGCTTTATCAACAGGTTATTTTGATAGTCTTTTCAGGGATTCATGTAATCAGTAGTTAGCTCTACAAACTTCAAATAACCCTATTTTTTATTACCAAATTAATGATATTAATTATGTCTAGTATTCTCACTTACGTATTACATTTATAATTATCATTCCCTACTAAGATTTTTATTGAACTAAGTAAACAGATTTAACATAGAAGCTTAAAAAAATACTACATGACAAAGTCATCTAATTACTTTTTATAGATTATAAGGTATTCCATAAACCCATTGGGAGCTCTTCACTGTTTCAGCCTGGGTTGTTTTATCTACTATCCTTCTAACTTTCATTGTCACTCTATTAAGCCATCTGCAACTTCCCTAACTTGATTCACTTACCATAGTACACACAAGACCCTGTCTTTACAGAAGGTAGGCAGCCATCAGACTCACCCCACAATTCACAGTCTAGTAAAATCTTCTAGACATTTTCTGATGTAATATAAATAGAGCAAAGATTTTATCTTCTAAAATTGAATGCCAAAAAACTTAACTCGGTATTTCTATTCCACAGGGTGGCTCTGTCATGTAAGTTTATTATAAAATCACCTCAATTTCTATTAAGCCATTCCTGGAATAGATCTTGTTAATTTGTATTAAAACATACCAACAGCAATGCATGTATTTATATATGGAAGGTTGATAGGCAGTTCTTTTTCTTGGGTCTAGGGTTTGAGAGACTAATAACTCCCTTCAGTGTAATTCATGTTCCAAACCATTTGGGAGATAGATACAAGCTATGGCACTCAAAATACCAGCTTTATTCCTGATAAAGCTCTTGGAAAAGGGAGCTTCTCGTCTGTCAGTCCAGTGTACTTCACTGCAATGCAGATAAATGGTAGCCTTAAAATGATTTTAGTGCTTACTCCTTTAAAGTCTCTTAAGATCAAAGCTGCTGATCCTAAAGAGCACAAGGAAAAAGGCATTGAGTTATGTTTCTTCTGAATTTTGTCCAATTTTTCTTGCAGTCTCCCCAGTCAGGTAAGTCACTTCTGCCTTCTTAGTGAGGCCTTTATAAAGGATGGAGAAGATGGTGGGGTGCATTCCCAATGGGAAATCTCCCGGTGCAAACAAGAAAGCCGAGGTGAACAAGTGTGAGCCTCACTGGAGGGGTGATGACAGGTAACCACTGATTATTGTTCTATAATACAATTTCCCCTACCATTTCGGGGAAATGCCTAAAATCCCTGCCATCATACGTAAATTTAAAGTAAGCTGATATACCTCCAGAAATTTTCTGTTCATTAGAAAAATACATGTTAAAAGGTAATTTTTAAAAGGGTATAATCATAACTCTTATACAAAAATAAAAATAAATTCGGTCAAAAGAGTTCTTTAACTCATTTATAACTGAAGGAACCATTGAGATGTTACAACGAATTTGAAAAAGAACTCAAAAACCACATACCCATCACTAAGCATTCAGGAATGCTAAAATGAATGTACAAATAGTTTCAAAATAGGTTAATATCCACAGGAGAATGACAAATTGCATTTCCAATGATAAAATTCATTGGCATTTCTTTGCACAAAAGTTACTCATATCAATATACAATTTAGGTGGTAAATTTGCTCCAAGACGAAACAGGCGTGGATAAGCCAAGAGTGCACTCAACAACATAGCCAGTGACTTTTTTTGTACATTTCAAAATCTTTCACAATATTCCTTGATCTATCCTGTGAATGAGAAAAACTGTTGCACTGTTATCTCTTAGTCTACATTTCACAGTAAAAAATATGAGATGTGCAAAAAATATGTAAGAACTTCCATCATTTTTACAATCCACCATGACCTCCCCATCTCCGGCTATGTATCAGCTGAGTGTGTTCTTTGGCCTGGGGAAAGGAGGATGGGCTGAATGCCTTATTTTTCACTTTCTTATCTCCCCAACAGCAATTCTAGGAGAGGTTATCTGGCTCTTCATCTGCTCTCTTTGAAAAACAGCTCCCCCCCCCATTAACTTTATTTCCTGATTCCTCCAGGACTTCGCTCTTCATCCTTAAAACCAAGCTTCTACTACTCAAAAACCCATCAAAAAGCCCAGGTATTGCAAATCAAAAAAGGCTTGGCATTCAGAATCGTTTGCTGTTAGTTCAAATCACTATTTTAAAACTGGGATGATGAATCCCAACTACTTTTTCTTGTCATCTCTGCTACAATACTTACAATGCATCCCAAGGCAATAGATACCTCTGTTGGCAGAGGAAGGCATCTATGTACAAGCAAGTGTAAGACCTTGTCCTAAGTGCAAAATTGGATTTAAATGATATATCCCACTTGAACATCTACAAAAAATACAAAAAAAAATAGAGATATAAAATCTAAGCCAAAAATATTTAGAACATGACCAATAAACATATAAGATGTTGAATAAATTACAGAGAGAATACTGTACTAATAATTTCTTTAAAAACCTGAAATAAAGTCTATGCATTTGTCAATTCTTATAATGAGTATGATATAGACAAATGAGTTCTGCTAACATAAAAGGGGTAATTTATAGATTCAGATAGATGTTGGCTGTATCAGTCTGCTACATTGCCCTCAAAAGAGAAAATCATTTGATTCCTCTTTGAAAAATATGATGTCCAGGCTAGCCTCAGTTTTTTCTTTTTAAATGGTTTATGTTTGGAGACACTACCTGAATTAATTGTGTTGATGTTAGTAGACTTGGCTTTGATTCCTACTATCACCTAGCAGCTATTACTCAATATGGTAACTGCTGTAATTTACAAAAACTTTTCAGATTTTGAACTGCCAGTATATCTAAGGCAGTTTGGGAAAACAGTTAAGGTAAAACAGGAAGATGGAGTTTACAGCTTAAGGGAAGCAACAGCTGCTGGATATCTGAGGAAGGGAATTGAGGACAAAACACAAACTTGTGTTGATTACGCATGAAAGCCACAGAAATAAATGACTGATGAAATGACTCACTTCATTTTTAAGTAAACTTTGTAGCTGTGGCTTCTCTACTTCTGTGTTAAATATTTAAATTTACCTTTAATTATAGCCAAAGACTAGACATCAAAATTTAAATTTCTTTAGCCTGTAGAGAAAACATTAAATGCTTACTTCCAAAAATAACTTTGTTAATTGCTTTAGTAAGACATGGATCTGGCAGCAGATCCCTTGAAAATAAATATGGCAGAGATCAAATCATCTAATTATTTTAGACAAGATATAAATGTGTTTTAATGGGCCCAAACTATAAAATTGTTGGAGGCACTGCATAGTTTGTTTTGGGATTGTTTTTCTTTGGGATGGAGGGAGCATTAAGTTGCTTCACTTATTTTTTTTGCTGTTAGTAGTATTTGTACATACTCACATAAGACTTGAAACTATACACAATATTTGGTCAAAGAACTCTGAATTTTAAACTGAGAAGAAAAATAAAGCACTTATGATTAAACACCTTCAAAATATTTTCACTTTTCTATTTTAGTGTTAGCTTTTTTCATTCTTCATTCAACTTTGAAAGCCTCCAAGCTAGAGAAAGCAGAGCATGAAAACAGTGAGGAAGGAAAGGGAGGAGGCTAAAGGAGGGGGGCTAGGAAGGCAGGCAAAAGAGAAAGGGGGCAGCTGAGTAGTGGATCAATTGAGGTCATTGGTTATAAGCAGCAGAAATGGACTATAGCTAATTAAGCATAAAAGGGAAATTATTGGAAGTATATGAGTAGCCTACAGGATGGTGAGTAAAGCTTAGCGTCCAAAATGTGGGAAACCCAGGAATGAGGGCAGAAACCAATGGCTACATTCTTCTAGGTGAACAAATCAGTTCCAACAATCTCCTATCCTTCCACCCCTGTGCCTTCATTATAAAGAATCGGAGCTAGGGAGTCTAACCAACCTAGTTTGAGTTCATGCCTACACATTGGCTAAAGGAGGTCCCGATGGATTGTCACCCACCAAGACCGAACCTATTGGGAGAATGTAAGAGGAGTATAAGACAATGCAAAAAGAAGTAAGAGTGAGAAACAAATAAATAATAAGCCTGACCAAAAACAATTAGTGAATTCTTTGAACATTATACACACCAACTAAATTAAAGCACACTTTCTGAGGCTTTCATTTGGTTTTTGGCAGGATGAGGATAGGGAGTGGGGTTCATGAGAATGATCAAAGGATAGGAAGAAGCTGATAATTCTCAGGAAGCACATCAGTAAATCAGTTTTTCAGAATTTCTGAACAGCAATATGAATAAAAGATATACCTTCTCATTGAACATTCTGTCTTAAAATTGATTTATATGTGATGACTACTGGAGTAATTTGTAAAATTAATCTGAATTATAAATTATGTTTTAAAGAAAAGCATTTCTGTTTTCTTCATTTAAACATAGTAGTTGAACTAAATGCCAATGAATTTGGAGTTTCTAGAACTCTGCTATTTCTTTCTTTTTATTTTAATTCATTTTTATTGTTAGACTTATTGGGGTGACATCTGTTAGCAAGGATTACATAGGTTTCAGGCATACAGTTCTACAGTGCATTGTCAACTTGATGTATAATAAGTTCACCACCTAATGTGACTTCTCTTTCCATCACCTTATATTTAGCTCCCCTTCCCTGCTCTCCCACCCCCTCCCTTTTCTCCCCTCCCTATCCCACTCGTCCCCAAATAACATTAAACTATTGATTGTGTCCATGGGTTATTTGTTTGTTCATTTCTTTTTTCTTTGTTACTTACAGTTTTTCTATTCCGCATATGAGTGATATCATGCAGTAGAACTCTGCTGTTTCTAAAACTCTATAATTTTAATAGATCATTTAATAATAAACAAATAAATTATACTGAACATATCTAAAATAGTTTATTCTCTTAAAACTTCTATCAGCATTTTTCATTGCATTATTTATTTATTCTTTTTTTTAAGGATCTGGTAAAGGTAAATTCCAGCTCACCCTGAATGAAGTTTTCATGCCTTGTTAGTAGTAGTAGTGTCCGAATTTAAAAGATTTCATGTTATCGTAATATATAAAAAATATAATGAAATTACATTAAAATCTTTGTTTCTTTTGACATAGATTTTAAATATTTTAGAAACCATTTCAAGTGTTTGTTTCTCTTAAGTAATTTAGCTCCAAATATTCGAATTTTGAAAAGAAAGTTTCATGAACACAAGAACAGAAGATTAATAAGCCATGAAAACAAAAAGAAAAATTATTTCAAAGGTGCTCATGTAACTAATGTCATTTAAGTAAGAGCCACTTCAATAAAGATTATCTGGGTATTACAGGAAATCTAAAGGAACAGAAATTACAAATGACTGCCTGGTGATTACCCTACTGCTTCTACTTCTAGTTATGTGGCCTTATCAAGTCACTTCATCACCCTGAGCCTCAGTTTACTTACCAGTAATATGGGAATAATAACATTACTTACCTCCTAAGGTTGCTGTGATGATTAAATAAGTAAATGTAAAGTATATCTTGTGATACCTAGCACATAGTAAGCATCAGATAGTTATTATAAGTGTGACAACATATAAATGAAAATCTATAGTCTGGACAAAAAGAATAAAAAAAGACATGTCTCCAGATATGAGATAAAGATATTCCAAACTATGGAACTGCATTTCTTATAACTAGTCAATTAATATTTATCAATGAGCTTAGATAAAATAAAGTGTAAACATACCAAAGCATCATTGTAAACTTCCCATCCAGTTCTCCTAATCTTGAACCTAGCAGACGGTGCTAAAATAAACAATGATGGCAATGACAAACCTTTCTCTCTATATAGCATGACTATTTCCTTTTCATGATCCAAACACGATCATATGAATTGCTTCTGATGGGAACCAAAAACCCCCAGACCGCCTTCCTGTTCATTCTACCCGTGCTCAGCAATTGTGCTTCTCCAGTAATGAAGTCTGTCTCCATTCTCATTCCTAATTGCTGCCTCTTTGAAAACTTTCAGCTTCAAAGGCACTGCAGAGAGTAGCCCCAACACGAAATTCTCTGCGCAAAAGCAATAACCCCAAATAAGTGTTCTGCCTTGGTGGGCAGCTAATTAGCTACTTGAGTGTCAGCTATCCTTGAACCGTGCATTTCAGGCCTCTTCTATCCATTAGGCACCCTGGGCTCAGAGCCTAGGGCCAATGCACTTGGCAAGGCCTACAAAGATATTTGAGACCTCAAAATAAAATTATAAATGCAAAAACAAAAAAAGAAAAACCAAAGTTGAATAAACATTTAAGTAAATGCCAATTTCTGTTCAATTACTATTTCTGTTTAATTTCATTGAGTAAGCTGCTATGCATACAAATTTCATTAGAGTTGCAAAAACCTGCAGATTAGGTTTTTGTACTATCTATAACTTTCTGGCAATTCACCGTGATTGCCAAGAAAAAATCAGCCAATCATAAATTAAATGTGTTGTTATAACCAAGTAATTTTAACTCTTTAAAAAATGTTTTACAATAAAAACAATTATTTCAGTGTGGTGTATGGATGAATTGAAATGCATACGCAATGATATGGCAAGGTGACCTCAAAGTAAAGTGCTTATGAACCATTAATGTCTGTTTCTTCTGGCTTGTAGGCTTTGGGAGTACAATAACGAGACATCTCCTGCCCCAACCCTGCCACCCCCAAACTGCCACCAAGTCTAACAAAAGACACCAACAAGGGAATGTGAAAAGATTTACAACAGAGGTAAGTACAGGTCCCATAGCTGTACACAAGAACTAGGTGCATGTATGTGCATGTGTGTGCGCGCACACACACACACACACACACACACACACGGGAGGATGATAGAGACAGAAGGCACGATGCTCAAGGGACACCTTCACTGAGCTATCAAACCCAGTTTGCAAAAACTAGAATATCCTTCTAGTTGAAGAATATTAAATTGATATTAGTATGAATGTGAGTTAAGTGTGATTACTATACAGGGTAGAGCAGGAGCTCTCCATGTTCGTTCCTCACAGCAAAACACACGAATGATGACCCTCTTACAGTTTACTCTTTCATCAGTTAATGTGTACAGGTACCTAGCATGTGAAGCAAACGCGTTCTAGGTCCTGGGAGTATCTGTCACTTTCCTGTGATTTTGAGGACATTCCTGCAAATGTGAGGAGTAAAGCTCATAGTTCTGCAGACTTCTTTTTTTAATATGGTATGCCCAAAGCCACGGACTAGTAACTCTCTGTCTAAAGGTTGCAGGTATAGATAAGATCAACTGTAAATTGTATTCAAGCTCTAATTCTCTCCCCCCATTCAGGTAAACAAGCAAACGGTAGTTAAGTGATGTTGCACTAATCATTCTTTAATTGTAAATCATTTCTAAACATCTCTACTATGCTTCTATTAGCAGCACCAAACCCCAGAACATTTTTTCCTACTGCTCTCAATTATAAGAACAATAACCATTAGGTCAGAAAAGAATGGTGACAGTTTATTGGAGGAGAGGGGCAAAGATCTGTCCAGTCCTTAGGATCGGTGGCCCTTTGGGTCTAAGTGTTCCTAAGGACTAAGCAATACTCACTACTCATGGGCAACAAGATGGGCAGCGACGGTTACATTGGAAAGAAAAGAAAGGAAAGGAGAAAGCCAGAGAAGGAAAGAAAAGAAACAGGGAAAGAGAAGGAGGAAAGGAAGAAGAAAAAAGAGAAGGAAGGAGAAAAGAAAGGGTTGCAGATATTAGAGCATTTCAGAGAATTTGGTGGCTCTGAGGTTTACTACCTCTACCACCCCCCACCTCTTCCTCTAATGCCAGTTTTGCATTTTGTAACCAATGGCAAGAACTAATAAATGCTCCCTTCCCTCTCCAAGTTCATGCAGACGATATGAGAATAACCAAGGTAATAGATACCGAAGTGAACTGAATTCCTGGTCTAAGTTAAATCTAAAGCCTTTTTTCTCTCACCTTTCACTTTCAATTTCTTTAAAAGATAGATAAAAATGTTTATATATATTTTTTTATGTGGGTAGTTCCCTGGCTGGGAAGCGAACCCAGGCCACAGTGTCGACAGCGCTGAAGCCTAGCCACTATACCACCAGGGAACTCCCAAAAATGTTTAGCTTCATTGGTTTTGGGGAATGAGTGCCATTTGATAAGGTGAGTTCTATCTTTGAGCCCAGCAATCATCCTTGGCAGTCATAAAGCAAATGCATTGCTAAATCAGAACAATGGGTATTATTAATCCCCTGAAGAAATTAGCATTAGATTCCGTATTCTAAATGGAAATGAACTAACAGGATATATACTGTATTTGCCTTGGAAAGCCGTATCTGAAAATGAGTCTTCAACTGGCAAGAGAAAGGGAGATTCTGTTTGGTTTTCTTTTTCAATGTTCCATTGTTGTTTATAGATTGTAAAATGATATTCTTTTAATAATATGACTTTATTAGCCTTCCAAAAAAAAGTTTAAGATGAACCAGAAGGGATATTACTTAGGGTAAAATAGTAATATATTCTGCAAGGAAACAGATGCCAAAGAAGCCAATAAGCACGGTCAAAACTAATTATTTAATAGGCAAAACATCAAAACTGAGTCGAAAGATGTGCTCCACACATGAGTTCGCATTTGTGCCTGAGTCCCTGGAGCCCAAAAGGATCATCATCACATTACTCTGTTGGTAGATGCAGCCAGAGAACTGGCCATGTTGTGTCTTGTCATCACAATGCTTCTTTTTGTGCAATGGTTTAAAATGTTTGACAAGCCTGTTACAAAGCTGTCTGAGGAAATGCTTCCCTTCCAGGGATTAGATTCTTGAAGCCAACCGTTAACACTGGCCTTTGCGGTGGCTTAGCCCATATTAGCAAAAGAAAAGCTGCTTACAGACAGACTGGACTCTTACGGAGCCTCTGAAGAGAACACTGAGTGCTTTGTGCTTTGTTACTGCTTCTGCACGTGTTATTCACAGAGAACGTTTAACTGAGGCAAAGGGGGTCTTTCCTTGTCCCCAGCAATTTGTCTTTTTTTCCTAACAATTATTTCCTATCTTTATCATTTTAAGACGTAGTCTAATCGGATTGCAATGAGGCAAATGACTTGATTCCTAATTAAATGGAAAGAAATCATCTGAGAAAGTAGTCTTTTTCTCAAGTGTGTACACCTACCAAAAAGCCTCTGGCCAAATTACTGCCAGGAAAAGAATACTCAAAACCATAGTGATAGGCCGTTGGCTCCAGATGAAATTTTCTCTACATAATAGGGCAATGATATAAGAATGGATTCTTAAACCAGGTCTTCTTTTCATTGAGTATTTTTCATCATGGAGTAGCTTGACTCTCATTCCCAGTGCTTGCAAAGAGCAAACTTAAAGTAAAATAATAAATTTTAATTTTTTCCAATGTTTGACAACTATCTCACTGACATTCAATTCAATATAATTTTTAAAATCATTCTTTTTTTATGGTGTCTTTTTAATACCCTGAACTCATTTTCTATAGAAAATTTCTTTTTTTTTTTTCACATTTCATCAGTTTAAATATTTAATTAAGTTACCTAATATAAATAACAAGTACATCTACAATAAACAGTTTAAGGAAATTCAGTAACTAACATACAGATTTCTTAGATATGATACAAAAAGCAAGATTTATTTAAAACAGTGATAAATTCAACTTTAAATTAAAATCTTATGCTTTCCATATGACACTCTTAAGAAAATAAAAAAGTAAGCCACAGACCTGGAGAAGCTATTTACAAATTATATATCATAAATTGTTTCTATTCAGGATATATAAAGAACATCTATAACTTAATAGTTAAAAGACTAATAATCCAATTAAAACATGGACAAACTTTTTGAATGGTTATTTCACAAAAAAAAAAGAAAGAAAAAGGAATATACCAAAGTTAAGCACAGGAAAAAATATAATTTATGAATAGCCCTGTTCTACGGATAAAGAAACTGAATCCGATGGAGGACAAATGATTTCCCCCCGAGCATGCGGGACATCACGAATGGCGCCAGGGCCCAGGCAGCCCGACTTCAGACCTCCGTCCCTGAAGCACTGTGTGTGTGCTGTTTCCCAGTGCAACAGCCAGCCCGATTACTTCATCTGATTCTCTGCATTGTAAGAGATCTGAAGCATTCTCTGTATTTTCTTATACTCGTGGTATGAGGTTTCCCACCACCTTCTATGTTTAACTATATGAAGTTGCAGGTAGTAGACCATGCATGACCTCAAAAATGGCGGTTGCTTGTGGTTCAATCATAACTTTATTTTTTGTTCAAGTTCCTGAAGCAAGAGCCCATAGACAAGTACATGCTATTTTAGGTTCTAAAACATTCTCATAGACGGAGTCATAAATTATCTTCCTGTGAGTGCCAACTCCATGAAGCCTTTAGGCTTCGTATACAGTGACTGCAAATGCTCCAATGTATTCAGATATGTTAGTTACCATCAGGGTTCTGCCTATGAAACCTGCCAATTTTCACGTCATGGCATTTTCTCTTTCAGATTTCTTGATCGGTATTTCTGAAGACACCTGTTTTGTCTCTTTTCATTGTTTTCAACAGAAGTAGAAAGGTAAGGGGGAAGCAGGGGCATCAAATAACACTTAAAAAAAAAGATGTGTGATTACTAACCAGAAGCAATGAAAACTGTGCCACTGAGAGTCTTCATTTTCAATGACATAGTTTTTAATTACCATTGTTTCTTGAAAAATATTGGTGTTACTTTATGAGCCTAAACCTCTACACCCATTTTCTAATTTCTGGATCTGTTTTTGTGAACTTCTAGATTCACGGTAAGTAAATAAATCTTCTATTTTGTTACACTCCTCCACAGATATATAGAGAAGTATTGTCCTGTGTTCTATTATTGATAGACAGTTCAAAATTCTTTCCTCAGTAAACAAAAAGAAGATAAATTTTTCTCTCAAGTATCCTCACATTTTTGGAACAAGCTTTTCAAACTTTTCATTTCACATTGCCACATATATACAAAATAAAAAGTCCACTTTGAAAATATACCAGTTTTTTTCCTTCTCCAATCGCATATTATCCATTATTTGTTCACCAAAATTATTCAATATACAGGAAGATTCAATGTTGTCCAGTTATGATCAGCACCCTGTTAGCACCACTACTCATTACTAGCTCAAGATGTAGACTCTTGAAAAAGGGAGTCTAAGTTTGGGCTTCCTCTTTTGGGGAATCCCTCTAACTTCACCCCCTGCTTGCCCTGTGGAAGCGCTAGTCTGACACTGTAGATTTGTTCCTTTACCTATCTACCTTTGCCCTCCTCATCATCCTCCCAAATTTGGAGCTCTTCTCTAAACATGTGGTGTGTAGCGACCAGCCACAGTGGCCCCCTGAGCACATGTAATTTGGTCAGTCTAGATTATTTTATGTGCTGTAACTGTAAAATACTCACACAATTTCAAATAATTAGTATGAAAAAGAAGGGCACAATACCTCATACATGACTTTTGTATTGATAACTTGTTGAAATGGTAATATTGGGGATAGTTTGGTTTAAATAAAATATATTCTTAAAATTAATTTCACCTGTTGGGGTTAAGCGAGAAGAAATTGATAGTAACAACTTTGTAAGAGGGGACTTCTTTTATCTTAGTGTTTAATTTTTTTTTTGGCAATCTACAGTGCTTCCATATTGAAACATACATAGATGTCAGTAACAACTATCAGTTGATTACTGTCCTGTGACTGCTTATTAAAAATGATATTTTATTGGGTATCCTCTTTCTCATTTGTCTACACTTGGGATAGGTATACAAGACTGTGCCTAATTGAAGGAAAGAAACTAGTTCTATAAACAAGTCTGAGTGGCTTCAGTTATCAAATGCAAGTGTAAACTTTAAATCTAATATGTACAAACTAAAATAAAAGAATATTTTCCTAAGATGGTTTCTAGAGAATTGTATTGATATTATTATTATTATTATTATTATTATTATTATTATTATTATTATTTTGGAAAAAAATCAGCCATGGGGATTTCACTGCATTTAAGTCACTATCCCTTTAAAATTGATGGGTCTTAGGAGCAAAAGGGCAAAGCAGACAATGTTTAATTTTCCTCTTCCTTCTATCTCCACCTAGTAGGTACTCACAAAATATTTATTTAATAAAACAAATGAAACTCAATTCAGGTTTTCTCAAACATTGAGAATTTCAGGATTTTTGTTTGTTACTGTTCTGGCAGTGTTTTAAATTACCATCAGGCACAAATATTTATTGAAATACTAATTTGGTAAATGCAATAACAGAGTACCATGGGAGCCATAGCTTGGCCACCTAGCCCTGGGCCTAAAAAGATCAGAAAAGATTCCTGGAAAAGTTGAAGCATTAACTGAGTCTTAAAGAAAGGATCAGAGTTAGAAAAGCAATAAGGGAGATAAAGGCAACAGCACTGGGGTGTGTTTGTGACTGGTATTAATTTCTCTCAACATTCCAGAAACAAAGATTTAATGAAATTCACTTGGAAGGTGGTTCATATTTCACCTGTCAATGCCTGGAGACCATTCCATTCACCTCTCAGTTATCTCCACCCACTCCTACTCCACCACAACAATCACAGGGAGTTTTAAGAACCATAAAGAAATTGCTGACATTGATGAGATTTAGTATGAAAGTTAGATTCACAAAACAAGCAAGGCCACTGGCCTGGAAAAGGCCTTTCTTCTGTGTGTACTGTTCCTACACATCTCCTATAGAAGACAGAATTCTTTTGGATCAAAGAATCAAAGAATCCTGGGCAACAAAGAAAAAGAGTTCCTTTTGTTTTTGTTCAAAACAGTTCCAGTAAACCAGCCCCAGGCTGCAAAAATCCAAGTCATAAATAATTGCTGCTGCGGTGTGCAATGAAATGCTAGTGCCTGGGGCAGTCACTAATGTCATAGCAAGGGGAAGATCCAAGTTGGCAAAAGTGTGATCATAAACTTGTCTAAGGATCCAAAATGTTTATTGTTGAAACCTCACTGAGAGAGGAGATCAGCCTAGGACAAAGTGTAAGGGCTTTGGGGTCAGACATTGGTTGGTTGAATCCTCCCTCTCCTGCAAATAATTATATGGCCTGGAGCAAATCACTGGAGATCCTTGAACTTCTGGGTCCATATTTACAAAATGGGAATAACAAAACCTTCCTTGCAGGCATGTTCAGTTATTTAAAGTACATTTTAATCCCCCAACATAGGAAAAGCCACCTAATAATTGGTGACTGTTCATTATCATGCATCATCATCTTAACTCTAGTTGTCCAATATAGGTAGTTTTGGAGAGGAAGGTAGCAGCCCCAGAATCTTCCCTGATCACCTTAACATACTCAGGTTCACTATGCTAGGCCAGACTTAATGCCCCTTGCTAACCATAAACTAACAAAACATCCAGCTAGATCTTATAGGATATTCTCTTACCCCTTTCCTCATCCCTCGAACTCTCTGCTTGTTTGATTAGATGTGACATTGATCTTTCCTTGAGACAGACTCTTCTCCCTGACCTAATTAGCTGCATTACAGCTCAAGGCTTTAGCTATCAGATTACCAAGAGGACTAATGGAAATTCAGTTTATTAGAATAAAAATTGTTTTAAAAAAAAATCAATTCAGTAAATATAATAAAATAGAAAGAAAATTACAATGAAAAGTTGGTTTTTAAATATCTTGTTTGGTTTTGTGTTTACTTTTATTTCACTGAACATAGAATCCATAGTCAAAGCACCTTAAAGGAAAATTGCATTAACGAGAAGACTGGGCACCTTCTGGAGTACATATTAAAACAGAATTCAAGTCCTTTTATGAAAAAGTAGCATCAATATTTACTTCAGGTCATCTTTTGCCCATTAAATATCTGTTTCTATAGTACCATGTACTAAAGACTACACACACACACACACACACATACATACATATATATCTTTCAGTGATATTTTCTCACTTGATAACTTGATACATTATATGGAATCTCTTTCCACACCATTAAACATTTCTATGAACAGATCACAAAACTAAAATAAATGTTTGAGGTTTTTTTTCTGCTCTATTACACATACAGAAAAATCAAACTGTTTTTCTTTCAATCAGTTCAAATTTCTTTTTCTTCTTGGGGGAAAAAATAACATTATATCTATCTAATATAAAACAAGAGGAGAGCTGATTGTATTTATCTATTTTATATTGCAGTAAATCAAGTTAGATAGTTCAAATTAAAAATTCATATTTGGTCTGTATGAGTCATTTGTCTACTCTGATGAAATTTGGCAGTTAGTTGTCAAGATTTGGACATTAATTTATATATTGAAAGCAATCTAAACACTGCTTCATAATTTAAACTTTCACTGTTAATAATAGTATAAGATGTTTGCCTTGGTCTTAAGCATAAAACAGTGCATCAAGGGTTCATTTTGCAAATCAAAGTACTTTTAATGATTACATTAACATTTCTTTTGTCCTTCTGACTTTCCAGTTACACAATGCTGTGGATTGTGGCAGAGAGAGCTAGCTGTTCTTCAAGGCTTCGCACACTCTTAGTGGAGAGTTATTGCTAAATTTGGCTACTCCACCAGAAACTGTATTTCCTAATCCCCTCCTCCTTTTATCTGCATATGGACATTTGACTGACTTGCCCCAGTGGAATAGGAGCAGCCCTGCTGGGGTGGTTAAGAGGCAGTTGTGCCTTTTATGCTTAACTCTCTTTCCCTGGTAGATGTTAGTACCTGGGAAGCCATATGTTGAAGATGGTATATCCGTTATCCACTTGGACCTTGCATAATTAAATGGGGCAAAGCACCCCAACTCCTCACCAGAAACAGCTGCACTGGAATATTACATGATCCAAAAGAAATAGTTTATCCTGTTAAATTACTTGAATTTGAGGATTTACATCTTACAGCAGCTAGCATTACCATAACTAATACATGACAGATAAGCTATAATTGTTCAAAGAGAGAAAGTGAGCTATAAAACAAATTAATTGCAGAATATTCTTAATATAGAAGTCAATGCAGATAAATAATTGGGATTACTACCAAAATTGGAGAACAATGTCAAAGATACCAACTCAGACAAGTTTCTTATTGTGTATTATCTTAGTAGATTCAGCATAATACAGGTTCTGGTCCTCTGTATCAAGGGTACAAAATTAACTTCGCTCAAATGACCTAACTCATATTAGCCAAACACATAGGAGATGAATTTATAAGCCAGAATACCAATATATTCATTTACTATTATACATATACCTATTATACTGTCTTGAGTACCCAGGATAACTAATCCTAGAGACATATTCACCAATCCTAGATTTTGAGCTTTCCCCCACCAAATTCTATGCAGACCATAATCCTATTAACATAATTATTTTAAATAGTCAAGTTATAGCACAAATGAGTAGATAAATGTTACATCAAATATATCTGACTCACCTAGTAGAGGATTAGAAGTTATTTATTTTAAAATCATTTCTTAAGGTGGATTGCTGCACAAACAACTACGTGAATCTGCTTTGTGTGGTTATTTACTAGTTTTTCTCTAAATGAGTGATCTTTTTCTCCATTTTAAGGGCCACATAGTGCTGAAAAGAGATACATATGACCTAAGGTCATTGCAGACAAGAAGTGGGAATGAAGAAAGAGGATTAAACATTTAGAGATAGTTAGAGACTGAAAAGCCCTGAAGAGAGATGTATATATCAAATTAAAAAGATATTTCCCATCACATCAATACCTAGAATAATGGCCAAGAAAATTGAGATAATTGGATTATTTACAGATTTGCTGTATTTATGTTTGTAGTCGTATTTTGCTACATCATCGTGCATGCCTGAAGTACAGGAACCTCTAAAATGTATTCGTAGAACAACTACCCATATGCCTCCCTTCCTGGGGGTCAAAATCCATCCAAAAGGTAATTTCACTGGGCCAGGGGATCAGAAGGCCAATTGTAAGGGGACAGTTTTTTCAGGATAGAAGAAAAAGGGAAAAATAAAAGTAAAAATATTGTAGTTGCTCTTCATATTAAATGTGTGTGACTCCAAGAGAATAGAGCTTATCTACTGAAAAGTTCTAAGTGTGCTTGAAGTCATAACAACACAAGAAATAGCCTACTACAAATTAAAGTTCTTAGGCAGTGAAACATATTTTTAAATCTATGTTTTCAAGAAAACCCTGTACAGTACACCATGCCATAAAAATACCTTCTCTATCATTGAGCTTCATTGTAGTCATCTGGTTTACCAGATAAGGCCCAAGCTCCATGAAGCAGGGACTGCATCTCAATCCTCTTCCATCTCTTATAGCCGAGTCTCCAATGGCAGCAGCAAAGTAAGCGAGACAATTCACTGGAATGCGTGAATCCAAATATTAGAATTTCTATTAACTTAATCACATTCTTCCACTTGTTATATATGTTTTGTAATGCAACATAGTATTTTATTTATAAAATACCTATTTGGGGAGTGCATGGACACAACTTCTTAATTAATAGTGATGTAGGACTAAAAATTATACAGACCACAGCATTATGAACGCTAGTATAAGAAAAAAAAATTAAAATAATGTGCTGACTAGGCTGTTGTCGTGCCGATGGTGTAGCTGCAGAGAAAATGAAATGGATGCCCTTGAGATTAAATTCATTCTTTCATTCAGCAATTATGCATTGCACATCTACCATATGCCAGAGGCTGTATGGGGCAGCAGCTACCAGAGAAGTGATTGGGTTGTGAAAATAGAGTGAAGTGACAATAAATCCATGATCATTTTCCCCACCAGGGATTGTCCTTCCCTTTCCTGAAAAATGCTCTGATCCCTTATCTTCAGATAAGGACATCCCTGGAGGAACCCCCTCATTCCTGGATGGCTAAGAAACTGTGATCTACTGTGGTCCCTTAGTGAATACTTATTGACATGCTGACAGTTGGACTGCCAACACAGAAAAAAGAAAGATAAATTAATTATGTGATTTCAGTATTGCTCAGGATTATCAAGTGCATATACTTTACAATTATATGGGCCAGGATCCCAAGAGAGTAAATATGATTTATATACAGTTGCTATGAATGGTAATTAATAATTCCTCACTTTATTTTAACAATGGCCCTAACAGATATCTGAGAAGTTCTGGATGCTACATCCACATGTAACCACATATGAGTATTTAAATATATATAAACATTTAAATATTAAACATATAAATAAAGCAAGATTGTGATATAAGATAAAAATTATATATTGATCTCTGAGTTTAATATACATGAGGAGAGAAGTCATAATTGACAAATTACAAACATAAGGCATCCATATGATTTGGAATAATGTGCTGCAAAAAAGGAAATATCTGACACGTTTGAATTTTCTTTTCTATTTTTTTCTCCATAAAGAACACTCACATGGCTTGCTTAGTCATGTGACTTTCTGTCTTGCAGACATCTGGCTGAATACATCATAATGTTGTAATGCATGTTGTGTCTCTCAAAGCCATGTTTCTCAGAAATTCAATTCCTGTTTAAACAAAAGTGATATTCACTCTCCACATTAAAATTAAGATCCAAAGGAATAGTTTGGAGTATTATAATGGCCCCCAACCCTTCCCATGTCTATAAGTAAGAAACTGTAGCAAGACTTGATCTTTGATAGGTCCACAATACTCAAGAGAAGTCTATTCATGTAAAAATTAGAATTCTGAAACATGTGCTTGATTTGATTACCTTAGGAGATGGAAAAGTAGGAAGCAGTCAACTAGTCACATTCTACTCCACTCACCTCAGACATCTAGGAATGGGAACTCACAGCAAAAGTATATGCCTCTCTTGGCTCACAAAATCTGCCAGAAACATTTTCTGCTATGAAGCACTAGAAAAAAAGAGAGAGGATTTTGAATGTCACTGGCTTTTCTCTATCATACTTTATTCATTATGTCTGACAGCAATTTTCAATAAATTCTTCAATAAAATTACTGAATAATCTTATTCTATTTGATCCCTAGAAATAGGATCCAATTTGATTTAAAGTTCTGTGTTAATATTCAAAGGTTTCATAATAATTTTATTATGGAAAGTAATTAAGAATCATGCTATCAAATGTAAAAGAATATATTAGTAAAAACATAAACCTATTTCTCAAAAATATAAGCATCCAATTCAACATACCCCAATGGATGTGTTCATACAAAATAGTGAAAGGTAGTGAGTGTGTGTGATGAAAACAATATAATACAGACTGTAGCTAAAGTTATTTAGTCTTAAACTCTCAGAGTCACAAATGAAAAACTCTAGTAGTCTAGCAACATAGTCTTAAAGGAAGGAAAAGTGGAAGGAGGCCAGCTTAGAAACAGATTAAGTATTCAGCAGAGAATTTTCTGTGACTGTCAAAAGGCTCTGTCAGTGCATTTAATTATATGGACAAAGGGTTGTTGAAATCACACAAAGGATTTTCCCAATTTAAATGCTGCAGATGAAATGATAGTCACAAAGAAGCACACCAGATCTTCAAAGCTTCATAAAGGCCACATCTATTCATTTTATAACTTCAGCTTGAAAGCAGAGTAAGAAACTGATATAAAACAAACATAAAGAAATCTCTTTAGGAATGGAATTCCTATTTTTACTTTACATATTTACTTAAAGGCACACATTCAGGAAGAGGGCAAGTGCTAGGTCAAACATAAAGAAGAGATGTGAGCAGGTTATTTTGCCCCAGTGTAAGAATAGCATTCATTTGTATCAGGCTTAAAAAGCCTCATTATGTGAAAAGTGGGCAAACACTTTTGTGTTAGAACATTTGTAAAGAGAGATCAGCAGTTTAGCAGAACAGTCTGAAAACTTACATTCAAAGTAGCCACATATTCAAATTTGGATAAGACCTAAAAAGTAAATGAAATGACTCCGTGTATTTAACGGCTCTTTGATAAAACTTCTTTACTTTCATGGGTCAGTGGGTACAATAGCTTCAATTAGTATTAACTCGACAATAGAGCAAAAAGCAAGAAGTCAGATTGCCTCCACAAGGTGGGTGTGAATTCTGTCATCTTCCTGCTAAGATTCCGTGCTCACCTTGTAGCTGAATCATAGAAGGTTTGGATGAGAAGGAGCTTGGTAGCATTTAAGAGAGAATTTCTCAAACTATGTCCTACAGACTCCTCAGCTCACAGGGGCTGGTAGAGGGTGCGGTGCCGGGCACTGTAAGAGTGGCACCCCAGGCTGGCCTTTGGAGGTTTTTTTAAACCACTTTATTGAGATATAATTGACATACAAAAAGCTATACATATTTAACGTACACAGCTTGAGGAGTTTGGAGATAGGTTGAATAGAAGTGTCATGAGAGTGGACATCTTTGTCTTGTTCCTGATGTCAGAGGAAAAGCTTGCAGCTTTTTTAGCTTTGAGTATGGTAGCTGTGGGCTCATCGTATACTTCTTTTATCATGTTGAGGTATGTTCTTGCTACACCCAATTTATTGAGAGTTTTTATCATGAATGAATGTTTAATTTTATCAAATTTTTTTTCTGAATCTATTCAGATAATCGTTTATGATTTTTATTCTTCATTTTGTTAATGTGAGGCATCACATTGATTGATTTGTGGGTATCGAACCATTTTTGAATCCCTAGAATAAATCTCACTTGATCATGGTATATGATTCTTTTTATGTATTATTGAATTCAGTTTGCTGACATTTTGTTGAGGTTATTTATATTAAATATATATCTATATTTATCAGAAATATTGACCCATAAATTTTTTTGGTAGTGTCCTTGTTTGATTTTGGTATCAGAGCAATGCTAGCCTCATAAAATGAATTCAAAAGTGTTTTCTCCTCTTCTATTTTTCTTTGGAAGAGTTTGAAAAAAAAATGGTGTTAATTCTTCTTTCAATGTTTGGCAGAATTCACCCATGAAGACATCTGGTGCTGGGGTTTTTTGTTGGCAATTTTTAGATTACTGATTTATTTCCTTATTTGTTATTGGGTGTTCAGCCTTTCTATTTCTTCTTGATTCAGTCTTGGTAGGTTGTATGTTTCTAAAATTTTATCTATTTCCTTTAGGTTGTTCAATTTGTTGGTGCATAATTATTTATAAGTATGGTCCTTTTTATCTCTGTGGCATTGGTTGTGATGTCTCTGCTTTCCTTTCTAATCTTACTTAGAGTCCTCTCCTTTTTTCTTAGTCTAGCTAAGGGTTTTTCAATTATTTTTATTCTTTCAAGGTAAAAACAGTTCTCAGTTTTGTCAATTCCCTTCTATTTTTTTCTATTCTCTTTCATTTACTGCAGTTCTAATATTTATTATTTTCTTCCTTCTAAATCTGGGCTTAGTTTGCTCTTCCTTTTCTATTTCCTTGAGGTATAAAGTTAGGTTGTTTATTTGAGGGTTTTTCCTTCATTTTTTAATACATCTTTATTGCTATAAATAATCTTTTTAGGCATAAGTGAATTCGAAAGCTATACATACCAATGTAGTAAAAATGAGTATGTTTAAAAACAGCAAAAACTTTGAAGCGCTACAGACCTCAGTTTATTTCTGGGTGCTGTATATAAGCTGTGTGAACATGGATTATTTATTTAATATTTTTGAACTTCACTTTCTTCATCAATAAAATGAGTACATTTATAAATAAGAGAAACTGTGTAAAGGTTCAAATGAATGGGAAATTAGTAAATGGTTTTAGAAGGAAGGAAGGAAGGAAGGAAGGAAGGAAAGAAAGAATATATATTTTCCCATTATTTAGTTATTCTGACTTATATCTAAACATCATATGAGGTTGGTATGGGTAAGACAGCTAAAAATTACCTCTAAAATCAGGCAAATTTTTGTTTGGTACTGAATAAATAAACTACCCCAAGGCTCTCGGCTCAAGCAACCATAAGCATCTCAAATGATAACTCCAGATTGAAAATTTTAGATATCACATCAAATAGCTTTAACAAGTGCTTCATTGTTCTTGAGCTGGTATAGAGAATGAGATCAACCGAGTCCCTGAATTCTAGCCATTACCCTCTAAGATAGTGAACACACACATACTCATAATAGGTATAAATATAAAAATAAATCCAAGATGCAAGCAGCCATAGCATGATTAAATTCCAATAAAATATTTTCCTCTCCATTTAAATGGCAAAATGCAGATTAAGTCTTGTCATCTTCCTACATCTTATTACTGAGTATAGTCACAGAAAAACAAACTCTTCTGGAAATCCCTGGATATCATCGACATGCCTCAAGCATGTGGGGGTTATTACTAAGTGTAACAGAGTACCATATATTTTTCTTTAAGCTGAAGAACTTTACCAAACATCATTTCCAGGTTAGAACAGCAAACATTTTGATGTAAGGTGCAAAGAGCCTATTTTGTTTGCAATGTGGCTAGTGGAAGGTGAATGCATACTGTCTAAGGAAAAAAGACTTTATTCAGACTGTATCACTCCTGCAAACAGCTCTCAACCAGGCAATAGAGCAGTAAACTCACAACTTATTAGGGGGATGAAACTTCTGGGCCCCAAGTAATTCCCTAAATAAAATACACTTTAAAAAAGGAAACAGTAATTAATAGGAATCAAAATTACTTTCACAAAGGTCAGTTTAATTCCAAAATGAAACGACTTTTTAGCATGAAGCCAATATTTTAATAGTTAAAACACTTGTCAACTGGGCATTTTCCTTCAAATTCTTTCTCTTTGTAAGTGGAACAGTAACAAGTAACTTTACAAAAAAGAGTGTAGGATCTAAGCCTGATGAAACAACATATATTGTTGCACACAATAGTAGTTTATTATGCCTGAAGGAAATTATCCGTTGTAAATTACTATCAAAAGTAAAGTATCATAATTTCAACACTGACTCCTCAATTTAAGCTAATATTCTGTGTATGAAACTATACGTGGGCCTGTGGCTATACAGAAATAGTTAATCCATTTCTTAGAATTATCATTCAGCAAGTATAGATAGATCAATCAGGCTGTCTAGATTTCACCTTCTTAATCTACCTGACAGAGAACATCAATGCAGTGTCATCGCAGAATTTAAAGTTACAATTAAAAAGATGGTAAATAAATTCTCAAAATGGGGAGGTTTCAGGTAATTATGCAACAAGACTTTTTTTTTTTTTTGGCTTGCACATGACAAATATCAGAAACCATTGTTGTGTACTGCTGAAAACAGCCTTTCCTATCTTTAGGTCCATTTAATCAAAATCTTGAGAAGTTTGAATATAGTTAGAGGAAGAGGCCATTTTAATTAAAAAGTTGCCACTCGGTTATGTGTGTGCAACTGTCCATTCTCACGTGATTCATTTAAATATTTCATCTATCTCTACCCACTTCCTCAAAGCAATGCAAGTTGGCTAGGTGAATTTTTTTTTTTATTTAAATAGAGAGTGGGTTTGACACACATTTCCTCTTGTTTTCATTTATGAAATGTGCTTGCTTAATAAAGTAGAAATGCTAGGAGAGATGACAAGTTCAAACTGTGTGGCAATTTGGCCAAACCTGAGCTGCAGGGGGAAAATGTAAAAAGGTGGATGGATGAAGAGACTGGACGGGCAATTTGGGGTGAGTGCTTTGGGGGTGCCAGCTGCTAAACACTGAAGCCTACAGAAACATTGCTCGTGTGGAAAATGAAGGAAGGTAACTGTGGAGAAGAATTAAGAATTGTAGATGAGTCCACTGGATGGAGACAGTTAACAGAGGGAATACACTGAAGTTACCAAAGTGAGGACAACTGTCTTGTTAGCACTTAATTAGGATGATAGGTATATCCCTGGTACCCTATCAAGCCTCTTTCTTACTTTTAAATTGTAAGAGCTAGGTTATTAGGCATGGTCTCTTTAATTACCTTTATATCCACTTGTCCAATAAAACTGATAACAGTCATAGTGTCCTTCAGACTCAAAACATTAACTCTACCAGCCGTGCAAATGAGTAAGAGGGAGAGGACCCTGTTCACCTCTAATGGAACTTTTCAACCAGCTTTCTCATCAACTCTACAGTCTGCTTATTATTGTGAGCCCTGAAGATCAGTAACAATTACATGAATATTGGAAGGGAGACTACTTTTTGCCTCTTGTGCCCATTTGAAAGCCCAATCTCACCCAATACAACATGTGTAAACTACTCAAGAGACTTCTAGGAAAAGAAAGCCTGGCTAGAGCCGGATTCAGCATCTAACATACAGCTTACTCCATAATATATACCTTACATCAAAGTTATCAGTTCTTTTGGCAATCAGCATTATGGGGCTTTACTAATTGCCACATAATTCTGGAATTCAAGAACCAGAGGGATCTTATTGAATAACCTAATTTAAATTTTATCCCACTGTACTGTCCTCCTCAATTATGTAAAATGGAAAATGATTTATTCTCAAGAAATAAATAGGATTCCATTTATTTTTGTCCGTATTAGTGTCTATAGTTTAACCTTGACTTGATATTAAGTCAATTATATATAATGTAAGCATCAAGCTCTTTATGAGATGCTGTGGGGAATTAAAGACATAATTTCAGACCTCAAGAAATTCACTGTGGAGTGATAGAGGTAGAGCAAACATAGGAAGTTCGATACATCAGCTGTAAAAAGAATTTGCTGCACTCGGTGCTGAACTCTTGATCTGCTAAGGTATCCCAGAGTTTACCCTATGGCTAGGTGGCTGAATTTGGCTTCTCTGCCTAGCCCCTATTAATCAATGTTTCAGTTGGATTATCTGTTATGTTTGATCCTCAAGATGAGCCCTGCCCCACCCTGCAGCCATGCCTGAACTAGAATAGTTCTTGAGATTAAAAAAATTAAAATTAAAAAATGCCTTGGATATGAGAAATGTCAGCTGAGGGATCAGAGAGGAGCTGAGATAACAGGGCTTTCACCTTGTTATTTCCCCAGTGAAAATGAGTAAGCAGTGCTTGTCACACCATGAAGTTTTATTCATTGTCCCCTCAATCTTCTAGTTTCATTTTACACTATCCTAATTCTTTTAAGGACCCCAGGAAGTTCTCCTAATTCCAGTGCTTTAGTCACTTATATATACTTTTAAACTTTCTAAGTCTTTCATACAACTCTAAATGTGTAACAAAACATTTTTGTAGCATAAAAAACAAAGTTCCAGCTTTTGTGTGCTGTACTTATAATTCTTAATTGATTAACACACTGAGTTCCATTGGGTTTTGGTAAAGCCCAAGAAACTGTCAATCTGGAAACTTCCTCAGTTAGCTTCCTGCTTATAATTATGTGGGAGAAGTTCATTTTATTAGATCAAATAAGATGAATAACTTATTTATAATAAGCATTATGGAAAAATACTGGGTAAGTCTATGCCTACATGGAAATCTAAGACTTCAAACAAATTATTAGCACATCATTAAAAGTAAGTATATTAATAATTTTTCCATGTCTAGGTCACTACAAAATATGTCACTGAAAAGAGCTTTCAAATTCTTAACCATCTTATCTTATGTCTGTAAGGCAGTTATATCATCTCTTAAACCTTGTGTGATAAGAACTATAAACAATGTAATTAACATTTACCTTGCACACAATGTATTATAACACTCACGATGCTCTTACCCTAAGAATAGAAAACATAATAGTAGATTGACCAAAAATGCTAAATGACCAAAATGCTCAAATTTTGGAACATCTGATTGTAGGGAGCAGTCTTCTGTTTAAATCCTGGGCTCCTTTGTGAGATCTCACTTGGAGATAAGGGAGTACTGGGACCAGTATCCATCTGTCCTCAGGACAATCTGTATTCATCAGGGTCCCAGCAAGAAAAAGAAGTCACTCTCCAGCTTGTTCAAATGAAGAGACTTTAATAAAGGGAATAATTACAGAAGTGAGGGCAGGGTTAATAATACCAACAAGGAATGTTGAAGCACTGAGATACAGCAACAAAAGGAAGCCATCACTGTCACTTTGGTTAAAGAAGCAAGGAGGGGGAAATAGTGTTATCAGAGCACAATGGCGACTGGAACCATGGGGGGAGGCTCTGCCAGGCAAGAGCTGTATTTCAGCTACTGCCAAAGACAAGTCACTGAAGGGAGGGAATGGAGATGAAATATCCCGATTATCTCTTCTTCAGTCCTTTGATCTTCTGCCAGCGTTTCCCATTGCCTGAACCCAGCCAGAGTCCAGAAAAGCAGCAGTTCCCAGGGATCAGCCTTCTAAGGCACAAAGCAGGGCAGAGAAGAGGAAAGACTGCAGGGGGGTCAGAGAAAACCAGCATAGCCACCAAAATTCAGCAAAACCCAAGAGAAAGCAAAAATCTGTGTAGAAGAGGAGTATTCAATCTTCTGGCTTCCCTGGGCCTCATTGGAAGAATTGTCTTGGGCCACACATAAAATACACTAACACTGACGATAGCTGATGAGCTAAAACAACAAGGTCACAAAAAGGTCTTACAATGTTTTAAGAAAATTGACAAATTCATGCTGGGCCACATTCAAAGCTGTCCCAGGCCGCACGAAGGCCGCGGGTTGGACAAGCCTGCTTCACCCCATTATATAGCAGTGCCCCTCTCGTCACAAATCGGATGACTTACCTCCATATCCAGTTACATTGGTCATTTTCTTTTCATCCTTATGCCAGTAACTCATTCTGTTAATTACTTTCAGAAAGCATGAATGTTTAAATCTGAGAAAACTTAAAATGCCCTTTCTCTTAAACAGTACAAATAAGGCAAACATAAGTGTCTTTTTTCCCCATAATTGGGAAATCTACACTGAGTTAATGAAATCTGTGCTCAGGTATGTTTGTTCAAAAGTTCTCATAGAAGTGTTACCTTAAAAGTAGCTGTAGGCTCAAAGGCTGGTCTTGCTTCTCTTGGTCAGAGTGATACTGATATGCTAAATCAGTTTTTCTTTTTCTTTTTAAATAAAGACATGTACACAGGTATTCCCTTGCCACTTTATTTGTAACATCGAAGAAACTAGAAGCAGTTTCAGTATGTCTAATGACAGGTACATCCTCAGCACTTACGTATCCGTTCTGACAGAAACCTAGCAATTCTCTACACAGAACTGAATCACAGCTGTTGTAGAATTTCTAAGATCAAGTACTTTGACGAGTTCCTTTTCTCTCATATTAAACTATGAAGGTGAGAGCCTATACAAAGTTAGCATTTAAATCAAACAAATGATTTTACTCTCACACTTCCCTCTGTGAGGCAGGTATAGCAGTGATGGGAGATCTTTTTTGGGGTCATTTGTTCTCAGCCTGGGTTGCACATTGGCACCAACTCTGGAGTTTAGAAAAATACCTGGCTCCCACACCCATGTTGACTTATTTCTAATTCCATCGTGCTGAGTGCGGTCTAAGCGAAGGGATTTTTAACACCTCCCTCCACCCCCAGGAGATTCTAATGGATAGCCAAGCGTAAGAACTACTCTTGTAGGCTCGGCAAGCTTCTCTTATCACTTCTACAGTGGGCTTGATCAATTAGAAGAATGTGTGAGATTATTGTAACAATCACGTACTATCACATATACATAATTGACTTACACAGTGAGTAGCACATGGTAGGTACTCAAAAAATGTTTTATCATATGCCTCTGCCCCCTTTCCAGTTTCACCCTTAAAATTGCCAGTCTGTCTGAGGGAGGCCATATTCTTTTTAGGTGACAGCTTTATTATCAAATAATACTCAGGCAAGAACAAATCACTCAAAACAAGAACCTCTTAGGGGTTAGAGAAAAAGCAACAGCAGGAATGAGAACTATGGATAGGTACCATAGTTCTTGATACCATAGATACTTGAGCTAACCTAATTCAGACTCCAAACTTACTGTCAATTTTTTTCAAGGAAACCAGAACTGCAATCCATAGAGATCAATTTGTTTCTCAAAGATTCTACCATCATGAACTCAACATCGGCCATGAATAGAAGTATTTTTAAACTGTCACTAAGAAGCATCAGAAAATGCTTTTTTCTGTATCTTTCCCCCTTACCTGCCAAAGTCACCTTCAATCTACCAAGACCCAAGGCAAATCCCACATCTTCCAAGAAACCTTCCTAGGTCCTCTGGAGTAGAATTCCCCCCACACTTTACCATTGTAACTATTTATGAGCACAGTATGACTTCTCATTAGAGATGTTTTTAGGAGTATGTGACAGTCTCTGACAGACTGATCCTCGAAGGCAGGGACCAGAATTGGTTATCTTTGTATCTTCCACCATGGCTGGTAACAGTGCCTGACACCTACACAAGTGCTAGGTAAGCGTGGAATTTAAGAGTGTACTGATCTGTATGCCACATAGAGTTCTTCTCTGACATGGTATTTGCATTCCTAAACATTGCTGTGCTATGCAATATCTTCCACTATAAACCATAGGGCACATAGGAAATTAGGATGTTAGGTGTACCACATCAGTGGCACATAAAAACAATTAGAAACTTGTAAAAACTGTAGCACAGTTTTATATACGTTAAGTGGTTAAGAAAATACGCAAGTACTACAATAAATATGGTACTTTACTTGAAAAAGACTTGAAGTTTGCTGGCAGAAGTGAAATCTGGAAGGATTACCACTTGTGAGTCACTGTGGAGTGGTGGAAGGAGGGTTTTCTGAAATCTGAAAGTTGTAAAGGCAGCTGTGGATGGGAGTGACTCATATGTACCCAGTGACCAGATAGATGGTAGATGTTTGACGTGTGTGGGGTTGAGTTTTATTTATTCCCATGCTGCTAGGGCCAGCTGGGTATAGTTTTCTGTACTTTTCTAGTGAAAACAAAATTTTACCTACCTACAGATTTTAAATTCAGTCATGCTCATACCATTCCCTAATATAGCAATCATGTTGGAAAAATTCACATTTTCAAAGTGAGTGTTATAGAAGAGCTGACTTACCATATTACGAATACAGTGTAAAACATTATTGACTTACACTTGAAGATGGGCAGAAAACTATATATATATATTTTGTTTTTTTAATGCTTCCAAAGAAAGCTAAAGTAAAAACGATATTGTGAGGTTCTAAGCCAAAAATATGGGTTATGATTTCCTTGCAGGATGTAGTGTAGGCAAATCACTTAGGCTTACTCTGCCCTTCTTTTAGATTCTCAAAAATGGGGATATGATGTCTCCTTAACAGACAGGTACAATGTGAAGACTGAATAATATTCCAGAGACTACTGAAGATGATAGTCATTCTGATAAACTCTGAAGAATGACTTTTTATAAACTTCATAACAAAGTTATGTTTTTTGCATATCAAAGACTGAGCTTTGTCAACAGACATGCTCTGTAATCCTTCGAAGTTAGTAGTTGAGTGAAAGTCAACATTTCTATATTAAATATACAGGTCCAGCGGTGCATTGTTAAAGACAAATAGCTGGTCATTCAGGGGTCAGTGTTGCTCTTGTTACATATCTGGCTGTCTAAGTGACCTGGAGCAGTTTACTTCTCTAGCAGTAAACTTACAGACTTGGACTATAGTGTAATATTAAAGTTACCTTTTAAGACAAGTGTCAAGGAGGCAACTCCATTTTCTTTTACTGTACAAAGGAAATGAACTGATGCTCCTCAGAAATGACTTGAGGCAAAAGACATTAATGACTCTTCTATTCTCAGACTAGAAGAAAGTAGAGAACCATGTCAATGCCACATGAGATCAGCCAGTCATTTCCTGAGGTGCTGGTTCGGATTCATAAGTAATGGAATAGGAAATAACCATTGTTTTTTCTTTCATTTATTGGCTAGGATAAGGATATTTGTGTAATAAAATGTTTTATATGTATTTACCATCTACTAAGATGTTATTTCCTACAGAAATGTATGATGGTTTTAATTGTCCTTCATTCTACTTCTTGAAAATTGAGTGTTTCCTTTGTTATCTGCTCATTCCATATTTCTGAGACATACATTCTATATTTCCTAAACAAACTTAGAAATTTTATATTGGTTCTTAAAGTCTTATATTGATATACATTTCAGAAGTGATTAGTTTTAATACTTTAAACTGTTATCTGGAGTCAGTATGTTTGTATTCTAATTGTCATATGACTCTTTACTGATTTTGCAGAGAGCTATAGTATTAGTAGCAAATAATTATAGTGTTTACTAAGTGTTGTACTTAATCTGCTCTATAACCCATGCATTAGGTAATTATTAATATTCCTATTTTACAGATGAGGAAACTTACAGATAAGGAATAAAGTAGTTAAGGTACTTGTTAGAAGTCTGAAAGTTAGAACTGGTATTTGAAACTAGGCAGTCTGGCTCCAGAATATAGGCTTTTAAGTACTATGTTATAGTGCATCCATATGCATTATAATATAGTATATCTTATTAGTGTTTTAAAAAGAAATTTATAAATGTCTTTGTTGACAATTCATTATCTCACCCATGGTTCCAAATTAGCTCTAATTTCTATTGCATCAAAACCTTCCTACCCTCACTCCTTATGCACGTTTTAATTTTACAGCTCTTATTTTCTCCACACTTTAGTTGATTCTGGTGATTAAAGAGAACTGTTCATCTGCAACGAAAGAAAAGATATATCTGCCAAGAGCCAAAAAAAAAAAGACAGCTGAAATGGCATTTAAAGTACATCTTGAATAAATGTTCAAAAGCATAGCCGTAGGGCAATTTCCTGTTTTACTGGAAAATCTACTTTGCTAGTGTCTGATAAAATTGTATGAACAGTGGAAGCTTAATTCTCCAAGGCATATTCTATGAAGCATTTGACAGCTTATCTGATGAAATCCACTGTACTAAGTTGAGAGAGACCATGTGGCCCTCACAAGGAAGCCCAGTCTAAAAGGCTCTTGTAGCCCTAGGGCTGATGTGATTAGTTGCTAAATGAACTGCTTAGTGTTTCGTTGACTTGTTTCCCAGCAACTGTACATATGCTTGACACAACGAAGATTTTCCATCTTGTATAATCAATCCACTGTTTAAAATGACTTGCTTGTGTGTAGAAATCTTATTAGAGCTATTTAATATTTTGAGCCATTCAGGTGATTCAATAAATTTAGATAAAATTAAATCACGACTTACATGAGATTGGATGTCAGTTCAAGCACACAATTAAATGTCCTACTTTCATAGACTATGGCAGGAATAGGCAATCATTCGTAAATGGGGTGCCAAGTGATGGCCCCAGCGCCTCAGATATGGCGCAAGGTGGTATAAAAGAGTATAACACAGAAACTTGCTTTAAAATATTTCCATTACAGATGCTAATAACATTAAAATTGATAACTCTTAAAATTCAAATATAATTTCCTAAGATTTTTCTACCCCAGATTTAATGACATATGCCAGGGCTACTAGCTTATTCTGAGCTTCCTCAACTGTCAAAATTTATGATTACAGTTGTAACTAGTATCAGAGTCTTTGCACTCTAGGTAGTTGCCAGAAATTACACATGTGCTTGTGTGTGTATGTGTACTTATGCGTGTGTATGTGAGTATGTGTGTGTGTGTCCCACCCTCCTTGCATTAAATACTTAATCGGTACTGATCAGCTTGGTTAGTGAGAACAGTATTTATGACTTAATATAAACCTCATCCTTCCAAAATGGTCTACACTGTATCCTTTGGGTTAACCCATCCCAGAACCAAGCTGGACAACCAAACGGCATTATTTTGGCATCCTCATAGAATTGCTTTTGGGGTGTTCGTAGAATTATCTATTAATCACTTAGGCTTTGATGTGCTATCATATCATTAGGAAAAAAACATGAAAATTTTGTCTATATTAACCATATAGATGCTATAGAGAATATTGTTTCTCACATCACACAGTGTCCTCATCATGAGAAAAGCCAAGGATCTTCTCTAAGATCTCAAAATTGTTTTGCTTATGAATTACTGTTTAGTTTTCCCCTTATAAACACTGTGAAGAATGTAGTTCTTTCTCTTTTAGACAGTGCAAAACCAAAGTTGCAGATCACCCTTAGGACATGCCCAGGTTTTCTGATTAACATTTTATGTACTGATCTTATTTCTGCATCATCCTACATTTTAAATCTCACCTACTCTTGGGATGCAGTTTCTCGTTCACTTATTTGGTGATAAGTAGTATCCAGCTTCAGGGTGTGTGTTTGTGAGGCATCTGAAATATTGCTAGAACATGTCAGGGTATGAATAAATGAATGAGTAAATATTTTAGGATTAAGCACATCATTTGTTCATACTTCATGGTGATTCATGTGATAGTATAAACAAGGACAAAGATGAGGGTAAAGATAGAGATATTGATGATCATGAAAATATGACAAATTCAGTGACATAGCATATTCTATTGGCTGGCTCTGTATTACCAAGGAAATTACTAACTTCCCTGAGTCTATATTTCTTTACATTTTAATGAAAAAGGTAATATTCAATACAGTTGTTAGAAATATTTGATGAATATTTGATAATTCACTTATTCAATGAGTAGTGTAGCTACTATACTATATGTATAATATATAGATATAAATAGATATGTATATATGTGTTTTTGTTATATACGAGGGCTGTCTGGAAAAAATCCACCCATAAATGCCTCTATTTTTCATATTACATGGCTGGGTACTTTCTGGGCAGCCCGTGTGTGTGTGTGTGTGTGTGTGTGTGTGTGTGTATGTAAAACAAACTGTTCTGCCTGCTGAGACAGAACAGAAAACAAGATAGGTAAGGTTTCTTCTCTTCAGAAGTGGATAATCCCAGGAGAGGAGGCAATTAATAAACACATAGGCGAATAAATAAACAAAAACTTTCAGATGATAGTAAATGCTATGAAGGCTGTGGTATAGCAGTTGGTCATACAAGTCTCCTTGAGAAGGTGATATTGAGCTCAGATTTGAGTCATGGGTGGCATTAATTATATGAAGAAGAGGAAGAAGATTTCTAAGTGGTTCCAACAAAGCCATCAGTAAATGCAAACGCTGTGAGATAGAAACACAATTGTTCCCATCAAAGTGCAAGAAGAAGGCCCCCATGCTGAGCATGGTGAGTGAAGACAGAGGATTGAGAAGAAGAGAGGATATATATGGCACTCTCTCTGTGCTGACACATAGTCAGTCTTATGTGATACTGTATTTTGCTGTAATGTGCTCTCATATATAATGTGCACCGATGTTTTGGGCCCAAATGTTCAGGGAAAAAAATCTTTCATGTTAATTTTTTAATTCAAAATTTTAATTTGTTTATATTTAAGTACATGTCTTTTGTATTATAAATAAACTTTAGCATTTATTTTTTAACATTATGGTACAAGAAATTTTATGTAACACTTTTAACTCATAAGCATAAATAAAAGAATTAAAAACATTTATACACATATGGAATTAGTACTACCCTGCATAATGCACATCATTATTTTCCCCCAACAAATTTGGGCAAAAAATTGCTCTTCATACATGGCAAAGTATGGTAAATGTCAGTTACTGTAAAGCATCAGTTCCCAAGCAGTGGTACACATACCCCTGGGGATAAGTGCGAGCCCATTCAGGGGTACACGAAAAATAATCAGTAATGGCATAAAAACAAGTAAAGTAAAAAAAATGCAAAACATTAGTTATGAAACAATAAATGTTAAGTTACTGTTAATGGAGACACTTCAAAATTAGATCACATTAGCGAATGATGATTGGTGAGGGCGTGGCTATGAACCCTTCCCCCAAACCAGTCTTCTACCAAACATTACCCACAGTTTCAGAGCAATCTATTTGTGGTGTTTTTAGAACTTCCCCAAACATATAAATACCTTCATAGCCATACAGTTTGATCAGTTCTGTTATTGACTGAGTAAAAGTAAGTGCATTGTCTTTACAATGATTCTTTTCAGTATAGTTTTTTAATTTAATGTTTAACATATTTTCAGTTATTATTTTCAAGTGATGTTTAAGCATTTTAGTTATGACTCAGTAGTTGAAAACAGAAACAGTTAAAAAAACAAAACTTGACGTGGATTATAGCCCATCACCAAGTTCTTTTTATCATGTGTCCACAATTACAAGTACCCACACACAAGGAGACAGTAAAAAGGTGTGTGTCTCACCTACTATGCAGAAGAAAAGGAAATACTCTAGAGAGATATTAAATATGGGTTTTTATTTGTAGGGAATGATGACTGTCTGAAGCCTTTGTGTGTTGTATAAGGGGAAAGAAATATCCAATGGTTGCATGAAACCCTCTCTACTCATGTGACATTTAGAAACTAAACATCCTATGCGTAAAAACAAAGACATACATTATTTTTGGTGCCTAGAAAAGCATCCAACTGTTACTTCATACATGATACCAGAAAAGAAAGACAACGAGAATGCAGTTGAGACTTCATACTGTATTGCTTATTGCATAGCTAAATGTGGTAAAAACCACACAATATCTGAAAATTTCATTTCTCTTTGTATTAAGAATACCATTTTTTGTATGTTTGGGGAAGAATATGTCCACAAAATCAATACTATCTCTTTTTCAAACAATACAGTGTCTCAATGAATTCAGAAAATGCCCGACAATGTTGAAGCTATAGTAGTAGACAGAATTAGAAAAGGTAAATTATTTTCCATCTAGGTAGATGAATGCATAGATGTTGCTGATTTATCTCTTTTGCTCATCATCTTAAGGTACTTGGTAGAAAATGGAATTGAGGAAACCCTGTTGCTCTGTTACCCATTGACAGCATGCCACAGGTGAAGATATTTTTTAATGCAACTAATGGTTATTTCCTTAAAAAGGACATTAGTTGGCCAAATTGTGGTGTATACACTGACAGAGGCAAGCCTACATCAGGTTGTTTTATAGGCCTATGTGGCTGAATTAAAGAAGTATTATAGCTCCCCATGTACCATAGATTCACTGCTGTACTCATAAACAAAGTCTTGTATCCAAGCCTCTTCCTAGTGAACAGAAAGATGTTCTTGATGAAGCTCTAAAAGTTGTACATTTTATTAAGTCACAACCACAGAACTCCAGAATATTTAAAGTTCTGTATGAAGAAATGAACAGCATCTACAGCACATTACTTTTGCAGGTGGAAGTAAGGTAGCTATCATGTGGCAAAGAATTTACATGTATGTTTGAACTTAGACATGAATTCCAGGTATTTTTTGAAGACCATCATTTCCTTCTTGCTCCCAAGTTTCAAGACTGTGATTGGCTTCAAAGTCTTGCATATTTATCAAGTATTTTTCTAGAAATAAACAAAGTCAACTTGAGACTTCAAAACAGATCAATCACTATATTCAAAGTAATAAAATTGAGTCAACAATAAATCACTGGACTTTTGGAAAGGGTATACTGAAAGAGGTCAGCCTAAAGTTTTTGAAACTGCACAGCTTCTTATTTGAGAATAACTTGCACCTATCCCAAGACATGAAAGAGAATATTTAAGTCACTTGGAAGATCTTAAAGTGTCCTTTTGTAAGTACTTTCCCAAACATGGAAAAGAAACGGAGTTCCCTGATGGTGTAGTGGCTTAAGGCTTCGGCACTGATGCTGTCAGTGCTGTGGCCTGGGTTCGATTCCCAGCCAGGGAGCTACCCACATACCAAAAAGCAAAAAAAAAAAAAAAAAAAAAAAAAAAAACGGGGAAAAGAAAATCACTGGATTGCAGATCCCTTTAACGAAGAATTTTTCGAAGAAGCTAAACTATCAATCAATGGAAAAGAGCAGCTAATTGAACTTTCAACTGATTCTTCTTTAGATTCTGATTTTGAAAGAAAACATCGACCTTCTGGGCAGGTATCAGTGAGGAATACAAACAGCTCAGTGAGAAGGCACTCAAATACCTCTTGCCATTTACTAATATCGAACTAGTGAAGAGAGCTTTTTCTTCTTACACCTTCATAAAAAATAAGTACCACAACAAGCCTAATGCAAGTCAGAATTTAAGACTGTATCTTGCACCTTTTGAGACTGATTTCAAGAAACAAAGTGCATCAAAGCAAGCTCAACACTCTCACTAAAAATGTTTTAATCAATTAGTGATCTGCATAACAATTACTATAGACTTTTCCAATAACACAAATAAACAATAATAAATTAAAAGTATGTTACATATTAATCATCATTGTCAATATTTAATTCTGCTATAAATATTGTAAAATTAAACCTGTGGCTTGCACTTTCAGTGTAGTGATTTTTCTTTCCTAACTTATTACCTCATTTCCACTATTTTACAATAAGATAGGCACTGAATGTGTCAGTATTTAAAAACAGCTGTTTTAGAAATAAGGGGTACAATTTGTAGAAATGGGTATAAAAGGGGTACACAAGTGGAAGAAGTTGGGGAACCACTGCTGTAAGGCAACATTTTTTTAAAAAGAAAAGACTGGAAAACAAAGATTGCTTAAAGTTATTTTTGTGATTCTTGGGAGAAAAACTCCATTTAGTTCCTCCATGAGCCAAGACATAAAACAGAAAATAAGAAAAGTGATAGAAAAAGGTGGGATAATGTTAGCTCCCCACAGCGGCAGGCAGGATTTGTTCCCTGAGCAAGAGCTTAAAGCAGGAGCTGTGGCAAAGTGCCTAAAGGTGCCATCAATACACTCCTGAGTCCATACAAAATCCTGAGTCTTGATGAAGATATAAAACCAGGACTGAGAGCTGAGATGGGTGCACCCTGAACCCCAGTCCTTCAGTAATAACCTATTCTCTAGCCAACAGAGCTCCATTTCCCCTTCTGGGAAAGGTATAATAATAAGAGAGAACCACAATACAGCCTCTGCTTTTGAGGTGCTTGATAACCACTAAGACAAGACACACACACCAGAAAAAGATGAAAAATTATTACAGGGAGATTGCTACTCTCTGCAAAAGCTGAATATTAATATGCAGTGTCTACCAAGTTTGACTAATGCTCTAACTTTGGGGGTATACAGGAAAAATGTCTGGACAATTCTTTATAAAATAATCCTTTAGAAAAGCAATAACTGTTTTTTTACATTAATTAACATAACTGTAAGGGAGCTTTGAGAGAACATGAAAACTTTTGATCATTTCAAATCCCATTTAAACTATAACCAGCATCCTGAATAGCCCCAAACACTCAATGGTGTTTCTTTGTTAAATGAGAAGATGGAAAGAGAAGTCACATTAGGTGGTGAACTGATTATACAACAAGGTGACAATGCACTGTAGAATTGTATGCCTGAGACCTACGTCATCCTTGCTAACAGATGTCACCCCAATAAGTCTAACAATAAAAATGAATTAAAAAAAAAAGAAAGTCAGTGGTATTTATGAAGTAGTCCTGAAAACAAAAAAAAACAAAACAAAACAAAAAGAAAAGTCTAGTGGCCAGACCTCAACTATCAGAGGCATTAGAATGAGGCCAAATTCTTTTTTTTTTTCCTGCCATCAAAAGGGCGGGCTTCCCCAGTGGTGAATTTGGTCTGTTAGAAAACTTCTCATCTCAACCCAGAAAAATGAAGCAAGAATTAAGGTGTCAACGCTCACATACAGGAACTCCCACCCCTGCTCCCTCGACGGTGTCTCAGAGACCAAAGACACATCTGCTGCTGTGTTCAGTATTAGAGAGCTGATACCTTGCAATGGGGAGGTTTTCACCAGCTATAACTCTTCAGTCTCATGAGGAAATAGGGCAGGACCCCTCTCCATGTCTAGAGTGGATACAAGTGTGGGAGGAAGGGTGGCATTTATTTCCCACTGGAGGGTTAGATAAGTGGTGGGACAAAGAACAAAACCCAACAGGCCTGTCTGCTAATGGGACTTCCCGGTATCTACGTGGATTTTGTGAGATAAGAAACATCTGGCCGTTGTTAGCCAGTTTAGTTCGAGATTTGGGTCTTATTTCCCTGTTGTTATCATTATTGTTGTTGTTCTTTTCATGCAGGAAAAGTAGCAGCCAGACTGGCCCTCAAGGTTTTGCTTTTACCATTCTCCTCTAAAACCTTAGAGCTTTCACACAGAGGACGTAAAGTTGGTTTATCGTGGGGTTCTGAAAGCAGTCAAGCCTCTGTTGATTAGCATTCTGTAGAGAGATGGGTGAATTGGCTTTGGTTATTTAAATCTTTTGATACTACCTTAAAAAGACCAAATCTAGCCTTAAAACTTCATGTGACCCATGATTCACGGAGAAAACAAATGCATTCATTTGGCTCTTTTACAAAATGTTGAGAAGCTATCACCTGCAGGTCCGTGTTTGTAAAAGGCTGCACCTTTTTAAAAATTCAAAGTATTTCCTTTAGTTACAATTTGTTAAGAGAATTTAAAAAATGTTATTTCTTCTAAATACACAATTTACTTTGGAAGGATGACTCTTTCTAATAGGACTCGATTGGAATCATGAGGCTCAGCCTCTGCCTCTTGGATTTTTCCCTGCTGCTCAACCTGATGTGAGCTCCGAGATGTAGGAACATTGATGGGCCTCTGTGGTTTATGTGACAGACACTCCTTTTCAAAGCACAGATGAAAAATGAAATGCAGGTAGACAACACTTCAGAGTTTATAAGTTTTTCCCATCTGAATCTACTCCTTAGCCAAGAACTTCAGTGCCGCCTCTGAGAATGTGTTTCTCAAACTTCATATTTCCTGCATTTAAAAACAGCTCAGAGTGATTGCACATCAACTCACATCTTTTGAGTTTTAAGCAGCCTTCTCACAGTAAGCTCAACATCTCCCCCACAGACTAAACCAAAAGTTTGCTGCACAAACTTGGGCAAGATTCAAATTATAAATCAGAGGTGCTTGTCAAGTTCATGTAAGCACTTAAAGGCTCCCCAGGAACTCGTGACAGAAGACCTGCCTGGCTCCAAAAGGCAGAAAAACCCATGTCATGTCAGTGTGTCGGTCCCATTTCCCTCTGCATCTCTCATTCTACACTAAGCCTGCCTCCTCCTTCACAGAGCAGCAGCTGAGTGTGACTAGCACAACATAGGCAAAAACAAGAGTCTGTTGTCTTGCTCAAGAGATATTTTGGAGCACATCTTATCTCTACAGATTTATTTACCTCCAAGAAACAATAAACAAAAGAGTCGGCCCAACCCACAACTCTCTCAGGGGAGTCATAGCTTCCCCAACTGCTCTAGGACTCAGCTGTCTGAAACGTGACCATTTGTCACTGGGCACAGAAGTCTTCTACCTCCTGAGCAGTGACTGTGGAGTACCAGTGCTAGCTGGGCCACAGGGCCAGCTGCTGGAAAGCATTTTAGAGCTGGCAATAGAGGACACTCAGGGCTAAATAACACCCTGGTTCATTGAGCAAGAAGGGTAAGAACTCAGGAGCTCCGGAAGTTGTTAACTGCTCAAATTCCCCAACTGAAAAGACACTATGCAGCAAGAAAAAAGTGGTGAGCAAAAGGGAGGAGAGTGAAAGACATCCCGGAGTTAAGGTTCACAGGAGTTTCCACAGAGGACTTCTTTCATGTTTAGTCACTGCCCGATAAGTGAGAGCAGGATACAGGCTCCCTGTCCTCAACCATGAAGAAGCAGGAGCCGCCGGAGGGCAGGCCAGACGCCACCGAGTGGGAGAGTCCCAGGAAGAGATTACCTGACACTGCCGGCTTTGGTTTGAGCCATCCCTTTCAGAATTAAAAATGTCCCCTTTCCCCACTAAAATCGACAGATATTATTTGGAAAAATCAGAAAATTAAAGGAAGTAGAAATCAGAAAGAAGAAAGAAGAAAAATGTACAGAAGGATTAAGAGAAAGGAGAGAGACAGACAGAGAGAGAGAGAATGCTTCTCTTTAAAAAGAAAACAATAGAATAGGCCCTTCCAGGCAGAGAGTTCTCAGCACAGTGACAGTTAACTTTATCCACACTTGGATGAAGCTGAAGCTGGTATTTTTAATTGAACCATTTTGATTTCTCTCAAATAAAAGACATCCAAGCGCGTGACATCCTTCTCTTTGGCATGAGCTTCAGCGTCAGTGACATAGATGGAGCGTTGGTGAAATTTTCCGATCACTCCTTAGCGAGGGAAGCTAATTGACTGTGCCACTAGGCCCTTTGCATATGTAATTCCATTAAATTCTAGCAGTAACTTATTGGCACACTCAATAGTATTCCAACTTTGTACAAAGAAACCAAAACTCAAGAGGCTGGCCACGTGAAGGCCGCACAGCTGCAAGAGCAAGGATTTGAACTCAGACCGCGTGGCCCTAGAAATTGTGCCCCATCTCCTTTCCCACCCCTCTGCCTGTGAGCCTGAGCACCTGTATCTCAAGGACCCATGTGCATTTTTTATTGTTGTTTTTTACTTTATAAACTCAAGTTTCACATAACCTAACAAAGACCTTAAACTCTGGCAATCTCCACTATTTTAATCTTAATATTAGTGCTTCGCTAAACATAAGAAGAACATTGGGGGTTTGGGCATGAAGATATGTCTGAACCAGCTGCTAAATTGCCGAATAACATCCATTTGTTCAATTCCACCCCACCGCTACACTTCAGTAACTCTTGTCAAGGTGACCAGCGGTGCTGCATTGCCGAGTCCAGTTGTCGGGATACCTCTCACTTCACTTGGCATGGTATGGTCAACAGCATCTGACACTGTTAATTATTTCCTCCATTTTGAAAATCTTTGTTCACTTAATTTTCGGAATATTATACCATCAATTTTCCTTCTGCCTCAGTTTATAATCCTCTCGAATCTTCTGTGCAAGCAATTTCTCCTCTTTTGCCCTCTTCTTTATCCACATCAACTTCCAAACTGATTTCATCCATTTTTTCAGCTTCAAATACCATTTAGATAACCCAGTCACAAGCTCTTCCATAAGCTTAGGGTTTACAGTTTTGAACTGTTGAGACATCTTTGACGAACATCTAACAGGCAGCTCAAACTCCACATGTCCAAAACAAAACTCTTGCTTTCCCCTCAGATCACGATCCCCTAGCAATCCTTCCAAGTTTAGTAAATGGAATCTCTGGGTAAAACCTCAGCCGTCATTCTTGAGTTGCTCTGGGTAAAATCTCAGGAGCCATAGGAGCCATTCTTAAAGTCTTTATCCCCTTACATACCATATCAGATCCAATGCGAATACTTCTGGCTCAACCTTAGAACAATTTCTGGAATCCAAACACTTCTCCAGAGTCTACTGTCATTTACCCAATCCCAGACACTACCATCTCTCAAGTACACAATTACAACTTCCCCACCAGCTTTGTCTCTTACACCTTTAGAGTCTATTCCCAAGACACACAAAATAAAATCCGACTCCTTGCCTACAAGTTCCTACATGATCTTGTTTGCCTAGCTCTATTGTCTTATCTCCCATTCACCCTTCTTCATTCCTTTCCACTAACACTACCCTTCATGTTGACCATCAAATTCACAAACTCCTTTCTACCTCAGGGCCTTTGCATTTTTTATTCCCTATGCCTAGAATGCTCAACCTTCAAATTTTGTTATTCATCCTCTCATTCCAATGATTCCTTTTCTAAAATGTCATTTCCTTAAAGAGACTTCCCCCTAACCACTCAAAGCAAAGATATCTTCCTCCATCTTTGCCCTAAAAGGCATGCTGTATTTGATGTCACTAGATGTATTTCTGACATATTACCTATTGTTTTGTTTATTTTATATCCCCACAAGTGTACAAATTCCTTATGGGCACTTGTTCTCAGTGGCATTTACAGTGTATAGAACAGTGCCTAATCGTATTAAGTCACCCAAAATATTCGTCAACTGAATAAATAAATCAAGGAGTTAAATTAAAAGGTAGTAGAGTAGACAAAAGGAAATTAGTGAGAGATAACATGGCAAAGGTAGGTTGGGATCAGGTGACCATGGGCCTTGAAGGCCACAGGAAGTAGTTTGGCTTCTGCTCTAAATGCAATAAAAAAAACCTGCATAGGATCTCATAGAGAGACAAGAAATCAAACAAATGTTTTAAAAGATGAGTGACTGCTTTGTGGAGGATAATATGCATGATCTTATGCAATTTCTTGAAAATCTGTGTGCAAATAAGACTTTAGCAAATTAATATTCCTAAGGCATTATAGTAATCCTCAATTTTATAAAATATAAGGTGATGGAAAGAGAAGTCACATTAGGTGGTGAACTTATTATACATCAAGTTGACAATGCACTGTAGAATTGTATGCCTGAAACCTATGTAATCCTTGCTAACAGATGTCACCCCAATAAGTCTAACAATAAAAATGAATTAAAAAAAAAATTTTATAAAATAAGGAACCCATGGTCAGTTGAACTGCTGTCTATTTTGTTGTTACAGATTTTTCTCTTAAGGTGAAATAAAAGCAGGAACAATTATATCTGTGAACTAAGTAGATTTAAAAGTAAAAAATGTTAATACAGAAGAAGAGTTACCCCTCTTACATCCCCTTATGGATAAAAAAAATGTATGGACCTAAGTATTTTTTATTGCTTGTTTGAACAAGGAGATAAACTTCATTTCATTGTCAGACTTTTAAAAGTTACTTTCACCCCAGGCAAGTAGAAAATAATATACAGATATAGAAGCAAAGGTATAGTGTAAAAAGACCAAGAGGGGAAATTCTAAAGAAAAAAACAAAACAAAACTTTATCTTCACAAGCTGGCCTCGTTTAAGCCTGTCTTATCTCATTAGAACAATGTAACTTCCCACGTAATAAGAATAAAGGCATGTAGCTGATTAATAAATTGAAAACAAGCATTGAACTACACAGAAGTATAAAACATTACGTGTTCTTGCTCTGTATCACGGTAATGGGGAGCCACATTTTGTGATATTCCACAATCTAGAAAGTAGTTTAAACGGAAATGGCAACATCCCATGCCTATTTGTGTAGCTTTTTTTTTTCCAGGTGTATAGACCTTTATCATCTACATATTTCATTGTATTCTCGCCACTTATAGTCATTTCTTTTTCCATCACCATATATTTGAATATCCTTCCCTCCTTCCCCACTCCCCTCCCCCTTTTCTTAACCTCCAACATCAGTGAAATAACAGAGCCATTATTCTAAAAGCAATTCCCAGGATTGGGAAACTGAGGCAAAAGTATGCCTAAGTAGCACGGGACACCCAGCCAATTAATAAGAAAAGAGGCCTCAAACTCCAGGTTTTTTCTTTCCCTTGCACAATTGACATTTCCTTTAAAAATGTTTACATGTAGAAGATGGATTCAATTAAGATAATGGAAGAAACCAACTCTAACCCCATGAGTCGTGCACACAGAAATACGAAACAGATGGGAAGTTCATTGGTAGTCAGTTGTGTTTCAGGGAAGAAGAAGAGTAACAGCCCCCACACGAAAAGGATGGGTGGATTTGAGGCAGATTTCCTAATTAAGGACTAACAAACCCAAAGCAAAGATGACACAGCCCTCTGTGACAACGAAGGGGTGGGGGGAGTTGAGCAAGTGTGGGTGGCATGCAAGTTATAAAAATGTATTCAGAAGGCACGTATATAATGATGACACTGTGTTCTCACAGAGGCAAAGTAGAACAGAGAATGGGAATATAATTTTAAACAAAAAGGGAAATGGAAAGTAAAAATCTGGGTTTTAAAATAGTATTTTCTCCTCAATGGACTAACAATCTCAAAATCAAATGTTATTATATTGACTGTAAGCTCCTTGAAGACAACAACTCTGTCTTACCACAATTTTTTAAATTTCGACTATCAGGAAATCAATGAATGTTAAATAATTACGATTGAAGAGGAGAAGCAGAGAAGGAGGAAGAAACGAAAGTGAAGAAAAACAGTAAGTGTTATTATCAGAGATTCTATTCCCTATCTTGAAATGAGAAATAACCAGGCAATAACAGGGCCCACAGAGTTTGAGGGCTTCCTTCACTTAAGTATTTGGCCTTAGTTACTAAGTCAAAACCACTCTCTTGATAGTGAAGACAACTGTCTAAATCAAAGCAAAGATTTTATAGTACACATTCCAATTGCAACTTTGCAAATGGACACAGAATTGCAATTCCTTTCAGATTTCAATAGAATTAGGATTGTGGTCTGAGCTTGCAGAGCTAGGTGAGGTATGAGGTGGGATAGGGAGCCCCATGCCACTATACCCTGCTAAACTTCCCTGGGTCCCTACCGATGGCCTGGCTCCTCTTTTTCCTGACCTATTCCCTCTCCCCCAAAGCTCTGCACAGTGGATGGAAGGGCGCTGTTGGCATCACCCCTGGAAATGTTTAAGTCACTCCAATGATGTTCCACATACTGCTAAGAAAATGACCGGAAAGAATTGTTGATCCCTATAAGAAAAAGACAATCAATGCCCCTTCATTGGACCTACAAACTTACCCCACTGGGCTCACTATAGCAGCCTATATTGCATAAATAGGATTTGGCGCTGTAACCTGCCAGATGGTAGAATTAGTCTGATTTTGCTTTCAAACAAAGATAAGTATCCTCTTCCATAGAGCGTCTGGATGCTTTTGATGGTAATAATCACTCTGAGTGATTTGCTTAATCTAGAATAATAATTCTATTCAATGAAGCATTATTTGTGTCAGGAGAGCCAGGACTGATCAAAAGACGCTAAAAGTAGGAATCTGGTTCAGCAGATGAGCCTGACAGATACTGCAAGTCCAGGCAGGCATTGTTCAAGGTATACTGCCACTTCATCCATGAGGAAGGAAGGATGATTTGTAGATCCAGGCAAGACACCTGAAATGAGTTCTATGAAAACCAGGGCATACAAAGATCTGGGCTGAAATACTCAAGGAGGATTTCTAGCTAAAGGGATTGGATTAAGTAAATGCATTGATGTGTAGCACCCACTAAGCCCTAAAATTTTGAGTAAAGGATAAAAGTAACATCAATTAAAAAGGGCAAAAAAATTGTAGGTGAGACATGTCAGTAAGAATTTAGAAGATGGAAATTCCAAGGACTAGTTACAACTGATTCAATAGAGTCCAGAAAACAGTGTCCCACCTGCCTAAGTCAATTCACACTTCCGATCCCAGCCAGGGCGGGCGGACTATGGGAAGGGGCTGATAAAAGAGGACTCTTTCGAGTCACTGGGAGAATCCACTCTGTGACTCTTCCAACACAGACGTGGGGCAGGGGGATTATCCCCCAGTGAACTTGGACCACAAACCTCTGCTGGGGAAACGGGGAAGCACCTCACAGAAAAACCATGGATTGTATTACATTTTGCATATTGAGTGTTTTAATATTCTGCTGTGTGAGTGAACAAAGGTTCCCAGGACCGGGCTTGCAAGCTGGGGAGATTGGAGGAGAATAATTTATGGGGACCAGTAGATATAAATTACCACATGAGCAGAGGGCTCTGTCTTTCTGGGAATCTTACAATGGAGCAATTACACCTCATTTTTCTTAGCCAATAATTAAATAAAGTAGGGAGGGGTAAAGTAACAACCCAAACTTTCAGCATGCAATTTTTTAATAAACACTTTAGAATAGAGAATTTCAAACACATACAAAAGTAGGAAGAATAGTGCGATGAATTCATTATCCACGCTCATGAACTTCAGCAATGAGTAACTTATGGCCTATTGTGTTTCATGTTGACTCCCTTCCTTTCCGGGCAATTCCTTTCTATCCCTTCTTATTTTGAAGCAAATCCCACTCATCATGTCATGTCAGCCACAAAGAGGTCAGTGCATTTTTCTAAAAATAAGAAGTATTTTAACACTTCACAGACCCAACATCTAGTATATATATTTATCAAAGATTACGTTTATTGGTTGAGTTTTCTACACTCATTTCTTTTAAATTAAGAAAATATAAGAAGAAGAAAGTAAATCTTAGAGTCAGGATATCATGGTGTTAGAAAGCCACTTAGAGATATCATCTAGTTTCCCTTAATTAACCAATGCAAAATCTTAAGGTCAGAAAATTTAAGTGACCTCCTAAAGGTGAGGTGCTGGTTGGAGGTGAAGTCAACACTAGTACCCAGACCTATCTAAAATCAATAAACTTCAATTTAGGACTGTATGGATTAGGGCTTAGTAAAATCTGCTACCTGTTATGATGACTTGGTATTGTTTGAATCAACTAAGTGGGCACTAATGTTTCCTCACATGAGTTAGGATTGGCCAAAGGAGAAATTTACTTGAGATTTATTATACAAGGTGAAAAAGCGAGCAGCAACCATGTCCACCATGGGAAGATCAGTTGAGAGTCAGGCACTGTTGCTGCTCACATCATGCCCATTGTCACAGATTGGCTGGTTACCTTGTTGTCATGGGGCAACATCCAGGCCTCCGTTCTTCCAGCAGCTCCCAGATGCCCTGCCTCAGCTCATTCATGGCACCAGCTCTCTGCAGTCACCCATATTATCAAAGTAGAAGGAAAGGCCACCGTCCCTGAGTTCCAGTGAGAGACAGACACAAGTTCCAGTTCTTCCTCATGGTTTTCATTCTGTCCTTGGCCTTCCACACTTTATGCCCTTTTTTTCTTTTCACCTTCTCCCAGCTGACTTAGGCTCAGCACTAGCCAGTGGGGAAACACACCAGTAATTGTATCAAGTCAAATCCTTATAATAAATCCCTTTATTTATTTTCAAATTTTTAATTACAGCTGACATTCAGTATTATCTTAGTTTCAGGTGTACAGCATAGTAATTAGACATTGATATAACTTACAAAGTGATCCCACTGGGCACCACACATAGTTATTACAATATGATTGACTGTATTCCCTACGCTGTCCTAGCCATGTGACTATTTCGTAACTGCCAGTTTGTACTTCTTAATCCCTTTACCTTTTTTACCCAGCCCCCTACCTGCTGCAACCTGGCAGAAATTAGTTTGTTCTCTGTATCTATGAGTTTGTTCCTATTTTGTTTATTTATTTTGTTTTGTTTTGTTTTTCAGATTTTACATATAAGTGAAATCAAATGATATTATATTTGTCCTTGTCTGACTTGTTTCACTTAGCATAATGCCCTCTAGGTTCATCCATGTTGTTGTAAATGTAGAATTTCTTTTTCTTTTTTATGAATGAGTAATATTCTATTGTCTGTATGTACCACATGTATTTTATGCAGTCGTCTATCAACGGACGCTTAGTTTGCTTCCATGTCCTAGCTATTGTATATGAATGTCTTTCTTTGTCTATTGTTACAAACTTTATTATAAAGTTGATGTTATCTGGTGTTAAGTCTTGCTATTCCAGCTTTGGTTTGTTTGTTTGTTTGTTTTGTTTCTATTTTCATGAAATATCTTTTTCTATCCCTTTACTTTCAGTGTGTCAGTGTCTTTTGACCGGAAGTGAGCCTCCTGTAGGCAGCCTGTATAAGAGTCTTGTTTTCTTATCCATTCAACCACCCTATGTCTTTTGATTGGAACATTTAATCCATTTACATTTAAAGAAATTGTTGATAGATATGTAATTATTGCCATTTCATTATTTACATTTTTGATCCCTTTCACATTTCTTAAACTTGTTAACATTTTTTGTACTTCTAGTTAGGTGGTGACCAACTCCATCTTTTTCTTATCTGAGAAGCTCTTTATTTCTTCAATTCTAAATAACAGCCTTGCTGGGTAGAGTAATCTTAGTTGCAGGTTCTTGTTTTTCATCACTTTGTTTCATGCCAATCTCTCTGGCTTGCAAAGTTTCTGTTGGGAAATCAGCTAATAGTCTTCCAGGAGCTCGTTTGTCCATAATTAACTGCAGTTCTGCTGCCTTTAAGATTCTCTCTTTGTATATAATCTTTGGCATTTTAATTATGATGTACCATAGTATGAGCCTCTGTGGGTTCATCTTGTTTTGGACTCTCTGAGCTTCCCAGACTTGTATGTCTATCTATTTCTTTCACCAGAGTAGAGAAGTTTTCTGTCATTATTTCTTCAAATAGGGTTTCAATTCCTTTCTCTCTCTCTCTTCTCTTTCTGATATCCCTATGATGTGAATGTTGTTTAGCCTGATGTTGTCTCAGAAGTTCCTTAAATTATCCTTATTATTTTATTCTTTTTCCTTTTGCTATTCCAATTGAGTATTTTTCCCTACCTTGTCTTCCAAATCTCTGATTTGATTCTTTGCTTCATCTACTCTGCTGTTGATTCTATCTAATGTATTCTTCATTTCAGTTATTGTATTCTTTCTGACTGGTTTTTATCTTTGTGTAAGTTCTCACTGAGTTCATCTGTTCTTCTCCTAAGTTCACTGAGAAACATTTAAACCAGTGTTTTGAACTCTGTATCTAATAGATTACTTGTCTCCATTTTGTTTAGTTCTTTTTCTGGAATTTTTTATCCTGCTTTTTCATTTGGAATATGTTTCTTTGTTTCCTCTTTCTGACTACTTTCTTGCATTAGTTTCTGTGTATTAGGTAGATTGGCTATGTCTCTTAGTCTTAGCAGGGTGGTCTGATGCAGTAGGTGTCCAGTGAGACCCAATGGCGCACTTCTCCTATTCACCTGAGCCAGATGCTCTAGAGGTGCCTTTTGGGTAGGTTTTGTGTGCCCCCCTGTTGTAGTTGAGCCTTGATTGCTTTTGGGAAGTCAGTGAGTGGAACTGACTCTCAGGCTGGCTCCTGTGAGAAATGGCCGTGACTAGAGCAGATGAGCTGTTGTGCAGGGTCTGACCTAACAGAGTGCAATTCACTTTAGTTGGGATCGAGTGCCTGCTGAGTCCACCCTTTGGGCATGTCATTTGTGGAGCTGGATGGGTGGTGCTCTGGTGTGGTCCGAAGCTAGCCACCAGTTATGTTGATTCTGGGCTCTCTTGGGAGTGGATCTGGTGCATGCCCAGGTCAGCTGTAGCCTACACCCATCCTGGGGCCACCTGGTAGAAGCTACAGAGTGATCTGCAGTTGATAGTTGCCTATGCTGGTATGCTGCAAACTGAGGCCTGCTGTCACCAGTGCAAGGGGCTGTTTAGCAAGAGGTATAAAGCATGCTAAACCCAGCTGCTCCTTGTTTGGGGTTTGTGGACATTTGAGAGATTTTAGGAAAGTCCACAGCGTAGGCTGAGGCTCACAACTTATGAGGAATAGTTGCTGAAAGATGTTGGGGCTGGTGCTGATGGGTAGGGTGAGCAGCCAGGTTAATGGAGAGCACAGATTTGGCACCTGCCTGTGATAGGCCAGCTGGGTGAGGACTCAACAAAGGAACAGTGGTGCCTGCCAGCACTTTAGTCCTGAGAGAGTGGCCCTCCAGCCCTCACCCTGAAGCAGACAATTCTGCTCCTCCCCATATGTTCCTGACATATGCCCCAGCTACTGCCCCAGCACTGGAGCTCAGAGAAAGTAAGTCTATCAGTAAGTCCATGTACAGGCCTGTGGGATTCCAGTAGCTCTCTGCCTCACCTGGACAGAATCCTTGCTGATTTTCACAGCCAGAAGTTATGGGTTCTCCCCAGCACTGATGGTCCAGGCTGGCAGCCCAGTGTGGGGCTGATACCCCTCGCTTCTCAGAGGAGACCTCAGCACCAGAGATCTCCCTCTGGTCTTAACTGCCACATATAGGTGTGGAACCAGCCCATTCCACATCTCCGCCCCTTGTACCAGTCTCGATGTGCCTTATTCTTTGTATATTTAGTTATGGGAGTTCTGTTCAGCTAGTCTTCATGTGGTTCTCAAGGGTAATTGTGCTATAATTTAGTTGTATTTTGATGCAGTTGTGGGAGAAAGTAAGAACAGTGCTTACCTTCTCTGCCATCTTGACAGGAAGTTCATAAATCTTTTTTATTATTCAGTGTGGTTCCACATTTCTGATTATACCCTTGCTTATATACCTGCATGTACAAACACCTGAAATAATAACATATGGGCTATGTATGCTTGAAAATTATTATTGGCTACCATGTTGTATTGAAATAGTCCCTTTTAAGATAAAACATTTCTCAAAATCATAAAGGAAATGTCTCTGAAATGCACAAATTATTTTAATTTGTACAATATTGTATACTTTTCATAGCCTTCTCACCTCCATTATTTAATTTGATAAATTTGTAAGAATTTGTAAGCATTTAGCCAAGGAAGTTTTGGGGGCATCTCATTAATAATTGTGAACAAGCTTAATTGAATGGAAGTTTGAAAAAGTATTTTGTTAGCACTTTAGAATAGTGGAACTGTTCAGCTGAGTTTTCTATTTGTCTACAGAGACATGGCAGATCTTGACTTCAGAGTTAATTGAGAGGGTTTTTATGTGGTATATTTGAAATGTGGGACCTAGTTGAGATGATGTACATAAGGATGTCATGGGGATGAAATACTTCTTAGAAAATGAATAGGTGATGAAGGAAGTAGTGGCCAAAACTCATCATTACCTCATTTGTTTATCCAATCCTTTGTCCAAAAATATTTATATTGAGAGCATTCTCTGAATATAAAGTAGTGAACAAGACTTATTCTTGGAACTTATTCTTATTGGAATATAGATATGAATGAATGAATAAATAAATGATAATAAACAAGCAAACAAAATAGTATAAATAATATATTTAATATAAATACAAAGAGTAATAAGTGCTTCGAAAACAATAAAACAGGGTAATGACAGAATCGAATAAATGGGCCTTGGGGCTCACTTTAGCTAGGGTGGTCAGGGAAGACTTTTCTGAGGTGACATTTGTGCTAACATGTGGGTGATAAGATTGAGCCAGTCACACAAAGATCTTGGAGAAGGGCATTCCACGCAGAGCGATCAGCAAATGCAAAGGCCCTGAGATACAAACAGGCATGCAAGTTCAGTGTGGCTAAAGCATGGCGAGGGCAAGGCACAGCCAGATTGTGCAGAGTCTCTGAGCCCTAATTACTGCTCCAGAAAACTGTGAGAGATTTTTATCAGGGTAGAAATCTAATCTGATTTTTGAGTTGAAGAATCTGTCTAGCTAGAGGAACAAAAGCTGAAGGAGGAAGACCAGGTACACAATCAGCCATCTCCTTGAAGGCATTCTCCACGGTGTGCTAAATCTTCACAAGAATTATAAAAGACTAGAACGCAAAGGATAGTTTTCCTTCAAGGTTATCCAAACACAAGGTAACAATCTGTGGGCATCCTAAACAACTAGGTAGTGGCTGCTGGGTCAGCCCCAGCACCATGTATCACCACGTAGCAATTAGGCATCTATCTTGTGTTTCACTGAACTTGAGTGGCCAGTGTACGTGGGCATCTCCCTATTCGAGGACTGAGGATGCAGCAAGGACCTGTGAGGCCTGGAGTGGCATTGCAAGGTCACAGGCTTCACTGAGTGTAGGAGTCACTGCTAGAGGGAATTCTTAATCTCTGATCACTGTATTTGAGCGTTCAGACTGCTGAGGAATTCCACTGTCCTGAAAAGGGTTGAGAAAGCCATTAAGAACTCACTTGTGGGCAAGATGCTTAATCATTTGAGAAATATCATAGTTGTAACTGATGTATCTCATAAGTAGTTTTTGTTTGTTTTTGTTTGTTTTTGTGTGACCCTGTTTATTTCAGATATTTGAAGCTTAAGTTTTACTGCTTAGGAAGACCTCTGACAAAATCCTTATCTTCTTACTTGCAAGGCATGCTGGGGCTTCAAATTGGGCTGTCAGAGAAAGGGAAATAAGCATGGATCTGCAGAGAATGTGCTAGACTCGAGGCTACCCGAGCTATGGAGGCTGGTCTTGCTAGAATTGCCAGCAGCCCAAAGCACAGTGCCTGTGGGCAAGTAGAAATGCAGTTGTTATCCAGGCTTAAACTTCTCAGAGGTCTGAGCCAGTGAGTTAAATAGGGCACTGCTTCAGGTCCCCAAGGGGTAGAATCATGGTCCTGGAGAGTTTTGAGTGAGGAAGAGAAAGAAAACACACAATCAGAACAGAGTATTTGCTGGCATAAGGTCAGCAAAGTGTTAAAAAGTAATCACAATCCTAGCTGAATAGATTGTGGTTAAAACTTTATCCCAAAGGGAAGATAGAGGGCATAGTTGGGCCCCAGGCAGACCAAATCCTAGAATGACTCCAGAAACCACCTGCGGTAGGGGTGAGGCCAAACTGGTCAGGATTGAGGAAGGCACCAAGCAGGGCTGAGCTCGTGGCTTAAATTCTGCAGTTCCCACAGCTGAGTACCATTAGAGGCAGTATGCCTGAGGGCCACAGGCAGGTGGATGAACGGTGGCTATTACAGAAAATACCCACTTTTTGTTGGTATTATTTGACGTTTCCTCTAGTGTTTCTGTACTGACTCTTTGGCCTGCTCATCATGACTCATTTTACATAGAACAGGTCGATAAGGTGCAGAATTTCAGGTAATCAAGTATCAAGCACTAACTAAAACGTTGATTTATGATTGTTGAGATGAGACCATAGGCTCTATACACTTCTAGGCAGAACAATAAATTGTTTAAATATCAATTTATGTTTAAGGTGAAAGTTTTTGCTTCATATCTTTATTGTCTCCTTCTGCTTCATGGTCTGCTTCATGGGATAGCAAATGTTTTCTGTAAAAGGCTACATGGGAAACACTTTAGGCTTTGTGGTCTTATGGTCTCTCAAAACTATTCAGCTCATCTATAAACAGTATGTAAATAAATGAGCTTGTGTTCCATTAAAACTTTATTTATAACATCAAGTGATGAGCTGGATTTTCCTGAACCCTGGTCTATATCAGCACTCTCTCAACTTGTTTAGTCACATATCTTACATTTGCATAAGAATATGCATACACACATATACACATACATATATCCGATATAATGTCTGTAATATAGTATATATATCTTACAAAGGAGTCATTTTAAAAGCTGAGATGAAAATATAAATGAAAGTTCCCAATTATCAGCCTGTGTACCCACTGGGGGACATGCACTCCACTGTGGAAATCTCTTATATTAACACAATGAAAGCATGTGAGTGAATGTGTGCATTGTTTGTGCACATGAACATTCTCATATGTATTATAATCCATTTCATGGTCCAAATGTTGAATAGTAAAACAAAAATAGCTTTGAAGTCAAGTACAAACCTAGATTTAATTCTATTTCCCCCATTTACTAGACATGTGAACTTGGGGAAGTAAAGCTCTCCAAGCTTGGTTTTCTCCTCTAAAAAATTTACATAACAGTATACAATTACATGTTTGACAAGGGAATTGAAAATTTGTTTTTAAATGCTCAATGAAGTACCTAGAATATCATAAGAGCTCAAAAACTAAGTCTCTTTCTCCTTCCTTTCCATCAAAATCGAATGTCAAGTCTAACTAATATATCACATTTATAGCCATGATCAATGGGAGAAATTTCCTATCTTCTTCCTCCAAATTATCTTCCTTCTTCCTTCCTATTCACTGCTCACCAGGTTACCTGACCTCATCTCTCAGACTGAAATCATGCGGTGGTGTTTCCACTATAAGGGCTCTGGAGTTCCACTCATCATTTCTGCCTTCTTAGTCACCACTCTGGACCCCACAGACATAATTCCCCACATCAGAATTTACTACCTACTATCATTTACGAGAATGACTAATGTCTTTAACTTCTCTACATTCTTTAGTACTCCTTTTCTTGGTGAGTTAGCTGAGCCTAGAGTGGAACTCACATCTACTTGGCCACCAAACACCAGCGTAAAGAAGCTATAAAACTTAAATTATAATATCCAGGGTGTTTTCTTTGTCCTTTGGAAACAATCAAACCATGGCTGTGAATCAAGATAGTTACCAGGAATTGGGATGATAATGGCAGGAAGATCTCTGCAAAGTAAACAAAACAAACAGTGTGCTGGTGCTCCCTGGATGTCTACGTTACTAGCTACCCTGTGATATAAGTAAGCAACTCTAATAGGACAGTGCTAAACTTGTATTTTTGTCTTCTTTTGCCTACAGAGAATACTAACTTGGGCCCAGAGAGCACCGATTTCTAGTTTTCCTTGCCTCACCTCTTACTACATCCTTCAGAAGGAACCCTCAAAACATTGGTTTGTAGAGAGAAACCACGAAAATCCTCAGAAATTTTATGGCAGGCACTGAGAGAAAATATGCTAAGGCTTTGTCGCAGAAGTATTAGATGCAAGTTCCTTTCAATATAGTCCATCAGAGATACACACTGTCATTGTTCTTGATGTTTATCAAACTAATAATAACATGAGCCAAATGAAATGCAGACTGATCTATTTTAGCAGGACTTCCCAGGTTACTTTTCTTAGAACAAAGCCCTTCTGGTTCCATATTGAACAGTACGAGACTGTTGTGATTATGCAGAGTGGTGCTGGTAATTTGATCAGAATCAGGACCCCAGCAAGGCAACATGAGGGAATCGGTGTGAACCTTGCTTTAAGCTGTTCAGAACAACCAAAAGTTTTGTTATTGGTATTTTCAGCTGCCTTTGTGTTCCTAGCACTTGGCTGGGTGTGCTGGATTGGTACAAAAAGATCAAAGAGTATTCTTCCCTTCAAAGAGTCCCCATTTGTGAGGAAATAAAACCTCCTGGTAGCCAAGGATTTGTGTTGGTTTGCTTTTCCCCTCCCTCTTGCAGCTTTTCCCTTCCCCCAATAATTTCACAAAGGCCACAGCATTGGGTAGGCATAATTTAATGAAATGGGGCTTCTGCTTGAAAAGCCTGATAAACTAAGTCTTTTGACAATAGTTCTTATCCGAGGCCTAACTTTTAAATACTTACATTCATGTCTCCTTAATTTTATTATTCTATTCCTCGTCTCACCCTTCCAAACACATCTAATCCTCCATACTCCTGCCTTGCTGCCTTCTTTCTACCTATAAGACCTTGTCTACCAACTTGTCTATCAGTTTCTTCTTCTATCAACTCAAGGTCAAAAATAGCATCAGCAGTTATCTGCTTTCATTTATACAAAAAATTTTGTGTGTGCCTACTAGGTGCCAGCCACCATGGCAGGCAGGTCTAAGAAGAGGGCACAGTCCTGGTCTTAAAGGGTACAGTCTATTGGGAAAGACCGCTAAGTCAATAGTTGCCTACAATGCCAGATGATGAGGGGGACTATAAGACACAACAGCCCCAGACCAGACTCTCCAAAGTTTTAGGTGACTCCTGAAGCAGGGAATGGAGACAAGGAAAGGGTTGTGAGAACATTATTTTAAGCAGAACAAGCCACAAATGCAGAGTCCCAAGGGCAAGAGAAAGAAGATCAATCTCAAGACCTCTCTAAGTGGCTCTTTGGTAAGAAAAAAATGTATGAAGTTCACGTAGTTAGCTGTACCCAATGTACTTTAGTCCCTTTAAAAATGTAGAAGTGCCATCTGGTCAACTCAACCTCACAAAATAGAACCATCCCAAAAAATACACACTAAGGGGCGGTGTTATCACCTGTGACAATACAGACCTAAAGAACACAAAGGGCAGGGAACTCATTCCATATCTAACTAGAACATTCAGGCCCCCTACTCATTTCCTACTGATTGAGTCAAAAGGTGATGTTAAATCAGACCATGATTTTAAGGTGAGATCATAATGGGTCCAGAGTAGAGGTGAGAAGAAGGGGGTCAAAATAGTACATTTCTTTCTATAGTCATAATTAAATTTAAGCCTCAAAAGGCCTACATCTAAGTCTAGAACATTTGATTAGGCATCCTTACTCATCTCCAAGCAGGAGTCCATTCTTACACTACTTAAGAAAGTGGTATCAGTTTACAAAAGTGACACCACAAGAGCCACACTGTTTGGCATAGGTAGCAGAAGAGGTGGTAGAGGTCAAGTTCAGTGTGGAAACCAAGAGGGTGGTCTTACAATGAATCAAAAGTTGACGACTGCCATTTCTTAGGGACCTGTGGTTTTTGAGCCTTACATGGACCACCTGTGCAAGATCATCCGCCCGAGAGGGGAAGAGAGGACAAAAAAGAAAAAAGGGAAAAAGAAACTGCAGTAAAAGAAACGCAGGAGAAAAGAAGAAAGGAATAAAAGAATTCAATTGATTCTCTAGAATCAGACCAAAAAATAAATTGTAGCTCTTTTGATTCACAATTTTTAAGCATAAACACTTTTTGCGTATACTAGCACATGATAAATAATTCACGTACCAGAATTTCTACTCACTAGAAAATGGTACATTTAGGTAAACCTAGAATATATCTAGTGTAGATGCTGCCCTCCTGTGGACTGTAATGATATTGATAACTGTCCCATAAATTTTATTTTATTTTTTTACTAATGATTTTTTTTAAATTTATTTTTATTGTTAGACTTACTAGGGTGACATCTGTTAGTAAGGATTACATAGGTTTCAGGCACACAGTTCTACAGTGCATTGTCAACTTGCTGTATAATAAGTTCACCACTTAACGTGACTTCTCTTTCCATCACCTTATATTTAGCTTCCCCTCCCTCCTCTGCCACCCTCTCCCCTTCTCCCCTCCCCTCCCCACTTGTCCCCAAATAAACATTAAACTATTGGTTGTGTCCATGGGTTATTTGTTTGTTCATTTTGTTTTTTTTTTCTTTGTTGCTTTCAGTTTTATATTCCACATATGAGTGAAGTCATATAGATAACTGTCCTGTAATTTTAAGTAAGCTTTTGAAAAGTACATATTTGTGGACCCATCTACACCTATAATCTAGTTTATATTAATTTATTCAGAAATAATTACTTTTGCGTAAATATATTTGAGTGTATTTTTCTATAAATAAAATGTTTTCAGAATACTAATTAAAATAAAAATTTGTCCCTTAAGACCTTGTTTTGTAAATCATGAATCATGAAATCCATTTTGTGAAATTCATTTTGTGAGTCATCAGATTTCTTTTAAAAAAGCATTTAAAATAGAACAGAAAGAAATAAATAGAAAATATTAGAAAGGATTGCACAGATCCATAGCAAGACCCATCCATGCACACTAAGACATGATCATTGTGAAGTGTAAGTGGTCTAAGACTCAACAAAATAATGTGATAAATGCATGTCTTAGCTAGGAAAGGTATGTGATCTTTTTCTCACTGCTATCTCACTTTATTTTCTGGCATGTGATAATTAACTTGACCATCAACATAATGGACCAATGTGGTAGGCAGAATACTCACTCAGGTGGCCCCCAAGATTATTGTCCCCTAGTGGACACACTTTGTATAATTCCCTCTGGAGTGCATTGCGAACACCTGCGTAAAATGGAGTATCAGTCCCGTGACTAACCTATTGCTTTTGAGCTAATCAAAAGAGAGATAATACAGGTGGACCAAATCTAATTAAGCCCGTCCTTAACAGCATCCGGGTCTTTTCCAGTTTGAGGCATAGGAGAAGGCTCCATGACGAAGCAGGATGTTTAGGGGCTGAGACGTATCCCCAGCTGACAGCCGGCAGAACAGGGGTCCCCGTCCTCCAAATGAAAGGAATTGAATTCAGCCAGCAGCATGAATGAGCTTGGAAGAAGACCCCAAGTTTCAGAAACGAAGGCTGGCTGTGTGACTGCTTGATTTCAGCCTTGAGAAACCAGAGCAGAGAGAACCCAGACTTCTGGCCTACACAAATGGTGAGTAAACTTCTGTTGTTCTAAGCCCCTCTGTTTATAGCAATTTGTTATGCAGCAATTGAAAACCAGTACAGTTAATGTTCCACTATCTAATTTTATACTTCACAGTTAATTGTGAAGCAAAATGCAGTATAACTTTATCCTCTAGCTGCAAAAAAGTCGGGACTTTCCACTGAATTTGGGTCATGAACTTTTAGTCTTTCGGGCTGCTTACCACATACCTTGTAAGTTCTTGACAAATTTTAAATTCTTCATGACAATAGGCCAGTTGCCTTTCAAATGGATAATTTGTTACTAGAAGGTAAAAAGAACAATGACATGCAAAATACAGAGATATGATCAAGTTCAGATTTAACGGCTGGCTCTAAAAATATAAAATATTATGAGAAAAAATGTTGACTCTAATCACCAAACTTTGATTTCATTTGATTCTTATAAAAAGGAAAAAGGTACAGAATTTTAAATTCTCATATTTGTTTTATTACGTACACAAAGAAAATAAACCAAGAGGTATAATCTTTAAAATAGTCTTAAAACTGAAAGCTTACACATTTCAAAATTAAACAAATAGAAACAGTGAATTTATTAAGTCCCTTGTAATTATTTATAAGAAAGAAAACTGAGAAAGCTATTGTAACTATTTCTTAGCCAATCTACAACTATTCATCAGCAAGCCTCTGTTTGCTGTGTTTAGACATATTCATCTACCACATAGTAAAGGAAGTGCATCTAGCAAAATAAAATTTTCTGACATATGTTGATGTTTTACATGACTTCCCATGCCAAATAAGCTAATACACGAAAAGCCCTGTCTTCTTATTTTATTTTATTTATTTTTTTACCTTTTGACCCCCTTCACCCATTTCTCCCACCTCTGGCTTTGGCAACCAATAATCTGTTCTCTGTATTTATGAGCTTGGTTTGTTTTTGTTTTTGTTTTTGTTTGAGATCTACCAATGGAGGAGTAGGTACAATAAAAAATAGCACAGAAGTATTAAAAGTTGTTCTAAGCTGTTAAGAGTGCCATTCGGAATCACACAGTTAATCTTCAACGTCTACAGAAATTTTTGTGATTGCCACAGTATATTAAAAGCCAGTGAAATTTGCTAATTTCTTTAAAGCAGATATACTCAATAGCCTTCCTTCCCTTTTTATTCAGAGATTGCAACTAACCATAACCACTTACTGGATCACATCAAAGAGTTTTGGTTGTCATAAGGGACAGCAGAACATATGAAATTCATAGAGGATGCATTTTTTTTTCATTGAAAAGCAAAGTATTTGGGTAATAAAATAGACATTTGATGATGAAATGTCTAAGATATCCAGTTCCAAAAGACTTTATTGTTATGTCAACTGAAATTTAAAAATTACCTAAATTATTATACTCCACATTACTGCAACTCATGAAAATATTATTAATGAAGACAAGTTGAAAACTAAAGGAAGTGTTATATCTTCTCAGTCTTAAACTTTTAATCATTACTTCCTAGAAGAAAAATCTGAAAATAAAGATAAAAATTCATTTTACTTTTAAAAATCTGAAGTCAATTATTGAATTAAATTTAATTTTCCTAAAGAAGAGAATAAACCATTGCAGCTTGCAATGCTCTTAATTTAAACAATAACCATGTTATTTATTTATTTACATGATAAACTAAGTATCTCAATTATTATAGCAGTATATCATCAGTGTAAGTTAAGAATAAAAGGGAAGTTCTATTGCTACATTCTAAAAGACAATACTACTACCATCTATACTAAAAAAAAAAAAAACCTATACTATTACTACCTGATTAATAAAGAAAAGAAATGAGCTTAGTATAAATGAATATGAATGGATATTTTAATAGTTCTCCCCATTATATCGAAGATTTCCTAGTTTATTCTTATGTGGCTAATTTTAGGCTTATTTTTTATTGAGGTATAATTAACATATAAACAGTAAATCAGTTTCAGGTATACAACATAATGATTTGGATATTTGTACATATTGTAAAATAATCTTCACAATAAATCTAATTAATACTCATCACCACACAGTCATACAAAATTCTTTTCTTGTGATGAGAACTTTTAAGATCTACTGTCTAGGTAGTATTCAAATATGCAATACAATATTAACAATAGTCACCATGCTGTACATTACACTTCCATGACTTATTTATTTTATAACTGGAAATTTATAATTTTTGATTCTCTTCACCCATTCCGCCCACCTCCAAAACCCCAGCCCCTCCCTAGCTTTGGCAACCATCAATTTGTACTCTGTATCTATGAGCTCAGTTTTTTGTTTATTGTTATGTTTTCTGGAATTTTTTAGATTCCACATATAAGGTAGATCATATGATATTTGTTTTTTATTTATTTCACTGGTTGTTTCTATATCTTGGGTATTGTAAATAGCTCTGTCATGAACATAGGGATGCATATACCATTTTTAAATTAGTGTTTTCCTTTTCTTGGATAAATAATACAGAAGAGGAATTGCTGGATTATATGGTAGTTCTATTTCTAATTAACTGAAGAACCTCCATACTGCTTTCCATGGTTGGTACACCAATTTACAATCCCACCAACAGTGCACAAGGGTTCCCATTTTTCCACATCCTCAACACTTGTTATTTCTTGTCTCTTTGATAATAGCCATTCTAACAGGTGTGAAGTGATATGTCATTGTGGTTTTTATTTCCATTTCCCTGGTGATTAGTAATGTTGAGCATCATTAATTTTTGTGTACTTATGTCTTTGGACAAATGTTTGTTCTGATCCTCTGCCCATTTTTTTAACTGGATCACTTGGCAGGATAGTGGTGGGGTTGCTATTAAGTTATGAGTTCTTTAAATATTTTGCATATAATCCCTTATCAGGTACGTGATTTGCAGATATTATCTCCAAATCAGTAGGCTGCCTTTTCATTTTGCTGATAATTTTCTTTACTGTGCAGAAGTTGTTTTGTTTGATGTAGCCCCACTTGTTTGTTTTTACTGTTGTTACCTTTGCTTTTGGTGTCAAATACAAAAATAATTGCCAAGGTTGATGTCAAGGAGCCTACCATCTAAGTTTTCTTCTGGGAGATTTATGGTTTCAGGTTTTACATTCAAGTCTTTACTCTATTTTGGTTATTTTTTTCTGTATGGTGTAAGATAATGGTCCTGTTATAGTGTAAAATAGTGGTCCAGTTTCATTCTTTTGCATGTAGCTGTTCAGTTTTCTCAACACTGTTGAAGAGACAGTTCTGTCCCATTGTGTATTCTTGGTTTCTTTGTTGTAAGTTAATTGAACATATACAAATGGGTTTATTTCTGGGCTCTCTATTCCGTTTCATTGATCTATGTGCTTGTTTTTATGCTAATACCATATAATTTGGTTACAATAGCTTTGTAACATAGTTTAAATCAGGGAGTGTGATGTCTCTAGCTTTGTTCATCTCACAATTGTTTTTATTATTTTGGGACTTTTGTGGCTCCATACAAATTTTAGGATTGTTTGTTTTATTACTGAGAAAAATGTCATAGAAGTTTGATAGAGATTGCATCAAACCTGTAGATTGCTTTGGGTAGTATGAACATTTTAATAATATTAATTCTTCTAATCAGTAAGCCTGTAATATCTTTTTGTGTCTTTAGTTTCTTTCACTAATGTTTTGTCAGTTTAATGGTGTACAGGTCTTTCACCTACTCAATTAAACTTATTCTTGAATATATTGTATTTTTTATGCAATTGTAAATGGGATTATTGTCTTATTTTCTCTGACAGTTCATATTAGTATATACAAACAACAAATTTTTGGATATTGATTTTGTATCCTGCAACTTTCCTGAATTCATTTATTAGTTCTAGCAGTTTTCGAAGGAGTCTTTAATGCTTTTCTATATTGTAGTATCATGTCATCTGCAAATAGTGACAGTTTTACTTTACAATTTGAATGCTATGTATTTATGTCTAATTACTGTGGCTAAGATTTACAGTACTATATTGTGAATATGTCTTTTCTTTTTTTTTTTGCCTAATTACTATGGCTAAGATTTCCAATATTATGTTGTGAATGTGGCAACAGTGGGCATCGTGTCTTATTTCTGATCTTAGAGTAAAGAAAGGTTTCATCTTTTCACCATTGAATATGATAGTAGCTATGGGCTTCTCATATATGACCTTTATTATGTTAAGGTTCATTCATTCCTTCTATACCCACTTTATTGAGAACTTTTACCATAAAGGGATGTTGAATTTTGTCAAATGCTTTTTCCACATCTGTTGAGATAATCGTAGGATTTTTATCCTTTATTTTGTTAATGTAATATATCAAATTGACTGATTTGCAAATGTTGAACCATTCTTGCATCCCTGAAATTAATCCCGCTTGATTATAGTGTATTGTTAAATTTGGTTTGCTAATATTTTGTTGAGAATTTTGGCATATGTGTTCATCAGGGATTTTCTTGGAGTGTCCTTGTCTAAGTTTGGTATCAGGATAATGCTGGACTCATAAAAACCTGTTCAGAAATGTTTCTTCTGCTATTTTTTGGAAGAGTTTTAGAAGGATTGGCATTAATTCCTTTTTAAGTGTTTGGTATAATTCACCAGTGAAGCCTTCTGGTTCAGACTTATGTTTTTTGGGAGGTTTTTGATTATTGATTCGATTTCCTTACTAGTAATTGGTCTGTTCAGATTTTCTATCTCTTCATGACAGTATCAGTAGGCTGCATTTTTCTAGTAACTTATCTATTTCTTCTGTTTGTCTGATATGTTAGTTCATAGTAATCTATTATGATCATTTGCATTTCTGTGGTATCAGTTGAAATGTCTCCTCTTACATTTTGATTTTGAGTTTTCTCATTTTCTTTGGTAAGTCTATCTTAAGGTTTATAAATTTTGTTCATTTTTTCAAAGAGCCAGCTCTTATTTTATTGATCTTTTCTCGTGTCTTTTTAGTCGTAATTTCATTTATTTTTCCTCTGATCTTTATTTTCTTTTCTTCTACTAACTTTGGGCTTTATTTTTTTCTTTTTCTAGTTCCTGTAGTTATAAAGGTAGGTGTTTTTATTTAAGACTTAATGTAGATATTTACTGAGGTGAACTTCCTCTTGGAACTGCTTTTCCTCTATCCCATAAATTTTAGTATGTTGTATTTTCATTTCATTTGTCTGAAGATATTTTTTTATTTCTCTTTTGATTTCCTCTTTGACCCACAGTAGCATGTTGTCTAATCTCCATACATTTATGAATTTTCCAGATTTCTTTGTGTAATTGATTTCTAGTTTCATAGCATTGTGGTCAGAAAAGATGCTTGATATGGTTTTAATCTTTTTCTATTATTAAGATTTGGTTTGTGGCCTAAGATATGTTCTGTAATGGAAAATTTTCTATGTGCACTTGAGAAGAATGTATGTTGTATGCATTCGGGATGAAATGTGCTTATTAAGTCCACCCAACCTAATGTTTTGTTTAAGGCAGAGATTTCCTTATACATTTTCTGTCTGGATCTTTTATCTATTAATGAAAGTAGAGTATTAAAGTCCCCTACTACTATTGTATTGCTGTCTATTTCTTTCTTTAGGTCTATTAATGTGTGCTTTATATATGTAGGTGATTCTATGGTATAAATATGCATAAATATTTACAAATGTTATATCCCCTTATTGATCTCTTTATCATTATGTAATTCCTTCTTTGCTTCTTACTACATTATTTTATTTTTTATATTTATATTTGAAACATAACATTGCATATATTAAAAGTGTACAATATGTTAATTTGATACTTTTATGTATTGTAATTGCCACTGTACTGATATTTAGCACCTCTATTGCATTATATAATTATCCTTTTTTTTTTAGTGGTTGGGATAATTAGCTTTAGTTTCTAATTGTAGTGCAGTATAGTTATTTATATTCACTATGTTGTGCATTAGATTTCTATGGTTTATTTATTGTGCATTGTAAGATTGAAACCCTCAAACAACATTAATCTTATCCTCCCAACTCTTTCTCTTCTAGTAATCACCATTTTACTATTTTTTACTAGTTCAATTTTTTTAGATTCCACATATATATGTTATCATATAGTACTTGTCTTTCTCTGTCAAACTTACCCCACTTAGCATAGTGTGCTCAAGGTCTATCCATATTGTTGCAAATGGCATGATATCCTCCTTTCTCATGGCTTAATAATATACTATTACATTTATATACCACATATTTTTTATATATGAATCAATTAATTCACTGATATGGGCATTTAGGTTGTTTCTATATCTTTGGGAAAATGTCCCGCCCATTTTTAATTAGATTTTATTTTTGTTATTAAGTTCTTTATAGTTTGGATATTAGCCCCTTATCCAATATATGGTTTGCAAGATTTTTCTCCAATTCTGTTGGCGGTCTTTATTTTGTTAATTGTTTCTTTTGCTGTGCAGAAGACTTTGAATTTGATGTAGTCTCATCTGTTGTTTTTTGCTTTTGTTATTTGTACTTTTGGCATCATTTCCCGAAATTGTTGCCTCAACCAATGACAAGAAGCCTCTTCCCTACATTTCTTCTAGTAGTTTTGTGGTATCAGATCTTATGTATGTCTTTGATCCATCTTGAATTCGTTTTTGTGAATGGCGTGAAATAGGGGTTCAATTTCATTGTTCTGCATGTGGTTCTCCATGTTACCAGCACCATTTGATGAAGAGACCATTCTTTTCCCATCAGGTATCCTTGGTTCTCTTATCAAATATTAGTTGACAATATATGTTGAGATTTAATTTGGGTCTCTCTCTTAGGTCCCATAACTCTTTTTTTGTGCCAGTGCCATACTGTTTTTATTACTATAGCTTTGTAATATACTGTGAAATCAGAGAGTATGATACCCCCAACTTTATTCTTTTATCTCAAGATTGCTTTGGCAATTTGGCATTTTTTGTGGTTCCAGTTTTTGTAAATTTTATTATTATTTGTTCTAGTTATCTGAAAAATACCATTGGTATTTTGATAGGGATTACATTAAATCTGTAGATTGGTTTGGGAAGTATGGACATTTTAACAATATTAGTTTTTTTGATGCATGATCATGAGATATTCCTCCATTTATTTTTGTCTTCATCAATTTCTTTTAGTATAATAAATTCTTAGTGTTGTTGTACAGATCTTTCATTTGATTACATTTATTTCTAGATAATTTATTATTTTTGGTGTTATTGTGAAAGGAATCTTTTTTTTTCAAATGTTTCATCATTAGTGTAAAATGCAACTGATTTCTGTATGTTGATTTTGTTTCCTGCAACTTTACTGAAATTGTTCATTAATCCCAACAGTTCTTTGGTTGTCCTTAGGATTTTATATAGATAAGATTATATCATCAGCAAATAGTGACAACATTATTTCTTTTCCAGTTTGGATGCATCTTATTTCTTTGTCATGCCTAATTGCTCTAGGACTTCCCATATTAGTAATATATTGAATAGAAGTAATAGCGTAAGTGGGCACCTTGTCTTGCTCCTGATCTTAAAAGCTTTCAAATTTTCTCCATTGAGTATGTTAGCTGCGTTTTTTGGTTTGTGTGCTTGTTTGTTTTTCTATATAACCTTTATTATGTGAAGTACCGTATTTTGCCATGTATGCATGTGCTCCAGTGTATAATGTCCACCCACATTTTTGGCCCAAAATTTCAGGGAAAATATATTTTGTTTTATCAATTCAAATTTTTATTTGTTTATATTTAGGTACTTGTTTTTTGTATTACAAAGGAATTTTAGCATTTATTATTTAACATTATGGTACAAAAATTTTATGCAACAAATAATTACAAAACACAAGAACAGATACAAGGTACAAGAAATTTTATGTATAAAATTTTTTTATATTAAAAAACAATTATCATATTTCAGGGTATTATTTTGCATATGCATATTGTTGATTTCTAGAGATATACTTTTAACTCATAAGCATAAATAAAAGAACTAAAAACATTTATGTAGATACAGAATTAGTACTACCCATGTATAATGCGCATCCTTATTTTTTCCTTACAAATTTGGGCATTAAAGTGCACATTATACACAGCAAAGTACGGTATGTTTCTTCCATACCTCAGTGTTGTAAGGGTTTTTATCATGAAGGTATATTGTATTTTGTGAAATACTTTTTCAGTGTATGTCAAAGAATACCTAGGGCCTCCTTCCAGATGCTGGGGTAGGGTGGGTGCTACATTGGAGGGACTGCTGGGTTCTGGAGGGTGGGGTGCCACCTTGGAGTGGCTTAGGAGTGTGCTGGCCAGAAGGGGCAGGTTGGACTGGGCAGGTCCTCAGAGGAAGGCCTGGGGTGGGGCAAACTGTTAGTAAGTTAATGTTGAGTGCCAGAACAGGCATCTGCCAGCATGGAGTTTGATGGTGAAGGAAAGCAAACTAAACCAAGTCAAGAGACAGTGGTGCCTGCCAGTGCCTCCATTCCCAAAGAGAGCTCCAACAGATCCCTGCCCCTCTAGCACATGTCCCCAGGTCAGCCGGTATATCTCCTTTACATATAACCCAGGCACTTTTTAAACCACTGCCTGTGTGTTGAGACTCAGGGAGTTGAGTATGTGCACAGACCTTTTAAAAGCAGAGACTGTTTCCCATGGCCCCACAGCTCCAATGGTCATAAGCCTCGCTGGTCCTCAAATCTAGATATTACGTGGGCTCCTATTCCTGGTGTTGGTCCCCTGGGCTAGGAAGCCTGATGTGGGTCTCAGATCCTTCATTCCTCAGGGGGGACCTTCTCAGCCATAATATCCCTCCCACCTCTGGGATTCTAGGCCTAGGATGTGGGTCCTGACAAGACCATGTCTCTGACCCTCCAACCTGTTTCAAGGCAGCTTTTTAAATATTTTCAGTTGTAGAGAATCTATTCTGCTGGTCCTCAAGTTGCTCTCAAAGACATTTGTTATAGATCTAGTTTCATAGACCAATATTTTTCCAAAAGTTGGACCAAAAACCCAAATGAATTATTAATAAATCAAACCCATCTATCTTGAAAAAGAATAACACATCATAACCAAGTTGGATGTATCTCAATAATTCAAGGTTAATTCAACATTAAAAAAACCTATCACTGAGTCAGCATATTAACAGGTTAAATGAAATAATCTTATTTTAATAGATGCAGAAAACATTTGTAAAATTCACATTCTTTTACAATACAAAACACTCTTACAAACTTGAAACACTGGCCAAAGACAGAAAGCTTTCCTTTCAAAGTTAGCAGAGAGAATGATATCTATAATCATCATTCATATTTACTATTGCATTGAAGACCATAGGCAAGAAAAAGAAAAGATGTAAGATTAGGAAAGGAAGATATAAAGCAAATAATCATACATTTTACTGTGTATGTAAAGTCTCTAAGGAAAACTTAGTATAATTAACATAAATTTAAGGCTGTTGGAAAAACATTCAAAACAAACCATTGGAAATAAATTTTAAAAATATCATTTACAGTGGTATGAAAATATCAAATACCAGAAATTAATCTGGGAAAAGATGTGCAAGTCTTATGTGGAGAACCTGCATAATTTTATTGAGATTAAAGAATATCTCAATACAATAGCTACACAATCAATGTTCATGGATTATAAGACTCAGCAGAACAATTTACTGGAACTTGACCAGCTTGTCAAAAATATATGTGGAAATGCAAAGGGACAAGAATAGCCAAGACACTTTTTCGGGAAAAAAAGATACAGGACTGCTTTGATATTTAGTAAAACTTAATCATAAGGCTATTGTGATTAATAACAGTTATGATTTTGGTACAAAATTAATTCTGAAATAGAAACACAGACACATATCAATACATTTGTTTTATGACAATGAGAAATAGGGAAAGGACAAAGTTTTCAGCAAGAGTTACTAGGACGACTGGATATGCACACGGACAATTAAAATGCAGTTGTAACCCTATCCCATGCTATCCACGAAAATCAAATCCAGATGGATTATAGCCTATAGGTGAAAGCAAAATATAACTTTGAAAGTATATTGTATTTTCCCATGTATAATGCACACTTTTTTGCCTAAATTTGTGAGGGAAAAATAAGGATGCACATTATAATGAGTAGTACTAATTCCATATTCATATAAATGTTTTTCATTATTTTGTTTATGCTTATGAGTTAGAAGTATAACTCTAGAAATCAATAACAACATCCATATGCAAAATAATACCCTGAAATATGATAATCATTTAATATAAACAAATTTTATACATAAAATTTCTTGTACTTTGTATCTGGTTCTTCTGTTTTGTAATTATTCCATAAAATTTTTGTACCATAATATGTTAAATAATAAATGCTAAAATTTCTTTATAATACAAAAAACAAGTACCTAAATATAAACAAATAAAAACTTGAACTGAAAAATTAAAATGAAAGATATTTTCTCTGAAAGTTTGGGTCAAAAATGTGAGTGTGCATTATACACAGGAGCACATTATACATGACAAAATATGGTATATGTATGTGTGTATGTATGCTGTCTGAAAAAAATCCAGCCATAAATACCTCTATTTTTCATACTACATGGCTGTATACTTTCTGGACAGCCCTCCCCCACCACACACACACATATTCATGATTCCATGCTGAGGAAATAGTCTTTAAACAAGATAGAAAATTATTCACTTGAAAAAAATGATAGAATTACTGAATTTAATACAATTTGTCATCAAAACACTCCATATACACAGATGTCAAATTATAATCTTGTACACCTGAAAATTATTAACCAATGATATTCCAATCAATTTAATATTAAAAATCCATAAAGAGAATAAAAAGGCAACTTACACATTGTGAAAGTATTTTTAAAATACACATAACTTTGACAAAAGCCTTATGTTAGACTATAGAAAGAACTACTACATATTATTAAGAAAATATCAATAAGAAAATAGGCAAAAGACCTGAACAGGAATCCATAAAAGAGGATATATAAATGTTCAATAAATAAATGAAAAGGTATCCAGTCTTACTAGCAACCAAGGAAATACAAAATTAAAACCCCAAGACACTATTACACACCCAAGGGTACGTAGCAACAAAATTATCATACGATGCTCGCAGACATGTATAATGCTACAACCATTTTGGAAATTAGGTTAATATTCTCTAGTAGAGGTGATGGCAGTGTTTTGTAGGCAGCTTCTAAGATGGCCCCAATGACCCTCGTCCCCCGGTATTAACATTCTTGTGTAACACCCCACCTTCAGATGAAGGCTAGACCTGATGAGTTGCTTTAAATGCACAGAATATGGCACAAGTGATGATGGGCTATCACTTCTGACTAGGTTATGAAAGACTGATTTGCGTCTTGCTGACATTCGTTATCAGTTTTCTCATTTGCTCATTCTGATAAAGCGTGTCACTATGTTCTAAGTGCCCAAGGAGAGTCCATGTAGCAAGTGAGGACAGCTTCTGGTCAACAAGGAAATGAGTCCTGCCAACAACCATGTAGTTAACTTAGAAACTGATTCTTCTCCAGCTGAGTCTCAAGGTGACCGCAGTCCTGGTCAACACATTGACCGCCACCTAGTGAGGGACTCCGAGCCAGAGGACCCAGCTAGGCTATGGCCAGATTCCAGATGCAAAGAAACTGAGATTAATACTGTTTTAAGCCACTCAATTTTATGATAAGTTGTCATAGCTAATTAATATGAATGTAGAACATACTAGATTCTGTGTTAACACAGCAGCACAGCTCACTTCCATGTTTGAGAACTGAGCTTCTCAGGTTCTCTTCTGTGTGAGTCCCACTTTGTTACCCAGTACAAGGGACTAACGTAAGATTGAAGGCATAGGTGTTTCAGGTCTCGGGCCTCTTTTATCCATGTAAACTCACTTTAGTGATTTCAGCCCAAATCATGGCTTTCAAACCGATGCCCCTGCACCCTTCCCCACCTCTGTTGGAGGAACTCCATCCTTCCAGTTGCCAACCCAAAACACTTGGCATTTTTCTTTTGATTTTGAACACAGTATATCCACTCCATGAAGAAATCGTGATGGCTCTACTGTTAGAATACATCTTGATGCTGGTCATTTTTACTACCTCGGTTGCTGTCCTCTGATCCGATTTGTCATCTCTTGCCTGGATTACTAAAATTGTTCAATCTGCATTGGCCATTTTATAATTTCTTCTCACCAATTCCAGGGTGACACCTTTAAAAATAAGTCCAATCATGAACTCTGCTGCTCAAACCCTCGAGCAGCTCCCACTCCTGGGTAAAACCAGTCCTTCTCGTGGGCCACCGTGCCCTCCATGGTCTGGCCCTCTCGCCTTTCCGACCTCACCTCTCTACTTCACTCCACTTGCAGCCACACTGGCCCCTGCTCCTCCACAAACACACCAGGCATGCTTTGCCCTCAATCTTCGTATAGGCTGTTCCCTCCTTTCCAGTAACCTTTCTCAAAGCGGGTTCTGGAAATCACCCCAAAATGTGATTAATAGGTCGGGGATGGGGGGGCTGGTGCTTGAGAATCCACATTTTTAATAAGTTCCCAAGAGATGCTGATACTGCTGACGTGGGGAACACACTTTGAGGACCACCACCCCAGGGCATCCTGTTGGATGCAGTATATTAAATTCTGTCCTCTGCATCTAGAATAATTGTTATTGTTAATTCATGCTAGGGAGAATTGGGGAAAACTCACGAACTTTTGTGTTCTGGAGGACTCTAGGTGAGAAGCTGTGGAATTGCTTCACAACTCTCTTTAACTCCAAGTCTTTGCTCAAGTGTCAACTCCTTAATGAGATCTCGTACCCAACTGACCTACTCATTAATGTGCTCTCCCTGTCTCTTTTCTCAGCTCCCCTTTACTGTGATTTCCCTTTTTCTTTTCCTCCCTTAGCACTTACGACCTAACATATTCTGATTTACTTACTTGTTTATGGTTTACTGTCTCCTCCCGCAATTAGACTGCAAAATCTAAGATGCAGGGATCTTTTTTCTTTGTTACAAGGGCTGAATAGACTTTTTAAAAATATAAATGAAACCTATGAATTGAGTCCTTTAATTTCCTCAGCAGAATATGAACTCATATTTTAAAAATGTAGTTTACTATGTGTGTTCACAGGGAGAGCATAGTAGTGGGAAAAACATAACTTGAGATCAGGTAACCTGGATTCAAAAGTCAGCTTCACTATTTCCTAGCTAAATGTGTACACAAGATTAATGTCACACCTCATGGGCTCAGTATCTTTATTTTTAAAAAATGGTGACAACAGTAGATGATGGTTAGGCTTAGACAAATGTATACAAAATATCTAGCTCAGTCTTGTCCCTAAAGAAGTGCTTCATAAATATACTTCCCTTTGATATATCCCCTCCTCATTTCAAGTACAAGCTCCATTAAAGCCAGTCTTACAGTTCTCGATAGAATTGTATATAAAGGCACACTTTTTAAAAATAAAAGTCTCTAATGACCTTAGGTAGAACTCTTTTTAAACTTAACATTAAAACCCTTGCATAACCTTTCTATAATAGTACCTTCAGGAGAAAAGTTTTCCAACATAATAATATGATGTGGAATAATAATTTACTGATACTGAGAAAGTATTTGAAGTTCAACCCCCATAAAATTTTAAAAGTCTGCCAACAGTATTCATCCATAAACGTGTTTCTGCACAACAGGCTACTTGAGCTCTAGTAGCCTTCTAAATGGGGCTAAATCTAAACCTACAGATATTTTAGAGAGAGAAATAATTTTTACAGACATGGAGATTCTGTCTACCTGCTTTAGATAGACATGCCCTGTATAGGAGTACAACCACCACCTTCTGGACTGCAGGGACACATTTATGGTATTCATACGGTTTATGCTGCGCATTCATGCATGACCTGGTATTGCCGAAATAGTCTTTATTTCCGAACATTCCAAAACAGCAGTGTACACGGTAACAAATATTAAGTTATATACCCTAAGAAAAGCATTCATTAGTGCAAATGGGTTTTGTAAAAGGTCTATCAAAAAGATTTATTTGCTTTAAAATGCATTCATTTCCAGAAGCATTGTTAATAAAACATTACAGTTTCATCCTCTGTAATAAAGTATTGAAAATTAATTGTGGTACAGTAGCAAACATTGCAGGTATTAAGTGCAATGAGCTTGTGATGCCATTATAAGTATGAAACCCAAGGAGGACAATAAATTAACAATGAAAAAGACACCATTTAACTTGCTGTCTGGCTATCTCCTTGAAATGCTTCAGATTACATTGTGCTCATTCAACAAAAAATTATGTCTCTCAAATTGGATGGTGGATTTTTGCTGATATATCCCTAGAGCTAAAAAAATAGTACCTCACCACAAAAATATTTTTATGGCACAAAATTTAAGTTGTTCCATAGTGGTTCACAGAGGTGTAAAAAGAAATAGGCACAAAAAATAAAATTCCTGTAAACTATAAAAAAGGAAAATTCAAAACATACATTATAGAACATAGTTGTAAATATGTAATGCATTAAAATACAGAACATGTAAATGAGATGTTTAGAACACATAAGTAAATGGAACAAGTTACTTTAGAAAAACTCATATGGCAAAGAAAGCATTATTGATACATCTCAATTTTCTTAAAAAGTGTTCAGATACATATAGCAGTTTTACAAAAAGTTCCTAGATCTAAGTATCACAATACTGCAACCATGAATTTGGGAATGCTGCAGTATCTCAGGCAAATATTTAAGTGCAATAATTAGTCTCTGGTGATTGGTCCATTGGAAAACAATGCAGTAAGTAGGTTAGAGAATATCCCGACGTCCACAGCTACCCAGCCTGCTGGGCAACACACCCTCATTTCCACTCCTTTCCCATTCTTCAAGGTACGCCCAGCTGCCTCAGTAGCAACCGTCTCTCCAGTTTCCGTCTCTCAGAGTGCTGAGCGAAGACAGTGGCTTTGGAGGCTGAAGGAAACTACAAAGGTAAGAAGAAAGGACACCGTAAGCAAGCCCACGAGGGCACCACTGACCGCCACCTGCTCTCCCACATATGCTCCTCCACCCCAGCAGTGACGGCCTCGTGGCGCTTTTCCAAGCGTGCCCCGGGTGCCACACTGGGAGCTTTGCCACATGTTTGTGTGCTAGAAGCCCAGTCCTCAGCGCGCTGTACGTGCCTAAGTAGACATGCAACGTGAGTGAGAGGTGGTCGGCATTCTTAATGGATAAAGCATGCTTTTAAGACAGAAAGAAAAAGATAAACCCCTCAATAGAAAAATGGCCTAAAAACAAATGGTTACTTCACTGAATACAAACAGCAAATTGATTATTTGTAAGGATGAAAGTTTCTTTATATTAAAGATTTGCCTATCAGATTGGCAAAGAATTTAAAAAGAGTAATTCTTAGTGATTCCTACAATTAGAAAAATAGATGCTCTCATATAGTCTAGTCTGACAGGAGGTTAGTTTGGAGCCACAGACAGGTAGATAGAACCATCTACTTATCCTTGGATCTATGTGCTATCAGCCATAGACATAACACGGCTCCACATTTACTAGGGGAGAATAAGCCACAATCTATTGAACAAACATGCACCAATTTTTTTCTATCTATGTAGTAGCAACATAGGTCAGCCTTTCTGTTTTTCAGTAGTTTCTGAATTTATTTTTGATCTGAGCACCTATTGCTTCTAAGCAGAAAGTAAACAACAAATCTGTTTATGTATAAGGACAGAGAAATGACCTTGTCCCCACCTCCCTCTTCATATCCTCACTTCTTGTTAGCGTTGTGTTCACTGCCTCCACTGTCTCACCTCCCAAGCTGCCCTGACCCTCTTTTATAGAATTTTTTAAAACATGAGATACTTTAGGACATCAAGGTTTAAGAAAGTTACCCTGAATGTAATCTAGAATTTGGGGGGAAGGAAGCAAACCACAACAAAATGCTACCTGAATTAGACAGAACTTGCAAACATGAGCGAACAAATCCCATCTAAATATCATTAAGATGCTTTTACACCGTAAGGGTGAAGGCAAGCTGTATGCGTGCACATGGGCCTAACGCATGTTAGCTCATTTTGATAAAATTATTGATGCAAAAACCATTTGCAATCCTACTATGTTGTGCATGGCTCTTGGCATCAGAGACGTAGAGGAGTGAACTGAAGATCAGCTCCCCGGCCCCTCCAGAAGCCTGTGTTCTAGTGAGGAGAGTCAGAGCATAAATAGTAAGTGGAGTGTTTACAGTCGAACAGATGGTGACAAATGCTATGAGGGGAAATGGAGAAGGACAAAGAGGAGTTACAACTCTCCTAGGCACTGCAATTTTGCACAGAAGTGTCACCTGAGCAAAGACCAGAACAGAAGGAAGGGGGAAGCAGGCCCTGCAAATAACCTGGGGGAAGGAAAATGCAAGAGCTCCGGCGCTGGAGCTTACTGGGTACATTAAAACCAAAGCAAACAGGGCATCAGGAATGAAGTGATGAAGGAGGGAGGAAGATGATGAGATCCGAGAGAAGGGGACCTGACCACTTAGGGACACCTCCACCCCATCGAGGGTAGAATGAAAAAGGCAAGGTGATGCTGGGAGCAGTTTCTGATTGCAAATGAACACAGAAGAAGGAACACAGATTCTTACCTTCTAACAGGTTGTGCAATTTTGCTTCGAGGCAGGTTACTCCCATTTATTGCCAGTGAAGGTCTTGGGAGTGCACTGCGGCCCATTATCCCGGAAGCTGTCGCTTTGTTGGGTGTGGGGATCCCACTGTTGGAATATAACTGTAAGCCATTGGATAAAGCCATGTTACTGCTGCCTTGAACAGTTGGACTCACGTAGGCTGTAGCTTTAAGAGGCTGCCGGACAGACACCGGGAAATGTCCCACACTGTGGATTCTGTGTTGGAGCTGTCCTGGTGATGGAACTAGATGAGAAAAGGACATGTTAAGTGAGAGACCGTCTACCACTATCCAACTTAGGAAATGTGTGTTATATTCAAAAAACGCTTACATTGTCTGAAAGTTAAATATATATGAAAATACAAGTTTCAGAGAGCATTTAGTACTAAAAATTCTAATTCTTGACAAGTCTTCTGTGAATTGATAACATTTTTAAGAGTCTATTATTATATTAATAATAATATTATACTGTATTCTAAGAACAACCTCCTTTCCTTTAACAAATTTAAGTTTTTACAGGACAGTTTCTTCCTTGCTTGCTTGGAAGACATTAGAATTTAGAATTTCTTGATGGTTGCTCTGGGAATTATTTCATGAAAATACAACAAGGGACAACTTAGCTATAATTATAGAAAGGAAGACAGAAGTGACACTGGTAGATACAAACAGCTTATTACAAGTATCTTTCTTAGGTATATAATGTGATGATGAAAACAATTTATCTCATAGGGTTGGTGGGATGATTAAATGAGTTCATCTACATGAAGCCTTACAATGGTGCCTGGCCCCCAGTAACCACTCAATAAGCTAGCTCTTATTACCACAACAACGACAGCAAAACCTATAAAATGAAGGGACCTCTCGGGGTAAGACCCCTTAAAAACTACATCAATGTACTGGCTCAAAAGTGTGTACCATTTTGTGTTAAAAAAATAGTAAACTGTTTTGCAGAAATTTTTAAATTTTATAATCCTTTCTCTCGAAGGGAAAAAGTGAATCATAAATTTAACAGAAACTTAGCCACACAGCTCTGCCTGTTTGCTAGTTACTTCAGCCTTGGCTGCCTCATACTTAACCATTCCATTAAACAGAAACACATTGTTTCCTAAAACAGTTTAGCTGATTTTGAACTTACTTAAGCATAAAATGTATAACAAATACCTATATTTTTTAAAATAAAAATAGGAGAGGAGAAAAACAGAAAATGTCTATAGCTTTATTTAATATCACTTCAAAATATTTCCTTAAGCATAATTTTGCTCAAGAATATAGTAGGTGAAATTTATATCTAGGAATGCTAATGTACATGCATCATAGTAAAAGAAATTCAATGAAAAGTAAGGTCTATGTAAGGTTCTGCTATAGTTTAGTTCTCATCAAGTTTTTGGGACACAGTAATCTTGTACTGGTTGACAAATCATCTCTAATAGCATTTCCAGCCAATTCTGTAGTTCCTTAATTTAGTAGCTCCTGACCATGAATATTTCAGTACATTGACTTATCAGTTGTAACACATGCACCACACTGATGCAAGTTGTTAATAATAGGAAAAATAATTTACTCTTTAAAATTCAATATATGAATTTATCCTAATTTCTTATGAAACAAAATACTGTGTCTTGCTATGTATGATGCATACATTTTTGCCCAGGTTTGTGAGGGAAAAATAAGGATGCGCATTATACATGGGTGGTACTAATTCCATATGTATATAAATGTTTTTAATTTTTATTTATGCTTATTATTTATGCTTATGAGTTAAAGGTGTAACTCTAGAAATCAGTAATGATACCTGTATGTAAAATAATACCCTAGAATACAACAATCGGGGGTTTTTATATATTAACAAAATTTTATACATAAAATTTCTTGTACCTTAAAATGTTAAATAATAAAGCTAAAATTCCTTCATAAAACAAAAACCAAGCACCTAAATATAAACAAATAAAAACTTGAATTAAAAAACTAAAATGAAAACTTTTTTCCCTTGAAAGTTAGTCAAAAACATGGGTGTGCATTATACACGGCAAATACGGTATATGTAGAGTACAATGAAATTTCAAAGCAAACACACTCATGTAAGCACTATCCACGTCAAGACATAAAACATTAGCCACACCTCAGAAGGCTCTCTCATGCCCCCTCCCAGTCCATACTCCCCCTGAAGTTAACTATTGTCAATTTTATCACCAGAGTTGATATTCCCATTTTGAACTTCATATAAATGGAATTATACAGTATGTTCTCTTTAGTGTCTGGCTTTTTCCATTCAACATTATGTCTTTGAGATCCATCCATGTTGTTGCATTGCTATGTACTATTCTATTACATGAATGTCACACTCTATTCTGATGATGAAAAGGTGGGTTATTTTTACTCATAGTTTGGAGTCTTACAAACATTTGTGAGTAAGTGTTGGTGTTTATATGTACTCACTATGTTGGGTATATTCCAAATTCTCTATTAGGATAAATGAAGTTAGCAAAGTTGCTGACTACAACATCAAAATAGAAAAAGCAATTGTATTTCTAAATACCTGCAAACTAGTAGAAACTAAAATTTGAAAAAAGGAAACATTTAAAAAATTAAATAGGAATAAATTTAACTATAGAAGTCTAAAACCTCTACACAGAAAGCTAAAAACTTTGCTCAAAGAGCCATAGAAGGTCTAAGTAAATGAAGGCACACTCCATGTTAATGAATTATGAGGCTTAGCCCAGTAGACTCTCAGTTAACCAGCACTCGTGGGGATTGGTGGATGCTGGATAAATATAAGCAGACTCTCCATTTATCGGAACTCAAGCTACTGCCAAAAGCTCAAGCAATCAGCAAAAAAAATGGCCAGTAGCTTGAATTCTGGTTACCAAAGAGTCTACTGTAAAAAGATACCAATTCTCCTGAAATTTCTCTACAGATTCAATTAAATCCCAATCAATATCTGATATACAATAGATAACAACCCTTGATTAAAAAAAAAAAAAAAAACACAGAGTCTATACTCAGAAAACTAAGACACTGAAGAAAGAAACTGAAGAAAATAAAAATAATTTCTCATTGACAGGAGAAATTAACATCATTAAAATGTCCACACAACCCAAAGCAATTGATAGATGCAAGGGAATCCCTGTCAATATAACAATGGCATTTTTGACGGAACTATAATAATCCTGAAATTCATATTGAACCAAAAAAGACCACAAACAGCCCAAGCAATCATGAGAAAGAACAAAGTTGGAGGTATCATTCTACCTGATAGCAAACTATACTGCAAGTCTATAGTAATAGAAATAGTAGAACGGTGCTGACATGTAGACACACTGATCAGCAGAACAGAATAGAGCCCAGAACTAAACCGATGCTTGTGGTCAATTAATTTATGACCAAGAAGGCAAGACCATACAATGGGATATACACAGTCTCTTCAATAAATGGTGTTGGGAAAACTGGAGAGATACAATAGCTAAGACATGGAAGGAACCTGAGTGTCCACTGATAAACAAATGGTCAAAGAACAGGTGGTACATGCGATGGAATATTACTCAGCCATAACAAGAATGAAATCTTGCCATTTGTAACAACATGGATGGACCTAGAGGGTATTATGCTAAGTGAAGTAAGTCAGACAGAAAAAGACCATATGATTTCACTTATCTGTGGAATAAAAAATAATAATCAAAACAGAAACAAACCCATAGATACAGAGAACAAGTTGATGGTTGCCTGATGGGAGGGGAATTAGAGGTATGGGTGAAAAAAGTAAAGGGGTTAAGAAGTACAAATTGGCAATTAGAAAAATAGTCACGGGGATGTGAAATACAGCACAAGGGATGCAGTAAATAATACTGTAATAACTATGTAGAGTGCCAGGTGGGTACTAGACTTATTGGGGTGGTCACTTCATACGTTATATAAATGTCTCATTGCTACACTGTACCCCTGAAACTATTGTATGTCAAGTATAATTGATAAATAAGAAAATTAAAATTTAAAAATGAGAAACTAATTAAAATTGACATAATCCTAACTTTGCAAATGAGAGAACAAGAATCAGAAAGGATTATGATTAAAATCCTAACTCAAGTGTTGAACACTACAAATTCAGTGGTGTTCTTTCTGTATCACGCTGCCTTTCCAACCTTCTCTATCCTACCTTTGTTCTTTCCTGAAAGTAAAATGGTTCAGAACCAAAACTTTTCATTATATAATTTTAGATTGTATAAAGAATATATGCTTAGAATGCTTAAGAATAAAAGTAAATGCAAGCAGAATGGTAAGATCTGAATCAAGCTTATGACTGACCTTCTATGATACATTAATACTATCTTTTTCTCTCATTATAATGTTTGAATTACCAACAATGATTTTTCTATTTTCTTCCTTTCTTTTACATTTATTATTTGGAATTCCACTGTAAAGAAGAATGTTCCCTCTTCATGTATTTATTTATTCAATTAAATATGGACCCATAGTTATTTAATCTGAGTTATAATAATTTAATATATTATTCTGCAGCTCAAATTGTCCCAGATTTGGCTGGTCATCGAGAGCTTCTTCAAATTGTTTTCTATATCCTTTGGACATTTTTCATCAAAATGGCCATTCTTTGCAGTGTACATTCATTCTATTTGGGTTACATACATTTTTCTGGCACTCAAACAATGCTATTAACCCATATGGCGAGTTAACAAAAATTCCTAATCATCACCATATTTACTACTGTCAAAACCATATTTTCCCATTCTCTACTGATACTACTGAGTTGTACTAATCTAATATTTATCTATTAGATTTCATCATGATTTGGCCCATTGTCCTAACCTCCTGACATAAAATTAGTAAGTAGTCCTCTCAGTTTCCCACCACTAGCAAATTTAATAAATTGTCCTGTTTTTACGTAAGTCATTAATTCAAATATTAACAGATCAAGCCCTAAGATACAATCATATAGCATTCATTTATTCATTCATTCAGACATTTACTAAGAGCGTTCAAGGTGCTCAGGACAGAAAATCAGATAAAAGCTGATACTCCAGTGTGAAAGATAAACATAATGACAGTAAAGTATGACATACTGAATAACAGGCATAAGCACCAAAAATCTAATCTATTCTAGACATGTGTTGGGGACACAAGGAGGAGGCTGTTAGGGTCATCAGTGGAATCTTTCCATGAGCAGGATTTGGGCTGTATTATAAAGGCAAATAACTGGAGTAAACTCGTCGAAGGGGAGAGAGGAACAGCATGTCTGAGTCAGAACATCATAGTAGTTAAAAGCATACGCTCAGAGGTAATCACAATAGTGTTCATCTCTGTCCCTTCAGCTGCATGGCCCTGGACAAACTGTTACTTAACCTATCCAACTGGTTCCTCACCTGTAAGATGGGAACAACAAGACACTGCCTCATAGGGTCGCTGAAACTAAATGAGAAATGAACATAAACCAGTTAGCACAGTCTCCTGTGTGGAGTGAATGTTGTCATTTTGTCTTTAGGAACGATGACGTAAAGAATGATGTGTTGAGGAAATACCACTTGAGCCCCAAAACTGGATTGGAGGGAGGGCTACAAAGCCCAGATATCTGGTGATCTGGTGACTCCTGGTCAGCACACACAAAATACACTGCAGGCTCCCAGGCTTGGGCCTTAGCAATACAAAGACTGTGACCTTGAATCTGACTGCCAGGATTCAGTCCAGACTTAACTCCAAGTATGCATGTAGATAGAATGGGCAGGACACAAGGTGGGGGAGAGGTCCTGGAACCACCAACTCCCACACGAGTGAACCCACGAACACCAGACTGCTGGGTAAAATGTACGGAGAACGAGTAACACACCATGTGGTAAACTGCAAGAGTAGATCAGTAACTACTTTAGATGCACTAAAAATATAACGTCAATATTTGTATGCCTAAAACCTATGTAATCCTTGCTAAGAGATGTCACCCCAATAAGTCTATCTATAATAATGAAAAAAAAAATAAGTAAATAAATAAAAAATAAAATATTTTGAGAAAGAAAGCTATGGACCGGTAAAAAACCAACACCAAAGTAACAGGTAGGAAGAATAAGTGTGCTTTCTTCAGAGGAAAGCTGTCAAGCAGAGAGAAAAAGGCAGATCTACAAAGAGAACAGACTATTTTGTATGATGAGTGGACCATTAATCACCATTTAGTGCTTCTACTGATATCCTTGAATATAAAGGATTGCATATAATTTACTAATTATTAATTGGTAGCACGGACACTGGCAAAAATATTACTCGATTGTAATGCTGAATTATAAAAAAAGCTCACAAGACAAGGAGAAAAGTTTCCTGTAGTGTTCTTAAGACCAAAAAAAAAGGGAATAATTAAGATACTTTCTTAATACTGTTGCAACTAATTAAAAAATACAAAACATTAAAAATTGTGTACTTACTACAAGACTGTACTCTTGAAATTCCATTTCCAGCTCCATGCAAGCTTGAGTCAAAACTCTGACTATTTCGCACGGTGACTGGAGAACTAACACCGCTACTAACGGCAGTCGTACTTGGCATCCGAGCTAGGTTAGGCATACTCCTTCGGAGCTTGTCTAGGAGAGAAAAAAATTTTATTGAATTAAAAATCACAAGTTTTATGCCAATTAAGCACTACCTTTCAAAAGTATATAAATCATATTTTGTTCCACAAGTAAAAATTACTATGTGCATTATGAGCTAACGAGCTAACGGAATTAACCGCCTGTATAGGAAAACACTCTCAGTGACTCCAGGAAGGTCCCTCCAAATACTTTAAAGAAAATGCCCATTCCATGAAAAGAGGTAGGGATTAGATAATCAATTCGCTACTTGTTCCTATACAATAAGTGGATAACACTGTATTAAGGTGAGGTTAGAAAATAATCTTCTACCCATTTAGTTTAAAAAAAAAAAAAAAACTAGAAACTTACATGTTAGTAGAAATTAACCTAGAGGAGTCAAAACCAACACTAACTGAATCTTTTGCTAGCACATTAGAATGGAAGAATTATTAAAATTACAACTTGAGATGTTTTAAGATATCCACTGATCTCATCAGCACGACCACATTAACTTCTGAAACGTTCTGAATAGCATGGGTTTGCCGCTAAACCTTTTGAGACTTAAAAAAGACGAGGTTTCCATTTCTTTCTCCTTGCTAAGTACACTCTCTGCCACTAAGGGGCAGCAGAGGGGTGCACACAGGTCTCTCGGCTGAGAAGTAAAATGAATGGCAAGACTGCAACTCGACAACTTGGTTTTCTCTTTATTAATATATCTCCCCTCGGCAAAGAACCAAACCACCACCACCACCACAACAAAACCACTAAAGGTATAAAGGTATCAGCTCACTGAATCTCAGAACACAAAGGATATATTTGCATACTAAGCCAAAACTCATGCAAGTACAAAACCGAACTCATTTCTTTCTGCCCACCACACACAGCTCCTTCTACAATATTTAGATCTGCTGATTGTAGCCCTGTCCAGCAAATCACCGCATCCAGAAATCTGGAGAATCTCCTAAGATTCGCTTCCCGTCTACACCCTTGACTCCGAGTCCTCATAATTTTGCCTCATAAATATTTAATGATCTTCCACTAACATCTCATTCAGAACTGATTATTTATCATACACATTTTCACAAAACCCTCTTAATTGGTCTCCAAGCACCTTGTCTTTGCCCCAATCCATCTTCCATACAGCCAGTTTCACTGCTCCTAGAGGACACACACATACACACCTAGTCCCCTTCTAAAACCCCTCCAATTACTCTCCCTCACCTTCATCTGAAAGCCCAGACTCCTAGGCATGGCCTACGTGAGACCCTTCAAGGTCCCTGCACGTACTTCCCCAGCCTTATCTCTACCCCAGCCTCTCAGCCCACTCTCCACACACTGTGGACCAATGAGGTTGCCAAGTACTCCACACACTCTTGTATTTGTGAGCTTGCTGGTCCCTCTGCTTGGACACCCTTTCCCACTTTGTGGAACGAATGAATGAAAAAGAAAACAAATACTTATTATGTTCATACTACATGACAGGTGCTCCAGAAAATGATGGGGATACCACAGTGTCTTACATAGATACAGTCTTCAACTGTCACTGAGTTCATAGCCTAAACCAGTGTTTTTCTATCTATTTTTCCATTATCAATCCTAAGGTGAAAAACTAAAATAAATGTAACATTTAGTTTCTCCCAATTGAGAGAAATAGTAAAGAATTACACTGTGAAAGATTGAACTTTGGAGAATCAACCGTTGTAATAGCTCATGTATTTCACGTACTTCCAACTCTATTAGATATTTTTATCTTTATTAACATATACACTAAAACATTAGCCAGGACACACAAGTGTGTGGTCTTTTTCTTTCAAGCTAAATCAGAAAACAAATGATGTATGTGAACAGTAATCCACAATGTGTTCAAGGGCCAAACTACACCCATCTTCCCTTTCTCCCTTCTCCCTCATGCTCTTTCTACACCGTTTAGTCACTGGAGCCCTGACCAGCAACTTTTGCCTCCTTGGGAAGGTCTAGGGAAAAGACAGAAAATTAAACAAGCATAACAAACATAAGAAAGTTTAAGAAATTGTAAAGAACACTATTATGGAAGACCAGAAAAGGAGTATGATATCCACCTAGCTAACACTTACTAATTCTTTAAGAATTAGCACAATTATCCCCTTCTTAGAGATTTCCTGCACACCGCCGAGCTGAGGCATCTACCATGTACACACCATTTCCTTACTCCCTGTGCGTATTTCTAGGGTAACAACGCTCAAATACTGCCACTGACTACTAGACGTCTTGATCATTTTTCTAATTACATCCTAGAGGCTTATTTTTAACAACCAGATGTATAGTATTCTAAATTCCTATTAAAGTTCCTATGCTCAAGCATCAGGCATTTAATCCACTTAAATGTTATGTATGTACACTGGCAGAGTGTAGGGTAGGAATAAGAGAGAAGGGATGAATGACATTACACACCTACACCTAGATCTTCTGAGTATCACAGTGACTGGCTTGAACAAGTGAGTCTCCAACAGTGCAATCACCACAAGACTAAATTACTTGTTATCTATTTAAGCAGCAGGGAGGCACAGGGAAATAACTATGCTACTTAGAATATGAACTGAGTTTCCATATTTGTAAAGAATTTCCCAACTATTTACTATAAGTTTTCATATATTTGGAAGTGCTGTAAAGTAGTATCATAAACAGCTGTATGTTTTCCACCTAGACATACTAGTTTTCATTTTGCCATATATATGGAGGTGAATTAAATTTGTTGTTAAGCAACGTAAAAGCCACACACCTCTTGATACTTAAACCCAAACTGCCGTCTCCCTCACCTTTAATATGAAGCTATGACTTTCCTTAAGCACACGGAATACAGGCATCCTGGCATTACGAGCTTTAATGCATCAGTCACTACGACATGCTTTACCCGCCGCTCTTTCCTTTTATATTGGAAATCTGAAGATCAGTCAGGTACTTTGAAAATTTAGGTATGTCCCAAGAACAAGAAAATTCTCTAGAATCACACTACTAACGTGACATGTAAACAAATTAATGCTAGCTTTAATAATCCCTATACAAAATTTTCCAGACATCTCAAGAATGTCTTTCATAATCTTTTTTCCGTAAACTACAATCCGATCAAGGTTCACACAATAGACTTGGTCGTTGTTATGACTCTAACCTGTTAATCCAGATGTATTCATATTTAAAATTTATCATTTACTCATATGTAAGCATTAAGTCAGTTTCACAAAGCTTTATATCTGAAATATGCTCTTAAAAATAAAGGCTCCCAAGTGTTAAAATACTTAAGAACACTTCTCCTCTGGGAGCTAAGCTGTGATCTCCAAGTTGTGTCAGGGACCATCTGGAAATGAGGTACCCTTTCCTGTCAAACAATGTGGAGTATCTTAATCCACATATATGTTAACATCCAAGGAACCAAAAATAATGTTCTATTTCTATCTTCACAAGAAATCAGCAGTTTATCCTCAAAGACTGAGATGCTGCAGGAGGAATGAACCAAGAGAAGGTTTCAAAGGAGTTTCCTCTTCTGAAGCAGCAGCAAGACTCACCACTTGGAACAAAGACTAAAGAACCTCTGGGAATAAAGACGACACTCGGTTATTACCAAACAGATCTAGCCTTCCAGTCAGTACAGGGCCCAGGGAGATCCTCGGGCTAACACCGATTACATCCTGCCACCAGCAACCCCTGCCCTACCCTAAAAGTCACAGTTAGTAAGGATTCTGCAAACTTTAGGCATTTTTCATATCTGGGAAGTTACTCTAAATATGCTTCTTCTAACTCTGGCCCCTAGAAATAGTCCAAGAACTTTTAAGAGCCATCTCTTTTGGACCCAGACAGTGTAGGACATAGGTGTCCAACCTTTTGGCTTCCCTGGGCCACACTTGAAATACACTAATGATAGCTGGTGAGCTAATAAAAGAGATCGCAAAAAAATCTCAATGTTTTACGAATTTGTGTTGGGCTGTATTTAAAGCTATCCTGGGCCACAGGTTGGGCGTGCCTGGGGTAGGAGCCATGGCAGCAGTAAATACAAACATTTCTGGCTTATTTTTAATTATTTTTAAATGCATCAATAATTTAATAATTATTTTCTCCTATCTATATTATTTTTGTAATTTAGAAAAATATTTGATAGGTTAGTTTTCTAGTTACCATTCTCATTCACAATTTTGTTCAAATAATATTCCATGATAAGGTATCTGAGGAGACACACATTTATTCACTTTTTTCAGCACTACTCCTGGTGATGTAATCATCATCATCTCATTTTTTTTTTCTTTATGTGTGTGATGTGATATTATACCTGACTTTTCTACAAGAGATATTTTGTTCAGTTTCTAGCCAAGAAAATCAGTGCTTAGAGCCAGGAGAAACCTGTGAAAGCTATGAGTGGTAGCACAGGACTGGAACTCGGGTTCAAATGGACTTCAGAGCCTGTGCTGTCAACCAGTAGGTTAATTAGTCAGAAGACCAATTCAGAAAACTGCGGTCGAACAATTAAATTCGCTAACTCATCCTAGAAGTGCCGCACACCTCACTGCTGAGTATCACTAAGGTCACTTACGAAGTACTCCCCTTGGGAAGCTGTGCACCGACACCAACGCCTAGTCCACCCTCCAAAGCAATTCTGGAACTCTTTGTGGAGTGGCCATCAGCGCTGTCATTGTACCTCATCAAGGTTATGACACCTTACCGAGTTGTTTGTACAGTGCTGCCAACATAAGCATATAGTGGCAAGTTCGTGAACTTAATTGTCAGATTTTGGGTATGACAACAGCTCTGATGACCATTCCAGAGAAAGAGCTTTGAAGGGTGGGCTAGGTGCTGGCGTCAGTGCATAGCTTCCCAAGGGGAGTCCTTCGAAGGTAACAGTGACAAAATTCAGCAATGAGGTGTGTAGCACTTTTTGTAGGATGAGTTCATGAAATGTAATGCCCATATTCATTTTCCTTTGTAGGAGGCCAGCCCTTTTAGGAACAATACAGCTACCACAGTCAGACACCAAGCTGTGATATTCTCCACCTCCTAACAGGGATCATCACAGCACAGGTTCAGGGAAATCTAATCCTTTTCATAACCGTGTTTAATGTTAAGTTGAAACCAGTTTTCTAAGGTAAGACAATGACTCCATTGACAGTACTAATCGAGATGCAAAGCGAGCACCTGTTTGACAACTAGGATATGATGTTCTGAGACACCTGACAAAAAACCTTTAGAGAAACAACTCTAGGTGCCTTCTCCCTTGATTGCAAAATAAGGAAGTCTGTGACTTTCACTAAGCACATAGAACACAGTCTTTCTGTTATTATGAGCTTTAGTAAATTAGTCACTATGACATTCTTTTACTGCCATGGTTTAAAATTTGAAATCTGAAGGTACAAAATGAGAGAAATTATGACTAAAATGTTCAGTGTTTTCAAATGACCTCTCAATTAGCATGACTGATACAAGTACAGAGGAAGACAAGATGAAAAGTAAAACCAAGGTAACAGATGATCACAAACCTAGTTTGCACTTGGCCTTGCAATATTATAAAGTGACCTGCTCGAGCGCTTCTGTCCCCAGCTTTGTGAAACGGTGCTATGTAACTAAAAGCTGTGTCTATGTAAATTCTGGTGTGTTTCTCCACTGGGCTTAGGCTATTACATGGCAGTTCTGCCCAGAGTCTGTTGGAAGTCAAGGAGTCTAACTCCTGGGAGTACAAAGGAAGACAAATGATGAAGACAGATGATGAGCAAACAACAACACAGAAGAGAATGGCACATATCCCAACCGGTGCTGACCTCAGGGCAGATCAGCCTCCGTTCTCCTACTGCTACGCAGACCTTAATTCCAGGTGTCAGGAATGAGGGGGAGAGCCACAGGCCAACTCCCCCAAAGCCTGATGTGACAAGCGGCATCCTCGCCGAGCATTACCGCCCGAACTTACTGTCCATCTCCCTTTGCTAGTAACAGAGCCAAGACACCGAAGCTCGTGGGGAAGGTGGGGAAACACGCAGCCCCGTGATTCGGGCTCCGAGGAGCCCCACTGCACGGCCCTCAGCTCGCAGCAGCCTGCCCAGCCTACAGCCCACCTAGCAACAGCACAGAGACGCTCCGGATTTACGACTCACGCTGCGCCGGATACACCACAGCGGTTTTCTTGAAGCTGTAAGTCCATAAAGCTGGAGCACAGTATCAGAAGTTGGTCAATTACAGATTTAAATTTCGACTAAATTGATAAGATCTTGAGGATGTACTTTAATAAATCTGGGACACGTTTAGCAGTTATGTGCATGGACCTGAAAACCATTTCCTGAGCACACACGCAAGGTCAGCACACACCAAATACCGAAAGGGCACCACCAGCTACCTGCACTGGTCCTGTTTGGTTGCTGATCTGGACTTTGGGCTTGAGGTGAATAACACTGTTGCTGCTGGTAAGTGTTTGAAGGGAAATACTGGGAACTGGGGCTCCTCCTGCACTCCCGAATGCTGGAGAAAGTCTGTGAGTGGGGAAGTCCTCTTTGGAAAGGCGAACATCTCGGGAGACGAGGCTGAGGTGGTGGCAAGTGGTCAAATTCCTCCTCATCCTCCAGACTGAAGCGGTCATACTCCTGATCGCTGCATGTCCCTTTTTTTCCCGAACTCAACGACACACTGGAACTGTGCCTTGACACAGATGCTGAGGTGGAAGCATAATCTTGTCTGAGACCTATAAAATACCAACAACAAAAAGTATTATGAGGCACTTCAATCCAGCAAAATTAAGTTCCAACTTAATAAACAGGAAAATGTATGCCACGTGATTCCAATGGAGACCCATTATCTTGTTCTTAGTGTATTAAATCCCAACAGAACATGTGCATGTAGCTACCAAACGGATGTCCAAGATTAGACCGTTCTGTTTTGCAAAGAGGTCGCCCCAACTGTAGTGAAGGTTAAATATCAGACTGGTACAATTCCCCAGTCGATGTTTTTCAGTTTCCCCCAGTGACCCTTTCTGAACTCAGGAGAGACACCTAGGACGGCCACTTAGGAAAAACTATTCATCATCATTATAAATAGTTTGTTATGAATTAGACAATTAAAATAATCAAATCTCTGCCCAAGTAGGAACACCTGCTTCCTACTCTGACTGTCAAAGTCAAAGGAAAGTTCACAACCTGCAGTTCAAGTATCTTCTATCAAGGTCCCCTCTCTTTTGTTCCTTCTGTTACTAATATTATCTTTTTCAAAGCATACTGACACTTCAACGCTGCACTGGTTTTGGGTCATCCTACATGACAACCACCTAAAAGCAGTCACACTGTCTTTTAGATGGAAGTTTCTAGTTATTCATCTCATTGCCAATACCACAATTTTTTAAAAGCAGTTTATCCTTGACTACTTAACTTCTGAAAACTGACATCCAATTTTTTCCCATAAAGATTTAGAAAAAATTACTGTTAGTTTACTGTTACCAAATAATGATATACAATAATCATTTTCCCCACAAAATGTATCTTACTAAATTCTGCATAAACATTATCATGTTTCTCATAGTAGCCCTGATTAATTCTGAAAGCAGAAAATCATTATGCTTAAATAATACTTGGCTATTTCTACTTATGTTGGCCTTAAAAGATTAACTTGGAAACAAGCCTAGCCCAGTTCTGTGATCCACATCGTATTGTGCCATTGATGCCATTAATATCCTTGAAGTAGTTCACTTCTAGATGATTTGTTGTAAGTTTATTGCAGAACCAATGACACATTGTCCCCAATGATCTCTCTTCCATTACTATTTATCCTGAGAAGTATTATCAATGCATTTTATTTGAATTTTTATTAAGATAACTATAGACTCACATGCAGTTCTAACAAATAATACGGAGAGACCCCTTGTGCACTTTGCCTAGTTTCCCCCAATGCTAACATTTGCATTATAGAATAATATGACAACCAGTATACCAGCAGTGATACAAACCCATCTTACTTAGATTTTCCCAGTTTTACTCACGTATGTATATGTTAGTATTAAGTTTTATACAATTTTGTCACCAGTAGGATCCAATGTCTATATCACCACTGTCAAAATACTGAACAGTTCCAAAAACCCACAAAACAAAACAAAACAACATAGAAATCTGTGTTGCCCTTTTATAACTTCCCTCCTTGAGATCCCATATCCTGTCCCTACCCTGTATCAACCATTAATCTGTCCTCCATTTCTAAAACTCTGTCATTCCAAAATGTTATATAAATAGAATTATACAGTATCTTGGGATCAACTATTTTTTCACTGAGCACAATCCCTGTAGATTCATCCAAGATGTTGCTGTCGTCAGCAGTCCAATCCTTTAGATTGCTGAGTAGTACTCCACGATACGGAGGCACCGCCCTTTGATTAGTCACTCACCTACTGAAGGATATTTGGGTTCATTCCAGTTTTTGGCTACAAATACAGTGGTTATAAACATTCCTGCACCACTTGTTTAAACACAAATCTCTGATGAACTGGAATAAATACCCAAGAGTGAAGCTCGCTGGACCTTATGGAAATTGCTTTAGTTTTTAAGGAACTGACCAACTACTTCCATAGTGGCTATACCAGCAACATCTTATATCCATGTATTTTGATCAGAGTATGTCCTAACTCCTCATGATCCTCATGAGAGTATGAGAAGCATTTACTTACTCTACCTACAAAGTAGGGTAGCATGAGAGACAATCTAATTGTTTGCCCACTGCACGGGAAGAAACACCCAAAAACTCCCCACACCCTTATATGAGGGCTGTCTGGAAAAAATCCAGCCATAAATGCCTCTCTTTTTCTTATTACATGGCTGGATACTTTCCAGACAGCCCTCGTATTTCAAGTAGAAGCCTCTAGTTCAAAAAGCTTTATAGTATAAAAAAAAACATACTTTCTTCTTGTAGACGAGCCATGATCTGCACATCAGTGAGGTCCTGTAACTTATATCCCATGGAGATGGAATCATCTTCCAATTCTGAAGTACTCAGCTCACTGTCTATAGATGACTGGGGACTGAGAGGGGAGCCCCTGGAGGTGTAACCTAAAAAACAAAGGAAGTATATGTTTATTATTTAGTCTAAAGAATTGATATCTATCCAAGCTTTATAATTCATGTTATCAACAATCAGCAATTTGTGTCCGGTTTTCATAATGTCACCAAAAAGTGATCAACACATCACCATTTAATGGTGAGACAATACACACCTCCTCATGTGTTCATAACTCATATATACAAAACCACTTGTTTTTTGTTTTTTTCACATTGAATTTTCATAATTAAAAAAAATCATTGTGTGCTATAGACTAAAAAATCTGTTAAGACAGTAGATCTCATGTTTTTTATCACATAGGAAAAAACTAAAAACGCTAAAATCTGCATCCCATTAGATCCCATTGCATAAGAACATATGTATGTCCACTTTCAATTAATCATCAGATACCCTTGTCTCTAGTAGTAATTATATATTTTAAAATTAAATTTTAATCTGGTCCATTTTTTAAACAGGTACAAACAATAGTGTTATAAATGAATAATATCACATATATAAAAGGCACATACATTACAGAAGTATATACAAAACCTTCATAATTGAGAGTATAGTAGTCACAGGAGACTTGCAGTAACTCATGAAAGTGAAAAAGCAATGGTTTGAAGTGAGAGAACCAAAGAAGAAAGGACCCAAAGGGAGAAAACTGTAGGAATGGAATCACACCAATGATGAGACAAATAAGGAAATGGTGAGACCTTCCTTCATCTCATAAAAATCTACTATGACCAATTTTTCTATGCAGCCCTGACTGCATAGAAAGCTACAAGAAAAATAAAATTTAAAGGAATAAGACATATAATAGGTTTGCATTCTTGAATCATACTAAAAGGTACTTGAATTGTGTTTGCCATTTAATTTCAAAAGCACACGAGGCATTCGGAAACACATAACTAATGATGTACATTTTTGCTAACTAGGGAAGACCACCCACTACATACACACAATTGAGAGCAGTAGATTAATGGTGTTGAAGTAGAAATGAATGCAGCATTTCTGTACCCAAAGTAAGTGTGCAGCACAAACTCTCCATTATAAGATTTACTCTCAAGCTTTTCAGTGAAAGATGGATATTTAAGCTATGTTTGGTGACTGAATGACAAAGCAAGCAGCTAGTCAAGAAGTTGAAATATTACCTGTTCTTTCAGGTGTTAGTATTGCTTTATTTGAGGTTTTAGAGAAGCTGGGTGTATTAATGCCATTGCTATAAGGGCTGAGTCTTGCAACAGGACTATAAGGAAAAGCCAGGGAGACATTTGAAGAGAAGAGAGTCCGCCATCGGCTAGCTGTCACGGAAGCAGAAAATAAACAGCAGCAGTTAGCTATACGGAAGCAGGTGTTGGTGTCCCAGAGGGAGAAAGGGAAGTGGTTTAAAAAAATGAAAAGACAAAGCAAGTTTTCATAAGAATATCTTAACTGGCTCCTGAGCCACTTTCTTTGCTCGAACCCGCTCCTACCTCTTTGGCATGTACTTTCTCCTCAATAAACTATCTCTTTGTTTCACCACTTAAAAAAAAAAAAAAAAAAAAAAAAAAAAGACAATTTGTGAATTAGGGTCCTTGTTTATAACTTCATTAAGAAAAGGTGAATCAGTCTCACCTTTATTGAAGCCAATAAGCCTGTGTAATAATGAAAACTTGTTTTGAATTCCTACATGAGAAATGTTTCCTATTTTTCTATTTCTGCACAAAGATTTAAGTATTTCATATTAATATAAAGCTAATGTCAAAAGAAAATCTCAAAGACACTTATTATAATCTTTAGATACTGTTAGACATCTTCTCAATATTAACTATATCCACAGACCTGTATTTTTTCCTAAGGTTCATTTCAACCCATTTCATATTGGAAAACGTTGATCAAAGATTTTTATAAAAACTTTATTCTTAAGTTATGGAAGAAACTTTTATGTTTCTGAACAGTTTTGAGTCCAAAACAGGATTTATGGGAAAATGAAAGAAAATCACAGACGGGCACAGACAACACAATTTAATGCCAGCTATTTTTAATGGCAGGTATGCAGACTAACTGGTGATCGGTTGGATATTTTTCTTTTTATAAAAAATATTTTCCAAATTTTCTGGGTGGAACATACCTTATTCATATAACATGTAAAGGTCGGATTATCCATATTATTAGTTTAATGGTATAAAATAAGGAACAAAAAGAAATTTTATCTGCAAGGGGCAGATGATTTAATGTAAGAGTCTAATTCTTACATTATCTCACCTGGCCTAATTAATGTATTTCCCTTCTCCAAAATTACTGACCTCTTCCTATTTCTAAGTTCTTGGGATCATGAAAAAGACCCCAAACTGTAAAAACTTGAGTAAGTCACACTAAATATCACTTACATTCCCTTCAAGAGATGCAAACTACTGTGCCAGTCCAATCCACTGTCCTAAAAAGCAATCATTTACACTTGAACTAAGCAGGATGAGAAGGAATAAATAAAAAAATATATAAATTAGGTTAAACTTCATTTGAAACAATAAGTAGGTTTCTATTTGCTGGAACTGCTTTAAAATGCATCCCCAAATCATTTAAATGAGCAATGCTAATGAGCAAACAGCTGAAAAATGTTTAAAACTGGGCAGTGAGGTGGAGAGAAGGAAACTGGGATGTGGGGGGTTCAAGAAAATAATCAGCTCTGAATCAGGATTCTTAACAGTTTTGCCAAATATCCCCAAGGTATTGTAAAGAGCAAGGACATGTGAGATTTAAGTGCCACCCCATTCCAACAACTACATAAAAAATAGTTTCCTTATGCAGGTGAAAGCAGCAGGCAGGGAAACCTGCACATTCACAGTGGTGTCGCTCTCCGAATCCTTACGTTTCTCGAAGGGGGTGCTGCCCGAGGCCTCATCCCTACTTGACAACTGTCAATCACTCGTCCAATCTGTAGCTCCTCTCGGTCTGAGCTGGAGAAGGGGCTGGCAGGGCAGGCACTCCCACCCAGCTCCTCAGCTTCTAGTTATGTAAACCTGATCCCAGAACACACTGAAAAGCAGAGTGCACAGACCGCGCACACTAGGTAGCTGTTCTCACGTCATGAATCTGTATTACTCCAAGTTTCTCATTAAAAATTCTATATATAATAAAAAGAATCAAGAGCTCTTTGTGAGTGCTAACTTGCTTAACGGATGATGTTATTTTATACCAGTCTGAGCACTCACCAGGCAAATTACAGTGACTACGTGTTCTCACTCACAGATGCAGGCGACCACACATCCCAAGTAAACAGCCTTCATTACTCCGCACAATAATGACTGTGACCTAGCCTCCCAGCACAATGGCACAGTGATTGTGGCTATGACAGCAAGATCCCAACTAAGCACACAATTAGCATCTATTGCGAGAAAGAATGCTCTACACTGTCCTTTGCCAGGGGGGCTTTTCAGGAGAGGGAGCAGGATCAGCTCGGCGGCAAGCTAACAAAACAAAGATGCTGTGTGGGTGCCCACGGTGCGGTGGAGGAGGAGAGGGAGAGGAGCGGAAGGCGTCACATCCTCCTCATTCCTCACTGTGCCGCTGAAGCCTCCCAGAGAGAGCACAACAGAAAAAGAACTTTTCATAGGGCAATTTTATGTTTTTCAATCAACTGATTTTTTCAATTAATTCATTTTTTTTCATATAAGGATGTTACATTATTTGAGGTCGATGATGATCAAACTGACCCTTGGAAAGGAATAAGACAACTTTGCTAAAGGAGAAAAGGAGGGATCAACTTCTGAACTACAGTTACATTTTCTGTTTCCACCTTCACAGTGAAGGGCTTCTCAAGCCTGCAGGTAGCATGGACTATGTGTATTTGTTCTCGAATACAATTATATAATAGCAGCAAGTGGGGCCCAAACACAATGATGCACTGATTCAACTTCGTATCATACTTGGCACGTTTTCTTTCCCAAATACCGTTGGGTAAGCTGTCTCCCAGAATACTGCTTTCTGCACGCTTCCTGTAGTTCTACTGCAACTTCCCTAATGAGAACTTGCCACCTCCACCAGGTCACTGCAGTGTCTTCCATGAACTTCTTCTAGCCCCAGCACGGCCCTCAGCAAGCCTGTTCTGAACGTCACTACCAAAGTTGTTAGTCACATATTTTAACTGGTACTTTCTTCCATTAAAATACTTACAGTGGCTTTTCATCAAATACAGGATCTAAAAGGTATTACAGGTCATCTTATTAGCTCCCTTATCCACTGACAAGTACCCCGTGTCCACTCCAGAGTGTTTCCGAAACTTAAGAATATACTCCCACTGGTTAAACCTTCTACTTTGGCTTCCTGGCTAATGAGCATTTTCTATGGAGATAAATGTCATAAATTACTAAGCTGTGGACTGATTACTCATCTTTCTGCAAATAATAATAATAACAATAATAATAATAATAATAATAACCTGAGAATGTCTAACAGTCTATTAATTTATCTTTTGTACATCTTGTTAGTTGCCTGACTTAAAAAATAACATATCTATGTAGTCTTTGTACATTATTAAGCAAAGTATGACCCCACGCCCAAAAATGAATTTGATAAATGCTCCAGTGATACTTGTTATCAGATGAAAAATGACAGAGGACAGGTGACATGTTAGGTTTAAAATCTGTATTTGTTTAATTATCCACATTGAAAATTATTCTTTTGGCCATAAAAATGTTCCCAGAAACAATGACATTCCTACCATGCCTTGATCATCTTTACCTAGATTTATAGTAAATACAATATTCAAATTTTTGAATATACATGTCCCTGCATAGAATCAAAATCAAATCTAAGAAGCACTATGACAATTCATATAAAAGGAAAAAGTAACTGATCTAATGAAAATCTTAATGATAATCCTCAAACAGTATTACATCAAGCTAAAAGAGTTCAAAGGTAAAACTACTACAATATATCCTGGAGACAACGGTTTCACTGTTTCTTGTCACTATAGCGATGGCCAGTTCAGTATCTACCTTAATACAATGTCTGGCACACAGTTTGCAATCAATAAATGTTGAGTATGGTCAAAATCTTGGTAAGTTCACTAATATTTCCTTACTTCAAACCATTCTACCATTCCTACCTTGACATCTACGTGATTTTGTCCAATTCCTTAAACTTACTATAATTATAACTTAGTTAATATAGTTGAAGACAAAGGTTAGTCTAGACATTTCAAGCCCAGCTAGGGGTTCAATGAAAAAATACACTTGGAGGAGCACTTTGTTAATACTTGCTAGTAACTGCTAACTTGTTGACCTTCATGTGTGTGAATCTTCTGGTTTCCAGCTAAATTATTTTATATCACTAATGGCTAGGACCTGTGACTGCGGTAACCAAACAGGAGTCACATCTAGGATGAGCTGGCTCCTCCAACACTAGATTGCAGAGGTGAAGTGAAGGACTAGACCAAGATCACTAGTTGGCAGTAAACACACAGGAAGGCAACAAACGATGACAAATTCTAGAAATGCTACCATTTCTTACAAAGGAACCATTCACAAAACAGCTGAAAGTGTATTTAGCAAAATTTCTATAAATCTTACTGCCAGTATAATAGGGCTTCTGAGTTGGGTGAGGAAATCCTGGAGGGCAGTACTCTTGCTCGTTGTAGTGGCTTCTGTAATAAATAATACTACAGTCGCATTTCTAATCACAGTGCTATGGTCCCGCCCTCCCCTCAATTCATGTTAAAATGCTAATGCCCAAAGATGGTATTAGTAGGTAGGGCCTGTATGAGTTACTTAAGTCATGAGGGTGGAACCCCCATGAATGGAATTAGTGCCCCATAAAAGAGGTTCCACAGAGCTCCCTATCCCTTTCTGCCATGTGAAGAAGACACAATAAAAAGCCTGCAGCCCAGAAGCAGAACCTTGTCAGCCATGCTGATACCCCTATCTCAGACACCCAGCCCCCAGAACTGAGCTCAGTACATTTCTGCTGTTTATGATCCAGTCTGTGGTGCTGTTATAGCAGCCCGAACAGACCAAGACACGGGGGAGTTATTCTAGAAAACAAGCCCTACTTCGAACCTTTCATCTCTTATTTAAGAATATGACTCTAAAAGGCAACATTGCAGCTTTCAGAGACTATGGCTCACTCTAACTCACCACATTCTATTACCTGTCTCTCACGCAAAGCAGGTGATCTAGAATCATCTCCCCTCAGGGGTGGACTGATCCCGGCAGAAGAGATCAGCCTAAAGCCTGCTATGAATGTTTTCTTTCTTCAGTTTTTAAGTCTGATGAAAACTCATTAAGAGCAAGTTCTCAATAGGTTTCATTAAAATTCACTAAACTTTCTAAATTAAGCCATAGTTTTGTATCTCCTTGTTCATGTCTCTCTTCTCGGCTATCCAAATTCAAATAATCCTTCACCATTCCTTATCCCAGGCTCTACCTCAAAGAACTGGCCAACTATCATTTAAATCTTTAAAAAGTACTCCAGAATAATTCAGACACAACATTTACAGACCACATGTAAAGTTATTCCTTCATTCAACATTTACCAACAGATATCAATAAATAAAATTAAAGGCCAGTTTCCAATAGTTACCCAAACATCTTTCATAAATACAGCATGTAGTTCCTTCCCTGCTCCACAGTCATTCTGGGAAATCTGCCTGCCCGCTATGCTCCCACCTGCTTTTTAAAATTCACTTCATGCATTTGAGTAGGCACCCATGATGGTGGTCTTAAAGTATTAGATGCTGAAGATGCTGAGATGTGTAAAATATGGTTACTGTTCTCCCCTCTCTCCCACTCCAATGTCTAAAGATCAGCTAGTGCAGAAGACAGACAAGTAAGAGTATGATGTGGTAAGTACGGTAAAAGCATCAGGAAGTACACTCAGAGCAAGGTGAAGACAATGATTCATCTTGAGGGAATCCAAACACTTCACCTGAAGACATCATGTTTAACATGGCCCTTGAAAGTTGAAGAGTTTATCTCACAGGGTACAACACTATTCAAGATGAAAATAGCACACGCAAAGCTATGGAGGCACGAAAGAGCAGGGCATGCTCAGGGAATGACAAAGGTATTAGAACTGAAGCACAGGGTATGCAGGAGGAGGGTTAGGGCTGGAGAGGTTGGTAGGATCAATTTCTGTACCATCACATACAGTATAAGTTTTAATATTCAATTCACGTTTTGACTTTGAGAGGGAGAAAGGCATGACCAGATATGTTTTATGAAGATGACATAAATAGCCACATAGATGATGGACAAATTGGGCAGAGACTGACAACTGAGAGATCAGTTAGGAGGCTTCATGGTAGAGCTTGAGAGACATCACAGGTATTGAACTAAAGCACCAACTAAACATTTGCTGAGAACAATTGAAGCCACATCTGAGCTCAAGTGGAGATACCTGGTGGGAAAAGGAAGCCAAAGCTGAAACCACGGTTTCCAAAACACTGATGCCATCCATCCACTCGGGGAACATGAGATAAGCATACTTATGTGAATGAAAGAGTTGAAGTCAAGACAGTTGTAGGACATGCCTATGTGTTGGTGTACAGTAAGAAGTTCAAGTTCAGGGAAGAGGGCTAGAGAGAAGGAGATCAGGCATGGCAATAAACAGCTGTGAAGATATTGGCAAGGGTCTGTGTCACGATTCTGCAAAAAGCATTTATGTCTTACGGGTTTAAGTTCAGATGGTTGAAGTATAATGGCTGGACTGTTGACAGAGATGTTAAAACAACCAACTTCGTTACAAATAATTAAGAACAAAACAAAACCCCTAGTGAATGAAGGTTACTTGCCACTGGGAATTTTAGAAATTCAGGGTAAGATCCTCCCAAGAATGGTTAGATGGCGGTCTAGAAGGGTTAGATGGCTGTATCCAATGCCAGTTAAAGTCACAGATCACAGCAACGGGCTAACACAAGAGTCAGCAGATGTGTCCTGTAAAGGGCCAACTAGTAAATATTTCAGGCTTTGCTGGCCGTATGGTCTCTACTCAACTCACAGCACTAACCAGCCAGAAACGATACATAAATGAATGAATGTGGCTATGCTTCAAGAAAACTTTATATACACTGAGAATTGAATTTCATAATAATTATGGGTCATGAAATATTCTTTTGTTTTCAACCACTTAAAAATGTGAAAGGGGCCATATAAGAACAGGTAGAAGGACAGAGAGGACCACAGTTTGCCAACCCCTGGGCTAACAAGCAGACCCATTTGTAATAGTCACTCTGAAATATGGTCAAGATTAGAATTCTATTACAAGGGTATGTCGGGCATTGAGACATGACAGTGATGGCTGACAATATGCTTTTTACTGTAATTTTTTATAACATTGTAATAAAAAACCAACAAAACAGTAAAAATGCAGATACCAGAGCTCCAGTCTCCATCCTGCCACATGCTAGTTCTGAGAGTTGGGGCTCAAACAAGGTAACATCTTGGGGTTGCAGTGTTCTTGTTTGAGGAAAAAAAAACAGGTATGTTTGTCAGAGGGTACTAGGCAGAGCTGTGATGAATATAAGTATGATAAATATGACTGATGAATAAAAGTTTGCAGCATGAATTCTCAGACTATAAAGCATTTTTTTAAAAATCTACTGAAGTTACAGCAAATTGCAGCAAAAACATTCTCTAAATTCTGAGGGAACATGTTCTAGAAGCTAAATGGGCATTCTTTTTACTTTGTATGTTACTGAAACAATTTTACAGACTTAACGCAGATGTTACCAACTCAGAGGCAAAGTACTGAACCTTGAACCTTCAACAATCAGAACGGGTCAACAGTTCTCACTTATTTATCCAAAGACTATCTCAGAGGACATAAATATCCCAAGTGCCATATTTTTTAAAAATATGGTTTCCTCAAAACCACAGACTAAGGTCACATCTTTCACTTTTAAATAATAATGTTCTTTACCACAGAGTCCTAAAAGTAAGGTAAAAGGAAGAAGCTTTTAATCCTTCTGTTTTTATCCTTTATACAAGAGGGCAGACAGCCCTCGATTCTAAGCCAAACAGAGGAATTCAACTCCATAGTCCTTTACTAACTAAGAGTGGTCTGAGATGAGTGAAGAGATGGGAGGCATCATCTCTTTTTAATACTTTTTATTCTCTCTTACATTTACAGGAAGTTTTATCCAGACCACAGACAGCATTTTGGCCTACACTCACAACCCACAGGACAGGGAGACCTTCATTTACACAACCACCCTCTCCTGTATAAACTTCATAGGGGTCATGTTACATCTTTATATACCCAGAGCTTACAGAAATGCTTGGCACACAGATGTTTGGACTAGACTTAAACAAAGGGATTAAGGACCTTAGGCAAAGACAGTATTTTACTGGTTCACTCTTACACACTCTGTACAGGTGGAGGTGTAAGTTTTCGGGACAGGCCACGTGGTTATATTAAGTGAGCACTGCTGACTTGAATCCAACCTGAGCAAGCCCCCTGGATTCGTAACATATGGCTTGCAGCTTATCTGATCCACTAGTTTTATTGGGTAAACTTGAGTAGCATTAGTTTCCCCACAGTTCTCCATGACCTGATAAACAGCATATGGGATACAGGAAGCCCTACTACTACTTTGAAACAGGTGTTCAGAGCGCTCCTTCCCAGACATGCACTAAGTAAAGAGGATTCGACTGTGATGTATTTGCCAGTATATTCTCACAAGGAAAAGGGCTAAGAAAGTAGTAAATGATATTCCTAACTGGTATACTTAGGGACTATTTAACCAGAATAAGTTAATCACACACACCCCCCCACCAAGTCTCTCAATCTTCAAATTATGGCCCAAAAAAAAAACCTACTAGATTATTTTGAATCTCTTCCCTCATTTCTAGTTCATGCAACCGATGATGAAAATTGTCACGACTTACAGTAACCATGATACACATACGCACGTACACATACGCACGCACCCCTATACCCGAGATCATATACTAAGTATTTCAACTTCAGTTGTATTCAAAATGTAGTAATTTACAAAAATATGACTTTTTACCACCTTTAAGTAGCATCTAATAAAAGAGTTCATTTATCCATTTAAATACCTAGAGCTTATAAATCAAAGTCACTTTCAATGTTAGGATTAAGTTTTAAAATATATCAGATTTGAAAGTAACTAAGGAACTATAAACCTCCAATGACTGGCAGATAAATGATTAAGAAATATTTGTTGAATGAGAATTACAAAATTTCACCATGGAGTATTACTTAATAACATTTATTCCCAAGTAATCACTTTCATGATTTTACTACAATATCTGCACATAGAACATTCAAATATACATAAAAGTCTAAAACAGCCAGACCCACCTTCTGGGAGTTCTGTTTTGGAATTGGACTCAGTTTTACAATTAGCACGTTAAGTGTAACATTGAGTAGACAAACCACACACCGTACTGGTAGCCGACGCCCACAGCGAAAAGGTTAGACATTTAGCACGCACACACACTCTGACTCCCCACTTCCATCTCCAGATTTGACAGTTCTATTTTACACTCTCAAGGTTTACTGTATCTTCATTCCGTTCCATAGCTGTGATTAAAGACTGCTTTGCAGTGATCATTAGATGGTAAACCACATACATGTGGCTCTGATGTAAGTATCATTATCTGAGAAACGGAGTATTGTGAAAGGACCCAGACAAGGAAAGGCCACTGTTTGGCACTAGTCGCTCACTAGGTAAAGAACATCACAAGCCTTCAACCTCAACTCATTTTCTTATTTCATCTTTCTTGGCTTCTCCTAGGTCATCTTGGGGGCTGCTGTTTTCTAGAGCTCATGGATCTTCGTCCTTGTACTTTTCCACCATTAAAATAGGCTGCACAAAGTAAAATTTTCTAAGCCTCCACAAAACCAAAAACCTCTTCCATGTGTCTCTGCAATTTATGATTTGCCTGGGTCCAAAATTATAGTTTGAAAACAACCTCCCTTCAAAACTTTAGAGACAATATTCACTTTTCATCTAACATCAAATATTACTTATGAATTGTCTGAGATCTGTTACCACTGTAGATAACTAGTTCTTTCTTTGAACATTTTTAGAATTTTCTCTTTACTTTAGAAATGCAACAAGGATTTCAAGTATAGGTCTTTTTATTTTTCTTTGTCCTAGTTCATGCTGAGCTTGTCTTCCTTCAACACAAAGAAATTTCCTTTTGTTATTTATTGATACTTTCTTCCTCTCACCTATCTGTTCCTGCTTCTAAAACTATTAAAGATGAGAGGTTCTGCTCTCTCCTCTATATCTCCTAACTTCTCTATTTCTCTCTCTCTTTTGGGGGAGATTCTTTTGACTAGTTCAGATAAGCAGCTTGGTTTTTATAGCCCTGTTCATTATTTTACTATGTCCAAGTATTTTTAAATGACTGAAAAAAAAAAGATAAAGGTAATGATTTGACTGCTTATTTTCCCAGCAATCTGTTCTTGTCTGAAAGATGTATTACTTTCTTAAATAAGAGCACACAAAGTTCTTGAAGTTCTCTATCCTCTTCATTATTTGTTTCCTACAAAGTCAGTTGATCTGTTGTTGTTGTTTTTTTTTCTTTCTTGCTATTAGTTTTCCCAAAAAGCAAGTAAGACTTGGTTACTGGTTCATAATTATGAACAAAGACTAAGATAATGTGAAGAGGTAAGTAGCATGAGCTTCTTCTGCACCAATATAGATAATATGCCAATGGGCCTTTACCTTAAAACAAAAAAACTGACATCAATCACTACATAAATGGGTGGATTAGTCCATAAACAAGCTTTCCATGCAGTGCCTGGACATGCAACAGCAGAGTCCCTGAGGATCCCCATAATACAAACTAAGGAGGTACTTTTTTTAGGGGCAGAATGCTGTAGCAGTCCATCTAATATTCTCCCCATCCTCTGCCTAATCTGAACATCTGATGTTACCTCAAGCTCTGCTTCTAAATGAGGGGTAGGAATCCCCTACTTAAGATCTCTCTACCTTCTCTAAAAATAAGTATCTTGTTTTATCCTAAAGACTAGACATTATCTTCTACTTCTGTCATCGTCTTTGATACATGCGAGCAACTCCTATTACTAGAATATCCTTTTAACGATCCAACGTATCTAAAAATGCTATGAAAATGGAAGATAACACGTGATCATACTGTATGTACATGTACACACACACATGCATATGATTACACACACACAGGATGACTAAATTTGAATTTCAAAAGTCCAACACTTTTACACACACACACACACACACACACAGAGAGAGAGAGAGAGAGACAGACAGAGAGACAGACAGACAGACAGACAGACAGACCCCCTACTCCTTGAAATCCAACCTTACAGCTATGGCAGCGGAAAAAAATTACAATCACAAGTAGAAACTGACAAGAGCTCCAAAATTCAAATACATGAAACTTGTTACTATATAAAAGTGCGAGGCTCCATGTGTTATAAATAAATGAGAATATCAAAGCCTTATGTTTTCCAAGTAAATTAAGTATCACAAAGAGTTTGGCCACAATTTAAACTACCATTCCTCACGTGAGGTCATACCAGAAATTCAGGATATTGATGAGAAAAGCACAAGAAAACATTTCCAAGTTTATCTAAATTAAAGAATCCCCCTAAAAAAATGCTTTCTTCAAACTATAAAATTTCTAAAATCATGAATTTATTCTGCACATCTTTGCAGATATCAAAACAGGCTCAGCCTTGTAACACAATTCAGACAATACCTGTGGCCTTCCTGTCCAGAGTCATGTCACCTCTTTGCTTAAAACTATTCAAAGGTTTCCCAAACACCTTAAGACACAGTCCATATCCTTAACTGCCCTGACAACCCAGAACGCCTCTCTAGTTTCATTTAGAGTCACTTGCTTCCTGTTCTCTCCCTCTTCATTTCCCTCCATTACGCTCCCGCCCCACGGTGTGCCAGCGCCTCTCACGTCATGAGGGCGTTCCATCTCGGGGCCTTTGCAGCTGCTGTCCCTGTGGCCCGCGCTGTTCTGCCGCCTCTTCTACAGAGGCACCTGCTTAACTCTTGCTGACTCCTCTACATGTCACATTCTCATGAAAGTGTTTCCTGACCATAGCCTTCAGACTCGAGTCCATTAGCATCATGCTTGTTTTAAGGAAAAGGAAGAAAGAGAGAACAAGGGCTGTTCCTCACAGTAAATTGCATGTTCCAAAAACCAGGGATGGAGCTTGTCTTCCACGGCACCCTTAGTACCTAGCACCTGGGGCCTGCACCAACAAGTACTCAATACATTTATGTCATGATCTAGCATCTGTATCTTCTCTTCGACCAATGCCCAATGTTTCAGAAAAGAAGTGTCCAAATTCTTGCACAAATTGATTCTATTTTGTAGAAGTCTCAAGAAATGCGAATGAACACCTACAAAAATAAAATTCTGCTGCCACAGAGGCATACCTATTTCATCAGTTATCATAGTATGAACATAGAAAGCAACGACTTTAGGCGAATCTCTACTGTTTTATTTTTTCCTTATTGAGACAGGTCAACAAAATATCGTGTCAATTATACATTCATTATAACAAACATTATGCACTGTCCTAAGTTGTTGCTTGTTTTAATAAACACCTCCCATGGTAGAAATACAAAACAAAAGCAAAACACAAAACACATAAAAGCACATGGGATGGAAACTGCAAATTTCATAGGAGCACCATCTTAATTATTTGTAACTTGCTGTAGTAAGTAACATTTCTAATACTGAGGCAAAGTTTTGGGGTTCTTCTGAACATAAGAGCAAAGCAAGTATGTGATGGAAGCTCATAGCCATGACAGTATATCTTCAATTTCCAGCACATGGGAATAATAGCAAATGTCAAGAGACCCTGTCTCTGCACAAAAATTTCAGTATGGTTTCAGATTATTTTCACAATGACAAAGGGAATCCTTTACAAAGCTTACCTAAAGTGAACTGCACAGACTAAGTTTTAATTTTGTGTTCTAAATTTGACAGAGCATCTCAAGACTAGAAACATGAACTGATGGAGATAGCATCTTGGGCCATGCAAGGAGACACTGGACAGGTTCCAGGAGACAGACACTTGATAAGCTTCTTAAGGTCTCAGTTCAATCTGTGTGGCTTTTCCAAATGAAAAGGCCACCTTCAGAACACTGGATTAGTCCACAACTTTCTTCTTCATTGGTTAAATTTAGAGAGAAACACTCTATCAAACCAACCGAGACAAGAATGGAAACTGGTATCATATGAAGATAAAAGAAAAACTCAATAAAGAAATAATATCTATCCACATTTGCTCAGTATATAATCCCAGAGGAAATGAGAGATAGTCATAGGGAAACATGACCCAAGACAGTAATTGTGCAGGGCTACACTATTTGTGAAAGCTATACCCACACTCTTCAAATGTGACCTGTCCTGATTCAATAGTTATGGACACTCAAGTATCTTAAGGCAAGATAAAGCTTTTATTAACTGAACCCAAATTAATTGTGCCACATACTGAGTGTCTCAAATTACTCAGATAAGCTTTTTGATCATTATTTGGTTATTTAACGTCCCAGACTCATGGCATGGACTCAGCAAAGACTCTAGACTAGCCCTATTCCAATTTAGGATACCATGTGCGTTAATGATGCCCATGAAGTTCTATGAGTGTTTGTTATTTATATTCTAAAGGAGTGGGGGAAGTGGGGAAGAACACAGAAAAGCATGTCAGAAATGAAATACATATCGATCTAAGAAGAAACAGGAGAAAAGGAATAAACTAATGAGGTGTCTTAAATTTTCTACTATTCTTTCAAAAACTACAGTCAAAATTTTTCAAAATTTGAGACTTTTAACTCTAATAAGTATCTTTGTTTATAGGTAGAGAAAACAGATACCTCCTCCCCCAACAAAAAAAATGCTATTAGTTTTCTATAAAGTATAAATAGCCAAACAAAGAGGATTCCCCATATTTTCTGGTTCAGTTTTTGAATGAAGAATTGCATCTTAGGAATGTGCCTCTATACTTATATAGAACTTCACACTTTTATAAGTAATTTCACATTCAGCATTTCTGGAAATCCTTCTAATAGCTCTGTGAAGTTTGTTAACTGTCTCCTCCACTTACTACGGAAAACATTAGCAACAAGTGGCATGCTCCTAATCATACAATTAAGTAGGGCTAAGGCACCATGTCACTAAGTCACTACCAGATCAAAAACTCTTCCACCACATTCATTCATTCAGTAATTAGCATTCAGCACCAACAATGTGACAGGAACTATTCTAGGCATGGGAGGGGGTACAGCAGTGAACAAAACAAGCAACTAAAATCTCCACCCTCATAATTAACATTTTAATGGCACCACCATGTTATTTTTTTCTTGGCTTGGCTACTCAGATACCATTTAGGACACCAAATGTTCAATTACTTTCCTTGCTCATCTAAGGAATTTAAATATAGTCAAATTAATAAATCACAAAAACCAAACATTCAGAATTTCAAACATGCTTAAAAAAGTTAGTAAGCACTGGCAATTTAAAACGAAATTGAGGTATAGGCCCCTATTCTCAGATGCTTCAAAGTAGAAAACAACAAACATTGTTAGGACCATTTTCAAAAGAGAAAAAAAAATAAAGATATTGAGTTTTGTCTAAGATTTCATATTCAAAGCAGGGGTCAGTGTTTGGGGAAAAAAAGAGAAAAGATCATTCTAGGCTTTTTAGTTAACTTTATACCAACAGACTACAGCTTTTGAAGTACCAAAAGATTAACTTTCAACAATTAGTTATTTTACTTTTAACATTACTTTCTGTATATTACTAGGGGAAAAAAGCCATTTACATTATTCAAATACATAAGGAAGCAGACCTAATACTTAACCTTTACTATGACTGCTTTACAGACATCTTTGTTTAATCCCTTATGACAGCCATGTCCAACCTACAATCCAAGATGGCTCTGAATGTGGCCCAACACAAATTCTTACAACATTATGAGGTTTTTTACAACCATTTTTTTAGCTTATCAGCTATACACCTTACACCAAAGATAATTATCATACTGTACCTTAAACATACACAAATTTAACCAATTTGCAAAATTATGATTATGAAGACAAAGCACTTAGCAGTATGTTAAGACGGCCATAACACCGTGCTATCTCCCTATAAAATTAAGTCTTACAAAACATCACTTTCTTTCCCTCATTTTATCCAAAAAAACAACTTTCTTCAGAAGAGCAGGATTTTAACAAGCCTGTTCTCACCACCTCAAAGGAAGCTTGAACACTTCCCATACATTCTTCTAAAACTGAGAACTAAGTTTTGTTATCCAGACCCAGTCACAAAGCTGTCAGATGTAGACGACTTCGATGAGTTACAATCCAAATGAGTCATCAGCATTTGTAGAATTAGAGACCACCTCGGGAGAAACGCTGCCCAGTGTACCTACGGAAGCTGAGCCTGACAAGCCCTCACGCAGATGTCTTCCCGCGGATACCTACCTCTTCATTAAGCCGGCAAGACAGCTCATTTGCCACTAAGACAACGAAAAGCTCAGGCTAAGGTCCTAGGGTACAAGGGGGCACAGGAAGGGGCTGTAGGACCAAGGGACCAGAGAGGATATAAGGTCCACCCACTAGATACACTTTGGCTCCTCTATGGCCCCTCTCCACATGTTCAACAAGAAATTAGTCTTTGATTTTTGAGTAATTTTCTTCCCAAGGGTCAAGAAATAGACACCAGATATCTAAGACATTTGCTCTCTGATAAGCAGCATCTTACCTGAAGCCTTGGGTTAACGTAAGGAACAGTTAGTTACCTATCCCTTGGGGAAAGAGGGAGTGTGAGAGAGACAGAGAGGATGACTTTACTCTTCCTTCAAATCTGATCTCTAATCTCTCCTTGGCGGTGGATGGTCTTACTGAACAGTCCTTAAAGTCAGGGGGAATGTATACAACCACTAATCGCTCTGCTATAAAACACAGTAAGATAAGTAAAAGCTGATTACTTTCAAGTACACATGCTTGTGAACAAAACAATGCTGATACGTCAAATGATGCCGGTCGTCCCTTCTGGAAGGACGAGGTGCCTGGTAGGGGAAGTGGTGCAAGACTCCCCCCCCCATCTTAAAATATTCAGTACCAAAACCCAAATTATGACAGTCGTCATTGTGACACCGGGCTCAAAAACTTAAAACTGTATTTACCTTAGCAACAACTTCTATTATAGGTCAGGTTCGCTTCTCGCTAGTGTGATCAACAAAACAAAGTCCCTGTCCTTAGGCCATTTATACTCAAAAGAAGGGAAACCACCCTGGTCTCAAAGAAAATGCCCAATAATATTTGTTACTTGAAAATGCTGACTGTTCAGGAGAGAAATGAAGTCTAAACAAAAAGTAACTGCTTTATTAGAGTTACTAGAAACTTCTAAAAGATGGAGCACTCACATTATTCCGATTCAATATTTATGCTGTATTATGAATAAAGATTAAGTTAAAACTCTAATTTTTAATGTCTATTAATTAGCTATCATTGACAAAGGGCCCCCTGAATTGGAAGCCTGTAAGAATTCTTTGATATGGAGGACAAAATATGAATTCTCCTCTATTCTTACAAAACCATACCAAAATGATAGTTAAACTTAATCTTTAAAACCCACACAAAAGACTGAATAGAAGAGACCCTATCTGACTAAGGCAGGAGGGGTACCTTTCATTTAGAAATGAACAAGAACATAATAAACATTAGGTAACAGACTTGGGTTTTAGCATTCTCTGCTCTAAGGGCCCACGGTGGGATATAAGCCAATAAAGGACCGGGAAGGTTCTGGAATTGAAGGAGTGAGGCATCTCAGAGGGTAGGAATTCTATGGTGAAACACAACCAGGGTGACTACTTCCAAGTCTACGAGGAAACCCTTGAGCTCTATGCCCCATCCCAGCAGCTGCTCCTCGCTTTTCCCAAAGACAGGTTTTCTTACTTAAACTGAAGGAAACAAAAAGAGAAACCTGCTAGGTTAAAGACACCTTACATAAATACAGGTACCTTCCAAACAAAACAAAACAAAAAAAAAACAAAAAACAACAGGAGAAATAAGTGAAAGGTCAGTGCATACCTGATGGTTTACTAGAAGGTAGACTCAGTGAGGGCGGAGTTAACACCTGTTTTGGTCACTGCTGTATCCCCATTACCTACAAAGGTGCCTGGCACATAAAACATACTTAAATATGCAGCAAAAAACTTTATAAGAGGGTTTTTAAAAGAATCTCAAAGAAAGCAGACGTTAAAAAAAAAAAAAAAAAAAAAAACAAGGATAGAAAACAGGAGAGAAAAATATAAAATATGAATATCAATCCAGGAGATTCAACATGTGACTGAAAGGAGTATATAGAAAGGACAGAGAAAACTGGAGGGGTTGGGGTGCAGATTACCGAGGAATAATGCTTGACATTTTACAGAGCGAACATCTCCAGATTGAATTGCCGGTGGTTACCACAAGAAAATGAAATTTCAAAATACCAGGAAGAAAAGATTCTAAGATTCTTGGGGTATTTTAAATAGAAACATCACAAGAACCACAAATGAAAATAGTAAAGGATTTCAAAAGCAATCCTGAAGCTAAAATATAATGCGATAATGCCTTTTAAACACTAGGAATGGTTTCTAACCTAAAATTATACATCTAGCCCAGAAGAAAAATCCAGTGTAAGAGTGAGGGTACAATAAAGGCATTTTTAGACATAAGAGGTTCTCAAAGTTTACCTCCCACATATACACTCTCCTTTCCTACTTCCCCCAAAAAGCAACAGAAGAATGTATTCTACTAAAAGATGGAATCCAAGGAAAAGGAAGTCTTTGCACCCAGGAAACACTGAAGAGAGGACAGAGATTTGCTCTCAGGATGACAGCAAAAGGAAGTTCCACTGAGATAGCTACGTACAGGCCTGCAGACTGAAGGAAGAGAATAGAAGACACTACCAGGGGGAATAGTTCTTCAAAAACAAAAACAAGAACACCTTGGTGGATTTACATGTCTAACTGTACTGGGGAGGGTCTACTGGGAGAGTCTGGGTGTATATTAATGACAAAGACCAAAAGAAGCCAGTAAGTGTCTTTTTATAGTTAACTCTAGAAAAAACAAAAAGTTAGATTAAAAAAAAAATGATAAAATATTACATGGTTTAGATATGATTATTTTTACCCTGATCAACTGATATATCCTAAAATTAGTAAAAAAGCTATGTAGGAAGATACAAAAAGATAAAGCATGGGTTGTATTAAAAGAAGTAAACTTTCATCATCCAAAGCAGAAAGGCAACGAATAATGCTTAAAACTGACAACTCAAGCAATAGCCATATAGGCATGGAATTTATAGAGGCAAACAATAAAATCAAAACGAACAGTTTTGTAAGTAATTGTATCTAGGTAACCAAATGGGCATGGGAGAATGGGGTAGGAGTCTGCTACTTTCCTTAAAATATCCATTAAGACGAACACTTCCTAAACTACAGACACTTTGCTTTGAAAGATACAGTTTTCAAAAAGAAATTAATCCAATGAATTTCTTAGCTCCTACTGGGACTATGGATTATGGAACTTTGGAACAAAACCATTTAGTCTCACAGTAATAAAGGATTTAGATTTATACACAAATTTACCAAAAGACTAATTTTGGTTTTGAAATGCTAGTTCTCTGCTTAAATTCTCTTATATGAAATGTAAATAAATTACATCACAAATAAAACTGCAGCATGTCAGTTTATTTCCTCACAACCTCACAATTCTGCTTTAACTTCTTGTCAATAAAAGGAAAATCAGATGATCAGGCACTTAGTCTAAAATCCAAAAGCCACCAGCAATTAGGACTATTTACGACGAATTTAACAAAAGCCTCTCCTCTTAAAAAAAAAAAAAAAAAATCAACCCTATGTGCAAATAAACTAAAGCAGGGCTCTAAAGCAGGGGTTGGCAAAACTATGGCCTGGGTGGCCCAAATCCAACCTGCTCCTGCTTTTCCAAAACCCACCAGCTAAAAATGGCTTTTACATTTTTCAGTGCTTTAAAAAAATAAAAAAATATATATTTTGTGACATAGAAAAAAAAAAAGTCAAATGAAATTCTAATCCCAGTGTCCACAAAAAAAGATTTATGGAACACAGGTTTGCTCATGAATGTCTGCATCTATCACTGCTCTCCTCTAATGACAGATCATGTGGTTCACAAAGCCTAAAATATTTACTACCCAGTCCCTTTTAGTTGTTGACCCCAGAGCTAAAGAACCCTAGTCCTGAATTTCATTTTCAATAAAACTGACTCAAATTCATATATAAAAAATGTCTGCATATAAAAAGTCCTTGAATCAAGGGATGTTTGAACAAAGAAACTTAGGTATTGTTTGTAAAGCTCTTGAAAGAGAGAAAAGCGCAGAGGATTTAGCAGTTTGCTTAGGGTCATTCGGGTAAATGGGGACAGAATCAAGATTAGAGTCTCCTGACTAAAGAAACAGTTGCTCTTAGATAAGCATCTGTTGCCAAAGTTTTAACCCTAATACTCCTTTGTTCCTATTCACTCGTCAACTTCCTATTACTGATACTTATTTCCTTTTAGGTAAAATGTTAATAGAACATGGTCTTTAATGTCTCTTAATATTTACTATGACTGCCAGAAAAAGCAATACAGAATATAGTTAAGGACAGTCTTTGGTGTCAGGGAGACCCAGGTTCTCGGCTCTGCCCACAGCGTATCACTCCGGCCTCACAGTCCTCTGAACTTCTCTAAACTTCGCTTTTCTCACCTCTACAAGTGAAGTGTAGTACCCACGTCAGATGAGTGTGGTGAGACTGATTCAAACGAGGGATGTCAAGAACTTGATGGACTGACTGTCACAGAATTAAGAGCTTAAGAAATGTTACCTATTAATTATACTTTGTCTTATCATGTCCCAGTATTTTATCATCATTCATTATCCCTGAGGAGCTTCACAGGCAGTGTCCCCAAACTTCAGTGCACTTAAGAACCCCACTGGTGAACCCGTCAACACAGACTGCCTTCACCCCAGTCCCAGCTACTCAGATTACTTAATTTGGAAGGGGCAGAAATCTGCATTTTCAAGCTCAAGTGAGATTTGGATCCGGGTAGTGCATGAAACAGAAACAGTGTTCCTAGATAATGAAACATACTGAGAGGTTAAGAGACAAAGCAAAGGCCTAAATAATCACAGCTTTAATTAAGTAGTCTACTTAATCAAAATAGCAGGGAGCTCAGTACTACTCATTCTTTTTGCTGCTTTTCCTTCCACAAAAGTCCTAATTTTGTAAATTTATGTTGGGCTCCAAAACTCATGTTACATACAATACAAAGATGATTTCCCAGTTTATAAAGGTTAGAACTTTCAGTTGCGCATCCAACTAAATATTTAAGGAACTCAAAAAGGTTACTTCTCAGATCCCAGTGGAACCTCTGTTTTCTGTCTTGGAATTCAGCCACACAACCTTGTTCCCATCTGCAGAGAATTTAACACTGAGCCATTATATCATGATTGGTATATTTGCAAAGAGAAAGGAAAAAAATATGTATTCCTACTTTATAATAAACGCAAAAACAAGCTAAAAATCTGGCTAACACGAAGCAGGAAAATAAATATATTCTATATTAAGAAACCCTGATGTATATAATACACGTGTAGTGAACCGCATGCAACAGCCACACCCCAGGGCAAGGCTTTTCCATTTAAGTATCTATTCCAAAACCAGCAAGAGAAACAGAGTGTACACGGACAGGATCGTGGTTACCTTGCTCCAGTCGAAAGCAGAGGGAGCGCCTGGCTGCCTCCATCTCCGGAGTCGGGTTATCTAGGACGTGTCTACACCACTGCAAAGGGCTCAGCGATTTCTCTGATGATGACAATGTCTTTGAAGAACCAACATACAACCTTGAAAAAAGAAATCTGCATTATAGGTATTATACAGGTGTGCAGAGATTACCTCTCTTCCAGAGAAAATAACATGTATTTGACCATTTCTGTTGGGAAAAACACATTTGATTACTTCAAATACGCAAATTACTTTTTAACAGAAAAAAATATTCCCAAATAGAATATGACACTTTCTATAGCTTAGTAGGAAGGATTTTTTTAAAAATATGAAACTATGTCTCAGAGAGTCAGAGATTTGGGGGGCTTTTGTGACTGAACTAACCTTGAACAGGTACCATGATAATCTGACTACCAACTTACATTTCTAGAAATGTATTCAAAGCCATCCTGGACTGCAGCATGAAAATAATCAGGTATTTCCCATCTTAAATCTATGCTAAATTTGGTTTGTGCTTTCAAAATATATATTTTAGTAAGAGTTCTCTTCCAGCTCTATACCATTACAAAATAACCACTATGAGGCACTGTAAGTTAAAACAAAGATTTCCTCTCACTGATACATTATGCTTAGGTAAATTTTAGATTCTTGGTGATAGGGTTATATAAAAAGGTTCATCTTGAGGATTAACCAACAGTTAACTAAAAATAAGAAAAAAAGAAAATTATAATCACCAGTTATAGTAACTGACCTTAATTTATAAAGCTGTACTCTAATTATAAATCTCATTAAATAACTTCCTCAAACAAAGTTACCACAATTCTAATGAGCACACCTTCTTGAATTAACATACTTCATTATTCACTGTTTATCATCTGGACTTCCATCTATTAGAGTAATTTATCAGTTATCCAAAATGATTGGGGAATGTTCTATTGTTCAGTAAATTATACTTTTAGGTCAGGGGCTGGCAAACTTTCTGTAAAGGGCCAGTGAGTAAGTAGTCAAGCTTTGTGGGCCACACAGCCTCTGTCCCAACTACTCAACTCGCTATTGCAGCCCCAAAGCATCACAGATAATATGTAATTAAGTATAAGCTGTGTTCTTATAAATTTTATCTATAGATATTAAAAACACCAATCCCATAATTTTCACATCATGAAATAGTATTCTTTTGATTGTTTTTTTCATTTGAAAATGTAAGAATATAGCTGAGTAGTCATACATACAAACTCACCCACAGGGATACACTTTGCTAACTCCTGTTATAGATGAAGCTTCTAAAATACTCTTAATCAACTTCATGATAATCCTAATATATCATTATCCCCTGAGATGATGGATATAGTCCTGCCTTCAGAGAGAGTACGAATAGTTTAAAAATTTATGTTCCTGGGCCCCACCTCAGTCTACTATTACCTACCTGTGTAAATGCATCCTTTTCACCATCTGCTGCTAAAAGACCCCTGAACTGTCCAGAACAATGTAGCTCTCGTTAGACGTCCCAAGTAAAAGTTAGTCTAAGCCAGGGTTTAATCTTTGGTGCATCACCATCTCTTAGAGTCCTTGTTAAAATACAAATTGCTAACATCTGATTGCGGGCAGGTCTAACCTACCTGATTCGGTGAGGGGGTGAGGGAGGTGGGTGGAATCAATGAACCTGAATGTCTAACAGGTTCCCAGGTGATGCTGATATTGTTGTCTCGAGACCACTCCTGGAGATGGATGCCCTGGGCTAAACCAATCACAGTAATCCCATCATCCCATTTGACTTCTTTAGTCTCAGACCCTGGATATAATCTTAGCCAATAAAAACCAAGGGGAAATATTCTGCTAGGCATGTGGGCAAGTTTCTCCTCATTTTTAAAAGGTCACAAAAAAACCAATTATATGCTGCCTACAACATATATACTTTAAATATAAACACACAGGTTAAACATAAAAGAATGAAAAACTTAAAAAAAAACCTACCCACAAAGAAAAGAAGGTCTCACCTGATGAATTCTATCAAATATTTAAAGAATACCAATTCTTCACAAACTCTTCCAAAAAATAGAAGAGAAAGGAACACATCCTGACACATTCATTCTATGGTACCAGTGTTACTCTGATACTAAAACCAGACATAGACATTACAAGGAAAGAAAGTAAAGGCCACTATCCCTCATGAACATAGAAGCAAAACTATTTTAGCAAATCAAGTCCAACCATATATAAAAGGTATACTTCATCATTATCAATGCAGTTTATCCCAGGAATGAAGGGTTGGCTTACCATTCAAACATCAGTGTAACTTAGCATATACACTAAACAGAAAAACCATAGGATAATCTCAATGGACAAAGAATAAAGTGATAAATAAAAAACATTTAGATTGGAAAAAAGAAGTAAATATGCCTTTATTCACTGATGACATCATTATCTATGGAGAAAATCTACAAAAAAGATACTAGAACCAATAAGGAGTTTATTAGCAACAATGTAGAATACCCGATCAATGTATAAAAATTCATTGTATTTCTACATATTAGCAACAATCAGTTTTTGAAATTTCACTTTCCATTTACAATAGCATAAAAAAAGAAAAAAACATAAGATGCTTAAGGATAAATCTGACAAAAGATGCCAAGACAAGTACACTGAAAACTAGCAAAACATTCCGAGATAAATTAAAGAAGATATAAATAAACGGAAAGAGAAACAATGTTTATGGGTCAGAGGATTAACTATTGTTAAGATGTGAATTATCCCTAACTTGATCTATTTAACAAAATTTCAATTAAAATTTCAACAGGCTTTTTCTAGAAATGTAAAGGATGATTCTAAAATTCATATGGAAAGGAAAGATCCTAGAACAGCCCAAACAACCTTTAGAAAACAAGGAAGTTGGAGTACTGTTGACTGAGATGCATTACAAAGCTAAAGTAATGAAGACAGTTTCAAATGGCAGAAAGGTAAATAGGTCAGTGGGAAAAAAGATGGTCCAGAAACAACCACACATACATGGAACACTGATTCTTGACAAAGTACAAAGACAATTCAATGAAAAACAAAACACAAAAAACAGTCTTTTGAATAAATGGTGCAGGAACAAATGGATATCCATATGCAAAAAGTAAACTTTGATCTATGCTTCCTAGAATAGTCAAAGTTAACACAAAACAGATCACAGACAAAAAGGTAAAACCTGAAACGGAAAGTCTTTGTATCCCTGGGTTGGCAAATATTTCTTAAGACACAATTTCTTAGACTGAAAGCATAGTCCAAAAACTAAAAAATATATCAACTGGGGTTTATAAAAATTAAAAACTGCTCTTTGAAAGGCATTATTAGGAAATGAATGATGAACCATAAATTGAGAGAAAGTATTTGCAAATCATATATGTGATAAAAGAACTTGTGTATAGTATATAAAACCTCTGCAAACTTAGTAATAAGCAACCCAATGTAAAAAAATGGACAGAAGAGAAGAACAGACATTTTGCTAAAGAAAATCCATGGTTGGCAACCAGCATGTAGAAAATATGCTCACCATCAGTCATTAGGGGAATGCAAACTGGAACCACAATGAGATGTTACTAGACATCTATTATTAGAATAGCTAGAATTAAAAAGACTGACCACAGCAAGTACTGGTGATGAGGTGGTACAACTGAAAACTCACACACCGCTGGAGAAAATGTGAAATGGTATAACCACTTTGGAAAAGATTATGGAAAAGGTTCTTAAAAAGTTAACACACACCTACTCTCTGTTCCAGCCATTCAAAAGTCATTAAGTATTTTAGCGGAAAGACATGAATGCACGTGTCCATAACAAAGACTTATTTGCAACAGCCAAAGATTGAAAATCAAATGTTCGTTAAAAGATGAATAAACCATTGTTGTCCATACAATCAAATAGCTCTCACAATAAAAAGGAATGGACTATTGATTCATATAACAGATGAATTTCAAAATAATTTTTTTGATTGTAAAAAGCCAGACTAAAAACAAACAAATGAAAAAGAGAACATACTATATTATTTCATTGCTATGAAAGTATAGAAAATGTAAACTAATCTAGACTGACAGAAAAGAAAATCAATGGTTGCCTGGGTTGGAGACAGGCAGGAGGACCAGGAGAGAGGGGATACAAGGGCCACAAGCAAACTCGGACGTTTGGGATACAGCCACTATTCTGATGGCGGTGGTGGTTTTATGGGTGGATACACATGTCAAAACCTATCAAATAGTATGTTTTAAATATAGGTAATTTCTATTCCACTTATACCTTAATAAAGCTTTAAAATAAAAATCTCAAGACAAGGAACGGACTGCTCGCTGCCCCTCGATGTTAACACCAGAGACCTGAGTTGCAGCTACCATGATAATCAGAGAGAAGCAGGTAACACACAGCCCTGCCACAAATGAATCCCTAACTTACTCACAAGTGATATTTCCTCATCTTTAGGCTTTAAGTTAATAAAATTTCCTCACTGTTTAATACATACCAATTCACGCCACTCTCTGAGCCTTTGTGTGTCCTCAAGTCCCTCTCAGCTGCCATGTGAAACTACTCTCTGGAGCACTGCCTGCCCACTACCTCCAGAGCCCTGAGGGACGACCGGCCTATCTTCGTCTGCTAGGCGGCTACCACCGACCGGCTTGCCTCTGGGGTTCCGATAACCACACCAATTTGGGAGGTAGAGTGTTTTGCTTTCTGCACGGAGATATATTATACAGGATGATTTCCTTAATCTCTTAGGGCTACGTAACAGTTCTTGCATTTGACCACACAGCTTCATAGCATATTCAAAAGTAGTGCTCACTTCCCAAGGCACATTTGATGGTTAAGTGACCCACTCTGCCATACTCATTTGTGGCGATTTCTCTCTTTCATACTCCGTTGTCCATCCGTGCTGTCTAGTACTTAGGTCTCACCCTCACTCTGAAGTTCACAGAACATGGGGATGATCATGTGACTGAAAGCAGGAAATTCAGTTGGAAGTTGGCATAAGGAACAAACAGAACCCCAGATCCCCTCCTCCACCCCACACAGCCAGTCCATGACAACCCAAGACCAGAGGCTTACTACATGGATAGCCTGACCCAGGAAGCTCTGGCCTCAGGCACACCCAATTTAGTTGAAGGAGAGATGAAGAACCTTACTGAATGAGAGCAACTGAACGAGCCTGCTGACTGCTCAGAACCCTAGCCCCTTTTCTCCCTTTACACGCCTAGAACTGACTGCTTTACTCATCTCTTTCAGGAGCATGGAAGGTTTATGTGTGGAGAAACAGACAAACCAAACAGAAGACCTACAGATACTGAAACGTGAACTGCCACCCACCCAATCACTTAGTCAAGTGCACCAGTCACCAAGCACCACCATGCAGAACTTCTGATCAACTTCTATACCTCCTTTGGGTATGAACACCCAATGATACCAGATATTTGGAATACTCCTTTTAAATACAACAATGAAACTAAAAGTAGAGGGAGGAGGCTAGAGAAATGAGAAAAATAATGCAGAGAACAGATGAAAAATCCAAGGCAATTATAAAATATCATCTCTGAGAAAATGTTGCATTCATAAAACAAAAACAGGATATCAAGGAAAGAAACAGCATGTAGTTTGAAGACTTTAAAAATAAGGAACAAAAGAAACAGCTAGAGCAGTATCGAATGATGCCTGTGCTCACTCAGAGGCAGCAAAGAAGAGAAGCCTGCTGCTTTCTGGAGAAAGCTTTGCTACAGATGAGCTTTTGAACTATTTACATCCTACTTACTGTAGTACTTTCATAAAACTTGAGAAGCACCAAGCATATATATGGTGTTAAGACAAGTGATCATTTTCAGATTCCGTCTCTAAACAATGCACCCAGGATAGCTTTGAGCCTACTACTTCTATGGCTAAGGACTAGAGCTAGATTTAAATCAAGAAGAAGAAAAGGCAGTTAGGGAGATCACATAGCTACAAATTCCCTGAGTGCAACGCCTACAATTTCCAAAATTAGATAAGCAAAGTAAAACCTGTACTTCTCCTAAATGGTTCTAATCTTTTAAAAAGTCATTAAAAATCACCATATTCAGCAACATTTACATTACCCTTTATTGCCATCATTAACACAAAATACCTCCCTGTGACTTACAAACTACTGTTTCAACTTCTATAGTTTCATCAATGGTATATGAGAATCTGGCAAAAATATATGAAAAACCTTAATCTAAAACTTGAGAATTCCTCAAATATTAGAAAAGCTATCATCTAAAATGTCACACTCTAATTTTTTTTAACTTTAGTTCAATAACTTCCAAAAACATATAACTAGAAACTCATCCTTCTCATAGAATCTCTTCCAAATATTTCATATTCTAGACCACTTGACTTTATCAATGTGCCAACACTGAGAGGTCAGAAATAATATAAAGCCCACCTGCATGCTTCAAATGAAGTATTACCTGTCTAGAAAAAAATTTCAGTTATTCTCAAGTAAATATTTGATTCTAAAGTCATCCTTCTGCAGATAATGTTATGCAAAAACAAATGGTACAACTAATATATCTCCTATCATTAAAAAGTAGTATGTGGCAATTTTCTAGCAATTTTAAGAGCCTTCAATGACCATAAGTTTCATTTTCAGGAAAGCTGAAATATCAGCACTGACAAGCACCATCAATCTGCAGTCAGATTACACAGTGCTGCATTCGATAGCACCTGCTGGAGTCAGACTGGTCATCCACCGCCAAGACCGTTACCACCACTAACTACACTGCTAAAAGGCTACGTGAAGTCCGAACTTCAGTTACTGAACTATCCTGCAGCAGACCCCCCACTCCCTCCGCAGTCAGATCGGAACTTCTATTTCGGCGTCTCACTGCAGCGTTTCAAAGTTACTCACTTTAAAGCACATCAGCACGTACTTCAGTCAGCTCCATCATGTTCCTAGAAAACACTGCTGTTTTCAATTAGCACTGTCAGAAAGTGAAGCACCCTCTGGTCTTTTCACTGAAAATCAATTATGCTAAAAACCAGTTTAGGTGGTCTAATTTAGCTGTGCCATATGTATAGTACAAGGTGTTCAACAGCTTTGATGAAAAATTGGCAAGGATTTTAGCCAGCTGTCCAGGGTCTCGGTGTTACACGTGCAAGATGAATACTCATTCATTAAATTTCCCTTAATTCGTACATATCACCATTTTCCCCTTGTATAATTATGAACTTTTTTTCTCCTGTCCTTTCCAGTTGGGCAAGTTTAAAATCCCTACCACATCCCTTTTACATCTCAATATTCGGCTAATTGCCACTCGACTAAAAAAAAAAAAAAAAGGTTTCTTTGTATGACCTGTGTTTTATACATTAGCTGGCACGATTTTATCTTCCCACTTTCTGAATACAGACCTGTCTGTCTGGTTGCGGTGTGCACGACCTGACTTTGCCCAGTGCTACACTGTCTTCAGGGAGCTGTGCTTTCCCACCTGTTTCCTCCAAGTCCATTTTGCTTTCCAACAGTACAAATGGAGTTTTCCTAACTTTGACCATGATGCACAAATATATTTACTATTTCAACCCAGGTCACACACATGCAAAACTGAAATAAGTTTACCCAAGACAGTATTTGAAGATATAAAGCACTCAATGTTATATTCTATTGCACTTCATTTTTAAAAGGAAACAAATAGTTGTTACTTTTGATATGATAAAGATGCAAGATAAACTTAGAACAATTTAGTAAAAATTTAACTGTTAAAAAAAGAAAAATACAGGTCAATCCACTAAAGTGACTTTATAGCCCACTAATGGGTTACATCAAAGCTAGGAGAAAACACCAGTGGTGTAAAGTTCACATTTCTGCATCCAAACAATCTGGATTTTTATCTTAATTCTTTCAGTAAATAACTGGAGAAGCTTACAGAAGTCGGTTCTCCTTGGAGCTTCAGTCCCTCAACATTTAAATACAGGTGATGAAATACTATGGGGTTACAATAACTGAATGTAAAGAATTAAGGTTCTGGAACCACAATCAATTCTAACTTTCTGAGACATGTAATTCTAGTAGCACTGTGCTACGATAACCAGGTTGTATTGTGGCAAAATTAAATACTTCAAATTCAACTGAGTTAAATATTTGAAGAAGTGAGGCAATTGTTTTGTTTCAAAGCTTTTCATCAAAATGAAAAGCAGAACACATAGTTCTTCTTACAAAGTTTTGTTTCGTTATAAACAGAAGATAATGTTTCCATAATTCTATGGGAAAAAAAAGGCCTAAGAGACCTGACCGATCACTCATTAACCAATGAAGTACCGTTAAGCAAATACTGACTCTATAAATTCACTGTTCTCCTTCTACATATAATTCTTGAGCCAAGAATTGTCCCGGTTGCTAATAAAAGGTAAACAGTTGTACTATGCTTTGTTAGAAAAAACAGACTTACATGAAAGAACTTGTAAAATGTTCAGTGATTAATCCATACTTGTGATCTTTCTTTCCTGAAGGCAGGACACCTTCCTTACTTAGCAGGAGGCAGTTCTACTCTAAATAAATGATCAAGTATCAATTTTGTTTAACTCATTAGGATAAAATCATGATAAAAATGCATGAAAAACTGCAGGTGATACAGTTAGTAACTTGGTTCATAGTTTTAATTTAACAATGAAGCAGTTGTTGCAGGGAGACAAAGATGTCCAAACTATGGTCAAATTAAAGTGAGTATAACAAAAACCTGATCTGTGTATGTTAATATTTGCAAATTTATTTGTATAATTATGTTTTCATCTTGAAGGATCTACAGAGTGTTAACAAGGTTAACTCTGAGTTATGGCAGTGCATTGAGGGTAAGAGGGAAGACTTGCAACTTGATACTCACTTCTGTGTTTGACTTTATACTCACTTCTGTGTTTTGTCCTTTTTTTAAACAATGAAAATCTAAAACTTTAATTTTTAAGTATTTTTAAAATAACCAGGTATATATTATCCACAACAGTTGTTTCTTAATAAACAGGAAAAATAAAAACAAGTTGCCTTCCTGCAAAGATATGAGAGAATCCACAGGAAAAAAGTACCCTGTGAGACCCCAAGCCAGGGCCTTAAGCAGTGTGCATGCTGAGCAAACTGCAGAGGGCTCTGCCAGCATTAACAAGTGGGTTAAACCCTGTTGATTATTTGTTCATCAGTAGACCTAAATATTGCAATACGAAAATTTCTTAAAATGCATAAATGCTATGATAGAAAGTTTTCTGTGAGCCAAATGACCTTTAAAAAAATTTTATGTCCATCCCACTAAAATTAATGATCCTTTCCTGTTTTTCCACCTGGGATTCTAATCCTGGTTTTGTTTTGAAGAGAGAGCACTGTAAATACTGTGCCATTTGTCTGTAGAAACATTTGTAAAGTGTCAAGGCAATGATTTATTTATTCACCTCTATACTAGATGAGTAGAATTAGTAAAATCTGCTACAATTTAGAGTTCCTTCAAACGATCTGAGTGCTAATAGGCTAATTCCACTAAGTAGGTGATTTTTTTTTAAGTTAGTAATTCAATGCTATCTTGATTTAAAAAAAGAAAAATTACAAAAGCCAAGTCTAGATATCAAGTACAAGCAGTCGTTGTATGATAACTAAATATGGTAGAAATCCATTCAAAAGGAATATTAAAATTTTATTAGCTATATAGACCATTACCAATCTACTACACTTATAATAGTGACAATATAATTTTAAGTGCTAATATTTTAAAGCATAGACTTGATCTCCATAAAAAATGCTAACAAATTTCCTACCGTTATTTCAGTACCTATCTTCAGAAAAGGTTAAACGGGGACTAAATTACTCTAAAATAATGGAAATGGCATGAGGGCTTATAGTTATTAGTGCTATTACACCATGAGAGCATTTTCCAGTACCATATTCAGGCTGAAACTGAGATCACAATACATTCAGGGCTTCCCAAAAATAAAGGTGTAGCTTCCAAAGAACAGCTTAACGTTCCAGGAAGTGGTGAGATGTTTGGATTTTTACAAGTGGAGCTACTGGCACAGCTGCCCAACAGTGAAGCACTAAGGAGGAGCACGGATACCTTATATATGAATATTCCCCATACATTCTGATTCTCTGCATCTAACAATTATTATAATGAACGTACTTTACAGTCAGAGTTCTCACATGAAGGAGTGTAAGGGGGAAGGAACCCCACAGCTCCCAATGGGAAGCCAGTGAGGCTCCCCCTCTCCCAGCCCCGACCTGTGCAATCCTGCAGGAGGAACACAAAGGAGGGAGAGCTCGGCTGGCAAAACCAGCAAGATGAAAGGGTATCATTCCTCTCCAGGCCACTGCTGGGCAGAGGTGAGTGATGTTCATTCTGCCCACATGAACCTAACTAAGTTCCACCCCATCTGAAGCTTCTCCTCGTCTGCCCATATCCCACGATCTCTAGTGACTAGAAAGGGAGTATTATTACTTCAGGAGCAAGCAGCACGAAAACCGAACAGGAAAGGACTAGAACCCCCTAAAAGCTGCGCACTGATGGAAACTAGAAAAGAGCTAACCTGATTTCAGCTGAATAAATGCTGCCAGCCTCATGTTTTCTAGTAACTTAAAGTTTCTGAAAAATAAGTTTCTTTAATCTCACCTTTCTTCAATCACCAGTTTAATTTTAAATATTCAAGGAAGTTCCTTGGTTTCCAGGCAAACAGAGTGCCTTCAAGTTGCCCACTCCACTCCCCGAAAGGGGCCCATTTTTGACACCATTCCTAATAGGAAAGTCAGTGAGGTCAGCACACTTGCAAAACCAATTCAGTCTAAAATGAGAAGCTACGCATGGAAATTCCGGTGCTGGGGACGAACGACCGCACAACTCCATCTGCAAGAACGAATCTCGAAGGGGAGATGCGCGCCGCGGGCGGAGGGACAAAACGCCAGCCCTCCCGCGTTCGCTGGGTGGGAAAGAACAGTAACGGCCGCAGCCGAGGCCAGCCCCTACCCGTTCCCCGGCACGACCAAAGCGGCCGCGGCAGGGCTGAGCAACAAAAGGACACGACAGCGTGGTTCTTCCGTTAATGCTGAGGAGGCGCCTGGAACCCAGCAATCAGCAGAGCTGAATGCGAGGAGAGAGAGGGGGCCGGCTCGCCCCCCGTCGGGGCAGCCTCTGCGAATGTAATAGCAGCCGGTTTCCGCCCCCGTGTAAAGCCTCCACTGAGGGCCCGGCTCGGCACCGTGCGGCCACCGCGTCCGGGACACTGGGGAGGTCCCCCCTTTCTTCCTGCCCACGCCCTCCCCGCGGTCCCCAGGGCCATACCAGGTGGAGTCGTCCTCGTCCCGCCAGGCGGCCACGCTCTCCAGGTCCAGCGGCTCCACCTCGTCCAACAGCGTGGGGGGCGGCGAGGGCGGTGGAGGAGCTGCCCCCGGCGGCGTCCCCGCGCCCCCCGGCTCCGGCCCGCCCCCCGCGCCGAAGAAACCCGCCGCCGGCTTGAAGTAGACGAAGGGCGCCTCGGGGGGCTGCGCCAGGCTGCAGAGCAGGGAGGGCGCGGGGCTGGGCAGACAGTAGGTCCCCGGGAACGCGGGACTGGTGCTACCACTGCCGCCACCCCCGGCGCCCAGGGCCAGCCCGAGCCCCAGGCCCCCTGAGGCGGCGGCGGCGGCCGGGGGGCTCCGCGGACCCAGCGGGCTGCAGGCCCCGGCGGGGGGCGGCGCGGCGGGCGGCGGCGGCGGCGGCGGCAGCAGCAGCAGGTGCGGGGCGGCGGCGGCGCTGGCCGCCCGGTTCCGCAGCTGCTCGTTCTGCTTCTCCAGCTTGCGCACTAGCTCCTGCAGCTTCTTCACCTCCAGCTCGGCGTTCACCACCGGCCCGGAGCCCGCTCCAGAGCCGCCCCCCGCCGAGGCGCATTTCACCTGCTCCGCCATCATCATGGGCCCGGAGGGTGCCGCAGCCACCGGGGATTGCGTGCCGCCGTGCCGGCTCCTCGGGCCGCGGAGAGGCTACGGCTCCTGCCCTACAGCGCGGGCCCGGGGGGCTGACCACGCTGGCGCTGAGGCCGAGGCGTCCGCTCGCATCAGCACCGGGCCTCAGCCTCCCGCGGAGGCAGCCGCCGCCGAGCTGCTCTGCACATGCTCAGAGAGTCTCGCCAGTCCCCTGGGCACCGCGGCGGCTCCGGGTTTTAGTCGCGGCCCCGGGGCGGGGCGCGGGAGTCGGGTGGGCGGGGCCTGAAGGGAGCCTCGACCTAGGACTGAGGCGCTCCCATGGGGCGGGGTCCCTCCCCGCTTCCGCGGTACCTAAACCCGGGTGCCTCTTGGACCTGGCCTGAACTTTCCCGCCACAGGCACTTCCTCCCGCAGTGCCACCTGAGCGCTCCTCCCAGCCGGGTGCCCGCACAGGAGCCGCTGCTGCAGGGGCCAGCCGTGGGCAGCGCACCTCGCGCCGGTGGGGTTACCGCCTTTCCGGAACGCTGGTGTGCTTAACGACGTAAGCTGCTAGCCACAAGCTAATGAAACCTATAGAAAACCAAAAGGCTAGGGACGTTCTCGTAAGGACCGAAAAGTAAATACGTGGAACAGAAGAAGGCTTTGAAACTATCTATCCACTCGTTGGTGATACAGAAGCAAGATGGTGGGAGAGAGAAGGCCGAGGAGCTGGAAGAAATCCCTCTAAGGGAGGGAGAGGAGCCAGCTGCTGAAAAGCCAAGTGTTCAGTTTGTTTGAAAATAGTCTAAACTGTTACCACCAATGTTTGCCCTCCAATAAAACGATTAATAAAACCATTACTTCCCCATGCTAGATAGTCATTAACAGAAGCCTTTGAGAACCACACTCGCCTAACACCGTTCAAAGACTTGGCCGTTGGCGCAGTGAACAAAACAGGCAAAAACCGTGTGGGAGACACAGAAGTAAAAGTGTGTATTGCTCCATCTGTGCAATAATCTACAGGCTATTACGGGCAGGCTTGCTGGGGACAGAAGAAAAACAGAAAACCTCAGAACTCTACCCCAGTACCCCTAATCTCACCTTCACACCTATTTCTTACATCTTGTGGAAAGCACCAGCAAATCTGCTTTAATGGGGAGGGGCGGAGGGACTTTTAAGCAGAATTGAATCAATTTTCTTTCCATTAATATTGACCTAGCATTTTGAGTGTTTAACACAATCAGAGGTGAGTCTGAGATTTTATTCTGAGAAAAGTCCACACAACTAGTTCTTGTCCTCAGACAATGAACTGTCCAGTGAAGGTCCCTGCTCAGGGACGCCAGATACCCCCACCCTTTGTGACAGTGTAACCCACGGCTCTGGAACTCCTCGCACATTGTATCCGTTGGTTTTAGATACAGCTCTGTGTGTTCCTGCTCAGAAACACTTGTATCTTCTTAGTTGTCAGTCGAAATCTCTAGTTTCTGTGTGAAGCATAGGTGTTGCCTATGTAATGTGCTTGGTGAGAGCTTCCATAACCCCTGAACCTTCCTCTCTGGTGTCCCAGCTTGCTAGACCATCTCCTAACCACCTGTATCACTACCCATCACCTTTCCAAGTTTTGGTCCATCTTCTGGAGATTCTGGTTATTACTAAAACCTGGAGAAGTGGAATAATACTACCGAAAATCCCAAGTAAAGAATCAATTGAAGGATTTTTTTTCCGCATGCTCAGTGGCAGATGCGGGTAGCAGTATCCCTGCAACACAAAGAAAGGGAGACGACAGACACAATGAGAACAAAGAGCTGCTGGGTTCCACATTAGAAAAAAAAAAAAAAATTGGGAATAGGCACAGACTAGTGACGGCAACAAGAATTAAGATGTAGAGAAAAGCAATCACTACACTGTAAAATTTAAACACAAGGGAGAAATAAACAGCCTGCTTCTTCCCCATTTACCCAACATGGTCTATAGAATGCTTCCAAGCAACCAGTAGTTACGCTTTAGAGCTGTACTCTAAGTAACACTCATAAAAATCTTTGTTGTTTAAAAACAAAGGATTTGTTGAAATTTAGACATAAAAGAAAGATGAAACATCATGGCCTAAATTTCTAGTCTGCATTCTTCTTCTGAAAAAGACAAATTTGCCCTTTTCCTGCTTTGAAAGTGTGAAATGACTCGTGTCTAGAGGAAATTTAAATTTTGCCTTTTCTTTCTATTGACGCACCTCTTTTCTTTCCTTCTGTGAATTACACACGTGCACATACCAGAGACACTGAAAACGCACACCGGTTTTTGTTGGTATCCCCAGGATGCCAGTCTCTTTAACACATAATTAAAGAGGTGGATGGTGTCAAGGTTTTAATTAAGCAGTCTTGATTTTTTATTTTGATGCAAATTTGTAAGCTTTTGCTGGAAATTGCATGTATAGTTGCTCAATTTTAAAATATGTTTATTTTAAATGAAATATATAAGGTGATCTCAGAAGTTTACAAAATACGAAAAATGAAAGTACATATCTCATTAAAAACTTCTTGCTTTCCATGTACATTACAGAAACACCATAAGCTGATGAGAAACGTCCATATACCACATTCAAAACAGATAAAAGTGTATTTCTCCTGTGCACCTCAGAACTATGCTCATTCCCATGACTTCTAAGAGAGACGGTAAACTTATTTTGATTTGTATTTTTCACATGTACCTCGAATAGTATCTACAGACTTCAAATGGATCCAACCACAGAATTCCAAAGGCAACCTAGTTTCTTCTTCAATTTGTAAATCTAATTTTCCAAGGAAATCTAGGAACTCGATTTTATTAATATCTCAATTTTATAGGTGTCCTAACAAGGTTAGGCTACTTGCCCAGGTTCAGTCATGAAAATAACAAGATTTCTCAGCTCTGTTTCTGTTGGCCTAACCACTCCTTTCCTTATACTCGTACCTTTGTACAACCCAGGTGTACTCATACCTTAGTTAACGCCTACTGTGTTGAACTAAGATCAGAGATCCCTATGTTTTCAGCTAGATGACAGTGTTTGCTTTTTTTCTTTTTTTTTCTTTTTCTTTTTTTTTTTTTTTTGCATCTTAATGAAGATTCCTGTTTATCCACACAGAATAAACTTGAATATTGTGGGTCCCCACTGCCCTTGTGCAGTGCCTAGCACAACGTCTAGCATATAGCACAGAAACATTGAAAAAGGTTTTTAAAGAATAGATAAATACATATATCTATAAATAAATAAATCCCCAAATTCTAGCGGGAATTTAGATGAGAATCTATTTATTTCCATAAACTTCATTTAGCATATGGTAACAACACAGTAGGTTTACAAAACTTTTTGCAGAGCCCATAATAATTGATTATTTCACATCTCACTCAGTTAAAAGCTAGAAAAATACTTGCTGGATGTAATGCACATATTTCATGTAAGGGGATAAATGCAGATAGAAAACCAAACTTCATGAAGCCAGAATTTATATAAATATAGGCATACCTTATGTTTTGTGCTTCGCTATGTTGTGCTTCACAGATGTTGCATTTTTACAAATTGAAGGCAACACATACACACACACACACACACACACACACACACTCGGCACCACCACCACCACCAGCAAGAAGGTTACCACTGGCTGGCTCTATCGCTGTGGTCGTGAACTGAACCCAGAATATATCTCAGGATATGCCTGTAATCCTTGTGTGGGGTGCTCCCTTCTAGCCCCACCCAACTCTACTACTCAAATTCCTGCCAACAATGCGTGTAATTATACCCTGTAAAGTCACATATAGTAGCAGTTATAATAACAATAATAACAATTCTGTTCATTTGGCAAGCTATACTTTTCAGAGCCCTTTTTAATAAATAGTTATTACACATCTCTTATGTTCAAGTCACAATGCTAGAAGATTTTTTTAAAAGTGACTAAGACAGTGTCGCCGACACCAAGACCTTATCTAGTTGGAGAAAGAAGCACACGAACAACCAACTATAGTACAAGACTTAGTGCGTATGAAGACGAAAACACAGTCAGCAGCATAGGAAGTGCCCAAGAATTCTGGAGCAATTCATTTTGGCTAAAATTTTTGGGAAGACATCACGTAGAAAGCATGCATTACTTCATTCGGTTCTCTTTATCAAGGCACGGGGGCAAGTGCTGTGCTATTCATTTATCAGACAGGATATAGGATGGATTAAAGCAACAATACCACTAGGATATAGGATCCAGCTCTAATTCCTAGTCATTGTTTCCTCTGGGCTCAATTTGTGGTTTTTATGGCTAGCTCACACATCTACCACTCCCATTAAAATGAAACTTTTTACAATTATCTTAGTAGTGGCTGTTGCCACTTAGTAAATGTCGGTAACTGTTCTAAGCTCTTCACTTCTATTAACTCATTTAATCATCAAACAATGCTTTGAGGTAATTTCTATTATTCCTGTTTTTTAAATGAGGAAATTCAGACACAGAGAGGTCAAATAATCTTCCCAAAATTACCCAGCCAGTAAGTGGCAGAGCCGGATTTGAAGTTAGGCTTCAGAATCCAAGTTCATAAAGTGCAGTACCTCCTTTCTGGTCTTCGGTAGCACCTCGCCCTAATCTTCGTGGCTTATCAATAAAAACTATTGACTAATGCAAAATCAACAGTCAGGAATGCTTTGAACAAAGTCTGATTCAGTAGCAAGCAAATATTACTGAAACCTCCCAAGCAAGGATTAGAAAGCAGAAAGTTACCGAGATAAACAAGGTTGCCAGTGCTGGTCCAACATTTCTGACAGTACAATGGCCATTCATTCATTCAATGCTTACTTCTGTGCAGATGACAGACCATACACCATCACTGCTTTGTTTTGCATTTCTAGCCATGTTGATGCCTCGAATGTCAATGCCCACACTCACAGCCTATGTCTGACCCATGACCGAACCCAAAATGGTTTTGGAGTCACTTTAAAGTTCGAAAGTGTAAAAATATGTTCAGAAACATTTTTCAAAATCTGAAACTGGGGGGTTCCCTGGTGATGTAGTGACTAGGCTTCGGGGAACCAACCAAGAAAAAAACATCTGCAACTGTTTTTATCTAAAACACATAGATGTTTTTGAACAAGATTTACGCTGCTTAAAAATAAGCATGCAAAATTACTTAAACCTTCAGAATATTTAAAACATTGGAATTGTTTTATTTAAATTTTGTTGAAAGAACAATGAATCTGATATGACTTGGGTCTTGCTGGCAAAAATTGGTCATTTCAATTACCATCTCACCTGGAACTCTAGAAAGTATGTTGATTTAGAACAACCTATTTTCTTATTTTCCTCAAATGTTTCTCCTATCATAAACATCCATGTGGTAGAGTATTCTTTCTTTAATTCAAAAGAATTTTCTTGGATCATTTGCAGAGCTTTTATAAAACTCCCCTACAAAATAATTACAATCACACTGGAGTGTTACAAACCAAAGTCAGAAATCAATTGAAAGTCTGTGTGACTTAGCAGGGCAACACGCCCTCCTGTGACAGTAGGTCCTTTAGTTCAAGTTTGTCCAACCCGTGGGCCACAGGCCGCGTGCGGCCCAGGATGGCTTCGATTGCAGCCCAACACAAATTTATCTCTCTCTTAAAACGTGATGAGATTTTTTGTGATTTTTTTTTTTTTTTTTTTTTTAGCTCATCAGCCATTGTTAGTGTTCGTGTAGTTTATGTGTAGCCCAAGACAGTCCTTCTCCCGTTATGGCCCAGGGAAGCCAAAAGATTGGGACACCCCGGTTTCAGTTCTTCAAGGGACAGGCGGAGTTGCAAGGACATGACTGTTGGCATCTGAGTACAGTGGACTCTGAGTTACCCAGCACCCGTGGGGACTGGTAGGTGCCGGTGCCCGTAAGCAGACCCTCCCTTAGCTGGGACTCCAGCGACCAGCACTCTCAAGCAACCGGCAACATGTCAAGCTTGAGCGGGCCAGCGGCCCGAGTTGCGGCCGACGGAGCGTCTCCTGTGAGTGGCCGGAGAAGGCAGCACGCCTTCCCGCGGGCAAAGCACCACGTTCTAGAAATTGTAGGCCGGGCTCTGGGCAGCGACTGAGGGCTCCTTGTCCTGCCCCTGTGGCCGGGATGCGGGGGACGGGATGTGGTGGAGGGACCGTGCTCCGCCGTCCGTCCCCCTTCCTCACGGCCTGGGAGATTGTTTCCGTCGCTGTCACACCTGGGACTGAGGGTGGCAGTCCCGTGGCTTCAGCCCACATCTGCCTTCAGCGCCTGGCCCATTGTTAGATGCTGCGATGTGGACTCTCCGGGTGACTCGAAGTGTGGCCTTCGAATGCCACTTTGATAAGGAGTCTGTAGTCTTTAATTATCTGCTTTGTGAAAACCCCAAACGAAACAGTGCATCGTGGCCCCCAGCCCCCAGCCCCCAGTGGGTGACCGCCCGTGCGCCCTCTGTGTCGGCCTCACAACCCCCGCCCCCCGCGCACCCCAGTGCACCCCGCCACACGCCGGCCCGCACGCAGGCCCACGGGAAGCTGGGGGGCTGAGCGCCCCCTCCTGTGTTGCACAAACGTAAATCACACAGATCGTTCTCCCATAAAAAGACAGGTCGGGAGTCCCCATTCGTCCGAATGTGGTGATGTGCTGTCCTGTGTCATCAGCCCGCAAGCGTTAACTGGGCGGCTCGCCCCTGCCACAGCCTCGGGGACATTTTAGCCTCCCAACTCGTGTCCCCACGAGCCGGTCCTCAGCTAGGGGAAGCTGGGGGACTGCGGCCTCGGCTTACAAAACAGAAGCACCATTCCCTGTTTCATGTGAGCTGCAATGAATTTTGAAAGCTAGGATAAATGATACTTTTAAAATAAACGTCTCAAAAGTATACTTGTGGTGGTTCTCTCCCCCTTCGGGGCAGAGTGGAATGGAGAAGATGAGGGAGGTTCACGTTTGGATTTGTTCTAAATTTTAAAAAGCTGTTCCTTTACATTTACCATCTGTTACTTCAGGGCTTCGAAGTGGCCATGGTCACGACTCCGGGATGCCGTGGCCTAAGCGGACACGGCTTGGCCCCACCGTGCCAGTCTCTTGGAAGACACCAACTTATTGTGAGTCCTGTCACATTACAGGGGAGCCCCCTGCCGACGTGCAAGCCCTCCGGTCCCCGCGGCGGATAAGAAGCAGTTACAGACCTCCCGTGAGTCATCGGGGTTCCCAGGTGCTGCTAATGCTGAGGAGAAAATGCTCCCGCCCTTCTCAGGTGGACTCCGTACACTCAGCACTTCAACACTGGCTTACAGACCTTAGATGACACCAAGTACATATATATAAGGGCTGTCCAGAAGGTATCCAGCCATGTAACCACTCTCGTTATAGGGGCAATGGCATAGAGAATATAGCCAAGGATATGAAAATAACTACCTATGAACAGTGCACACACAGGATATTGTGATAGTGTGGTGTGGTGTCAGATGCCTGCATGAACTTATCACGGTTACCTTTTCTTATATAAATTTTGAATAATTATGATGTACCCCTGAAACTAATATATTCTTGAATGTTAGCTATATTTTAATAAAAATCTTTAAAATGAAGATGAAATACTTATACACAATGGAATATTACTCAGCCATAAGAAAAGATAAAATACAGCCATTTGCAACAACATGGATGGATCTTGAGATCATGCTAAGAGAAGTTAAGTATGACAAAGAAGTCAAGAACCATGTGATTTTACTCATATGTGGGATATGAAACTAAAATCAACATACAAACAAGGCAAACAGATAAACAAAACTCATAGACACAGATAATAGTGGTCTCCAGAGGGTAAAGGATGAGAGGGTAGTAAAAGAGGGTAAAGGGGTTCAAATATATGGTGATGGAAAGAGAATTGACTTTGGGTGGTGAGCATACAATGCAATATATAGATGATGTAGATAGAGTTGTACAGTTGAAACCTATATGATTTTACTAACCAATATCACACCAATAAATTTAATTTTTTAAAAAGTAACTGGTGAAAGAAGAGATCTATACAAATGCAAGCTAGGACAGAAATTATTTTGCAAATGTATGGCAAAAAAATAATACAGAAGTTAAGTAGGAGTTAGCAGTGTATCACAGCAATTTGAAAAGTTAATGAAATACTGAATAACAGAATGGCATGTGAGGCTTAGTACATTGCTGTGTTCTATTCTGGTGAGATCAATTTTTTATTATTGTATTCACTTAAAATCCCATATTTAGTGAAAGAGACTTCACTGTGCTGGTTTCCAATCCTATGTTTGTCACTGACAAACTGGCTACATCATGGAACTCTTTAGGGACTCAGGTCCCCGATCATCTTCACCTGCAGATCCTGTAAATTGAGGGCGTGGGGCCGAATCCTTCTCAAATGGCCCCACAGATCTCAAGGCCTTTGCTCATCCGCAAAAGGCGTTATTAACAACGACTGGGAGGCCTTAATCACAACGTCTTTGGATATACAAAGAGATGTTTTATTGGAGACCTTGAGCTACCAATTCACTGCTAAGCTATCACAGGGGGCAGGTCAGGAGCCCTTGCTAAGAGGAGACTTCAACCTGCTCCCACAACCCACTCCTCCACCTCCCTTTAGTAATAGAAAGCTCACCGGGTGAGAGCGGGCACCACTAAGAACCACATGTCACAACCTCCCTCGCAGTTAGATGTGGCCTTCGGGATGTGAGCGTCAGGAATGGGAGTTTCCTTTTTTCGTTTGTTTGGTATGTGGGTAGCTCCCTGGCTGGGAATCGAACCCAGGCCGCAGCGCTGACAGCGCCAGCGCCGAAGCCTTAGCCACTGCACCACCAGGGAACTCCCAGTTTCTTCATCACATCCTTTCTTCTCCTCTTTCCTCAGGCAGGGAGGGGCACAGCTATGGAGCTGGTGAGCCAGCTGGGACCACGAGATACTAAACGATGGCAGCACGATATGCTCTGGACAATTTCATGAACAGAGTACTTCTGTTTTGCTATGAGAAAGAGGGGGAAAGGGGTCTGGTTTGAGCCCTGCATTTTAGAGGGTTTTTTGGTTATAGCCACTTAGTTGTACCTTAACTTATTTAGAAATTCATACTGGAACTAAGGTGCTATCAAACTAAAGCCCAAAACACCTGGTATTGGCTAAGTGCTCGTGGAGTAGGGAATAAGGAAATAAATATTGAGGCTGTAAATATGATGACCTCGTCATGCCATGGCAAACTATTTGGCATAGTTCTCTTTAGCTATGGAGCCCATGATTCTAGGAAAAGAGACTGGGAAAGCTCAGTCTATTAGTACATGTTGGCTGCCCAATAGTACATTTATTAATAACAAGATACCATGAGAGAGGTGAAATAAGGCATATAAAGTTTACAAGAATAAGATTTAAGCACTGGAGTTCTGCCCTGAGACGTGTAATCTAAATTGACAGAAAGTCCAATAATAGAGGACTTCCCCTACCTAGAAAAGCAAATTGCAACTTCGTGGCCAAGAGCAAGAGATAGCACTGTGTCTCAGAAATGTGCCGACGTCTTCCACTAAATGCTCCTCCTCAGGCAGTGGAAATCAACTCAACTGCGAAGATCATTTCATTGAAGGAGAGAGGGATAAGCCCCGCACAGAGACCAGTAAACGGAAGAGGAGAATCAGCAGCCAGACAACTACGACAACACAAGTTCTTTGCTAACTTTACTTTCATATGCAACTTACTAGAAGGAAATGGAGGGGAAGCCTTTCACACATTTGTAATGCAGTCAGATGCATTTGTTATATTCTGCATTCCATCTTGGGATTCCCTGTCCTTGACCACCTTAATGAGATTTTTAATTTGCATATATTAAGGTTAATTCTTTGTATTGTAAAGTTCTATAAATTTTGACAAATGCATCGTGTCATCTATTCACCATTGTGGCATCATACAGAATAGTTCACTTGCACTAAAAAATTCTGTTCTTCACCTATTCAACTCCTTATCTCCCCAGTCCCACCTGCTTGCTGTTTCTATGATTTTGCCTTTTCCAAATATCATATAAGTGGACTCATACAGCATGGAGCCTTTTTCAGACTAGCTTTATTCATTCAGCAATATGCATTTAAGAAGTATCCATGTTTCTGCAGATTTGATAGTTCCATCTTCTTTATTGCTGAATATTACCCCATTGTATGGATGTACTACAGTGTGTTGAGACATTTGTTTATTAAAGGACATCTTGGTTTCTTATAGTTTCTGATGATAATAAATAAAACTGTTATAAAATTTCACGTGCAGCTTTTTGTATGGACATAAGATTTCAAACTTGTTGCGTAAATACCTAATTGCTGAATCATGTGGAAGACCGTGTTTAGCTTTGTAAGAAACTATCAAACTGACTCCCAAAGTGGCTGAAGCATTCTGTTTACCCATCAGCAATGAGAGTTCCAGTTGCTCTGTGTCCTGGCCAGCAATTGGTGGTGCCAGTTTTTACTTTTGATGATTCTAGTAGGCATAAAGTAGTATCTCACTGTTGTTTTAATTTGCATTTCTTTAGTAACAAATGATGTTGAGCATCTTTCATATGCTTATTTGCCATCTGTAGATCTTTAGTAAGTGTCTATTCAGCTCTTTCACCCATTTTTAATTGTGTTTTGTTTTCTTATTGTTTAAAGAATTATTTGTATATGGGGACAAGTGATCAGCTATGTGTTTTGCAAATATTTTCTCCCAATCTGTGACTTACCTTTTCATTCTCTTAATAGTGTCTTTCACAGAGCACAAGTTTTTAAATTTAATAAGTTTGAACTTATCCATTGTTTCTTTTATGAATTGTACTTTTGGTGTTAAATCTAAAAACTCTTCACCAAACTCAAGGTCATATTGATTTTCTCTTATGTTTTCTCCTAGAAATTATATAGTTTTGTATTTTACAGTTAAATCTATGATCCATCTTGAGTTAATTTTTGTGAAAGATATAAGTAAGGGTTATATCTAGGTTTATTCTTTTCCCTTTCTTTTCTTTCTCTTTTTCTTTCTTTTTTTTCCTTTGCACACAAGTGTAGAATTGTTCCAGCACCATTTGTTGCATTTGTTGAAAAGACTATTATTTCTCCATTGAATTGCCTTTGTGCTTTTGTCAAAAATCAGTGGATTATATATGTCTCCATAAAATTTTAACTATTTCAGGAAATGAATTATATTCCATAATATTGTAATGACACAATTCTAACATGTCAGCATTCATTTGAAGATGCCAGTTTTTATCCATTATGAAACTACCATGGCCTCTTCGCCGCTTTTCACCCTCATCTCTGCCTGTTCACGAAGCCCAGGCTCCTGGCAGCCTCTTTCCCAGTCACACCACCATCGATCGCACTTGCCTGACAGCCTAAACATTTTCCTGGGGGAGACCCCATCCGATTTGCCGTTAAGGGCCTGCAGGGCTCTTGAAGCTCACAATCTTTCCTTTTCTCTTGGGAAAGAAGATAGAAATTAACAAATTGTGACTGTCAAGGAAGTGATACCAAGATCTGAATGTTCCTTTCCACCAGATACATTATTCATATTGCAACAAGGGAAGAGAACATGTAATGTTTATAAAATCCCCATGAGAAGTTTCTCCTAGATCACGATGCTGCCTCATCTTTTAATGTTGCTTCTTGGAAACCAGAAGGGGACTGGATCCTTAGTGCCCATGAGGAGCCAAGGAAATCATACCTGCCCATTGTTTCCACTCCAGCTGGGGGCTGGCTCTTACCCACCTTCAACACAGTCATCAGAACATGCCTGGGGCCCCTTTATCCAAGTAAGTGACTGCAGTCTGAGGTCCTAGAGGAAGCAGCAATTTGGTGTAACTCACCCTTTGGCGGAGACTTGAAAGCTATTTGCAGAGCAACTGAATATTGTTTTGCATTAGCAATAGAGGAAGCTTAAAAATGATTTGCAAACAAATAACCCATGGACACAATCAATACTTAAATGTTTATTTGGGGAAAAGTGGGTTAGGGAGGGGAGAAAGGGGAGGGGGTGGGAGAGGAGGGGGGGAAGCTAAATATAAGGTGATGGAAAGAGAACTCACACTGGGTGGTGAACTTATTATACAACAAGTTGACAATGCACTGTAGAATTGTATGCCTGAGACCTATGTAATCCTTGCTAACAGATGTCACCCCAATAAGTCTAACAATAAAAATGAATTTAAAAAAAATGATTTGACTGGTCTCTGTCTCTGGGAATCTTTGAACTTCCATTTCATTATGTTTAAAAGAACCAAGGGCGGGTTGAGCCCAGAAAATGGTCTGATTGTGGCTGATACGGAGACTTCTCCTGAATGCTTTTCCCAGGCAGGTTCCTTCTCATCGTTCTGATCTTATTTGATACATTATCCAGCCACATTAATTTCAAAACTCCCTCTTCACCTAATTTTCTTTGTGGGTCTACTTACTTTCAGAAATTGTTGTGTTTGTTTTCTATCTTTTAAACTGCTCCTTCAATCCCACTTTAGAACGTAAATTTCATGCGGGTGATTTTGGTAATCACCAAGACCTGAACAAGGTTAAATGAAGATTTTTTAAGGTTATTGAATAATAGAACAAATGACTGAACAAATGACTGATGGTAGGTTGTAAACCATGCTTTTCTTTTGTACAAACTCTGGAACAATTGGGCATTTCAATCTATTAATGACATGAATAGATCAAAGAATACAGAGGCAATGAAGTAAAAGTCCTTCCCAGGTGGCATTTATAAGGCAATGATGGTGTTTGCTTTTCTTTCTCATAGTGAAAAAACTGAAAGGATTATCTAACTCATGCACTCGAAAAGTTCAGTAATATTTTAGAAACCATACTTCTCAAATCGCAGTATAAATATCCAGTAAATAAATGGTGCACAACTTTGGTGTGGTGATGAATCACGTGCAATTCTAAAACTCACCCAAAACACTGAAGAGCTCTTAGGCACCTAACAAAACAGACCGTCTAAGAATGGAGTAAGCAGCAGGGATCGATTCATAGATCCATGCAACGTTTGAGCTGGTGGGTATGTTAGAAAGCCAATAATCTAAATCTCAAATTTTAAATAGCAGGGACTAGGCCCATGAAAGAAATGGCCTAAGTTAATGCGAATATTTATGAGTGCCTCTGTTGAGTACTATGAAATAGGTGGAACTCTAAAAAGCCATTTATTTACATTGTATCAAAATAGCCAGTGTATTCATTCAGCAGTACCAAAAAAAAAAAAAAAAATAAGTCATCATTAGTTTGCCTTGTTGTAGACCAAACAGTCCCTTGTTTTGGTAGAGTTCTGAATCAAGCTGAGTAGGAAAATATTCCACACACTCATGATTCTCTATTGTAGTAAACAAGTTAGAGTGAATGACAGTGAGCTGGACCATTTCCTCACTCAGATCTAATTATAAAAGTGATTGCAATCAAATGAATAAGGATGTACAGATTACTTTTAGAATAAATTTTTATTTCTTGGCCCTATTAGAAGAAAGAATACTATTTTAACAACTTCTATATCTGAGATTATTATATTTCTTCCACTTTGCTTTTTCAGAAGGCTATTGTCCTGTTGGAGCAATTAATTCTCTTTTAGAGGCATCTCTTAATTAGTAATAGAATTCAGGATTTGGTTTGGAAATTTAGTCAATTGTGTCCAGGAAAAGTATGCCAAACATAACATAATTAACTGCTGCAATAAAAGGATGTCTTCCAAATTATTTTAGGAATCTGTCATTCCTATGGTATGAATAAACCCAGACCTAATGAAGTGGACTTGGAGAATCAGAAGCCCTTCCCTCTCCACTCCCTATTTATTCCACATTTTACAACAGCTTTTGGTTTAATTTAAGACATTATTGCCGAAGAAAGGGTCCATTAAACAGCTTCAGAGAAGTGAGAAATATGTTCTTTTCAGGTTTTTTTTAAAATGAAGCATTATAAAGCAGAATACTTTAAAATGATATTCAAATGATTTTTAATTACTACAAAGGCATTGAGATGTTAATACACTTTATAGAGAAGGGAGGGATACTATTCCATCTGCCCTTTTCTGCCATGAATTCCAGCTCTAAGAAAATGATTTCTTTTGATCTACTCTGATAGCATGTAATAAAAGAACAATAAAACACATGGCTCAATTACCACTGCTTCTCATCTAGCACGAATTAATGAATATCAAATTATTATTAATCGCTTTTTCTGGCTCTCTTTCCATAGGACCACAATTATACATTGCTGTGTTTTGATAAGCATTTTGTGTTCAACACTTTGTGAATCAGTTTCTAAGAGGAACAGATGCTTGAAATCATTATACAGAAGAATAATTCTTTAAATTTATCAACATTTGGAAAATACACGATTATCTTTTTTAATCTCCCTTGTTTATGTCAGTTTTTCACAACTGCCTTTAACATGCCCCAGATCCCTCCATCTCCTCAATGTCCGCTGTGCCTTCCTTTGCGAAGTAGTGGCTATGCGCATATAAAACAGTTTGTAAGTTCAATTTCTCAATCTTAATAGTAATACTATAATAGTTCCTCACATATGATTATTGAATTTTCAATCCCCTAGGAAAAAGCACTTTAAAAATAAAAGCTATAGCTTGAACAGTTAAATAATTAAATTAACCAATGTGGCATAGAATATAATAAATTGTGACTATAACTGACAAAAATTAATGTCAGTGAATGGTATTTATAGACACTCCACAAAAAGATTTTGTGTCCCTGATAGTTCCATTTATTTTTATAAGCTATCTGTAAATAGAAAGTGCTATGTAATATGAATAGATGTAACATACAAAAGAACATGTCTTTATAGTCCATAACCATTATTTTCTCATAGGTTACTTACATACCCAGATTCTGAAATGCATGCAAAAAATTTTAACATATAATATGTAAAACCTATGTCATATGATTTTACCCATTACCCATAAATCAATGTCCTTCAAACACATTCTATCAAAATTAAATCTGCAACAAAGTGAACAATGACACTAAAGTTAAACTGTTTAGCCGTCCTCCTTAGTTCAGCATGACTAACAAACACATTTAGATGTATTTCTAAAGAGCAAACAATAACAGAATTCGATAATTTGGGGAGCAGAAGGGGAACTTAAAAACAATTTCATGCAATCTCCTTCATGTTACAGAGAGAGGCACAGGGACCCAGAAAGTTCAAGTGATTTTCTGAGAGCCATACAACTTTATATGTTAATAACTTTCTGCCAAACTTCATAGGAAAATTACTATCAACATTTCGTTTGCACATAAAGGAAACATATCTCGATTTCTTGACAGTTTGTCAGGTTGTCATTAATGTCTGTAAATCCAAATTCTTAGGAAAATAAAGGTTAGAAACTGAGAAACTTATTTATAATGGACACCATGATGCCAGGCCTAAGCACTGGAGTGAGGAGCAGAGGTGGACATGGTAGGGTGGGCAATGCTCACTGCCATCAGGAGCGTCATTCCTTTGACACTGGGAACTGAAACCACTTGAATTCTTAATGGCTGAATCGAGCCAGATAACAGATGGTTCCCTTCATGTATATGACCTTATTGAGGGTAATTATATTATTTACGCAATAGCAGAATTGTTAATTGCATACAAAAGTCAATCTTCAGTGTAAAAGCTTTTGCTAGATTACATATTCTTAAAATAGAAATTTTCATTCCTTAATTAATGCTTTCATCTTGATTTCCACGTGCCAGCATCACTGAATCCACTTTGCTGAAAATTTTAAAGAAAATAACAGTCAGATACGCAAATTCAGTACAAAAATAAGCTTATAATTAAAATTTTAAAAATAATCATTCATCGGGGGGTCATGGTAGATTTAGCATTTTAGTTTTTCCCTCTACTGCACGCCTCACACCATAAATACAAAAGACGGATGCCTGGTACTCATGGTTATGAGGGGCCTGAGTTATGCCTTGGCAACTTAAACGTGCGATAAAAACCTATGGAGTGCACGTAGGCAGCGAGGAAGACGTGGGGACTTCTGAGTCTTTTGCTGGGTCTTGGTGGCCACTTCTCCAAAACCATATGGACTACTGGGAGACTGAAAGTTTTAGAGCTGCCATTGGATCATGACAAGACTGCTAAATTAGAAAGAAAATAGAATATGAGAACTGACTGGGAAAAGCAGAAAATAGAAGGCAAAGTATACGTATAATTAGGTTTGTTCTTGTTAATTGATTCTGCAGCCTGATGGAACGTGCATTTCTGAATATTTGTCAGAGCATTTATCAGATGTAGCCTCATTTATGTTACACATTTCTCACTCAATTCCACATTTTGGATTCCATGTAAGAATCACAAATGTTCCTACTTAAGCACCACACCAAGACATCAGGAAATGTTCTCATCACGTAGTGCTGTTGACCAGCTCCCCAATATCACCTTGATTATTCTATTTACTAACTATTGAATTAAAAATAAAATGTTAATACTGGCTTTTAAAAAACTAATTAAGGTTCATAGTATTTTATTTTACTAACTTACTGGGTACTGCAAACATCTTTTAAATCTACTTTTAAAGCTTTCACACTAATTTTATAGAAAATGTGAATTAAAAATGCAGGTCACTAATTTTTTCTTCTCATATACTTTATGCTAATGAAGAGCTCAATTGTAGTAATGTTGGTCTTAAACAACTATTTTATTACTGATAAAAATAGTTAGATGCTATATTTAATATAGAATTAACTTTAAGTTTTCCATTTAAAATAACATTGAAAAGGATTTAGAATAATAATCAAATTAGGTAATAAAGTATATTTCAGTGCAAATGTAAAAGGTTATTCATAGATAGGGACTTCAATTTCAACAATTACTTGAGCAAAGGTCTATTTTTGCTTGGAAAAAATTAAAAATTTTCTAAAATAAACAACCTCCTAGTTGTATGTCTGTCTATCTAATCTGATATCCGAAGACAATATAAATGTTGACTGATTTTATATCAGTAAACAAAATACTATCTGCAGCTGAATTCTTACCTAAATATAATTAATAAAATATTTTTTTACTTTATTGAAATCCTTCATTTTCAAAAACATTAAATGCTTTTTAATCTTAACAAAAGCGATAGTTTCTTACAGAACGTAACACGTACCCACAACTTCAGCGTAGCAGGGGTCACAGTGTATTGTCTGTCTATAAATCCAAATACTGTCTCCTGCTTGTAGGTTTTCCAGAGGCTGTTTGCATATTTCACACTAAAAAAGATATATATATATATATATATATATATATATACTCACACACATATATATAGTTTACATTACATTTAAAGTCTAGATATTTAGTGTAACAGGGTAAAAGGCCCTTTCAATTGACTCAGTACTGTAGCAGGGGTTCCCAACCCCGGGCCACCGACCACTGCTGGTCCATGTCCTGTTAGGAACGGGGCTGCATAGCAGGAGGTGAGCGGTGGGCAAGCAAGTGAAGCTTCATCTGTATTTACGGCTGCTCCCCCTCACTCACATCACTGCCTGAGGTCCTCCCCCTGTCAGATCAGTGGCAACATGAGATTCTCGTAGAAGTGTGAACCCTATTGTGAGCTGTGCATGTGCACCCTCAACCCCCCAACCCTTCACTGCAGGCCCGTCTGTGGAAAAATTGTCTTCCATTTGGCCCCTGGTGCCAAAAAGGTTGAAGACTGCTGCTCTATAGTAACACTCAGATGAAGCCTCGTGACAATCCACAGGAACAGTGACAGTGTCCATGTCTATAATCCACATGCTGAACGTTTCAAGTACATTCTCACACCATCTCTCTACTATGCAGGTGTGTATTTCAGGGCATATCTACCACTGAAGTTTCCACTTAACTCACAAGAGTAGGTAGAAATTTTCAAAAATTGGTTATGCCAACTACAAGTATACTACTTGATTCCTCAAACAAAAACCAGAAAGCTATGTGTTTACTAAATGAGACCTCTGCTGTCCAGGTATACAAGCCGGACATGAAGCAGACATGCAAAATGAACTTCTGATCTCACTACATAGGGTTTAGGGGAAAGCTTCATTTGAGTTGTGTATCCGGGAGGCAGGAGAGGGTTCATGTCTGCTTTACACCTGTGTTCATGTGAGCAAATCCACTGCCAATTGGCTGACTTTCAAGGATAAGGCTGTCATTATGAATTCTATATGTCACTAGGCCGTAATATATAGAATTCATTACATAGAATTCTATATGTTATTGGGTAAAATTGGACTTTTTGGTTTCTTGCTCAAAATGAGACATCATATTTCTGATTGCTGTGTCACTGTCTGAAAATAATTAGAGAAGAAGCAGTCAGTTGTCAAAGTGTTACGTCTACTTGACTGAATTAGATAATTTGCATTGACCATGGAATGACAGCACAGAAAGAACCCAAAGATATGGGCAAATCATTCTCCAACTTGCTGCCCATTAGATCTATCTAAGTAGCTTTTAAAAATATTAATGGCCAGAAACCATCTCAGATTCTTGATTTAATTAAGGCTGGTTCCAAGCATTCTTCTTTTCTCCTAATCTTCTTTACATGATTATAATGTACAGCCATGGTTGAGAACGAGTGAGCTACTTCATTTTACAGATAAGGAAACTGAGATCAAGCTAATTTAGGTGACTGTCCAAAAGTCACACAGACACAGTTAGTGACAGCGCCAGAATTTGAACTCAGGTCTTTAGATTCCCAGTTCAGTTCTCATCCAGTTACACCAAAAACTATAATGTTTATCTACCCGATATTATCGTGAGAAGTAAAAACAACGAAATATGAAAACAACTGTGAAGCGTTCTACTAGGTAAACTTTATTATTATTATACTCAGCCACAATTAATTATAATTAATCGTGCTCTCAAAAGCAGACTGAGTTTCAATTATTTATTATAAAGGCTATCAGTCCAAACTGCATGATGCCAGGAGCTGCTAGCTCTCTTTCCAACAATTCCTTTTCCTTTTTTGACTTCATTATATATTTTATGTAATGCATGATTTATTTGCAAAAACTTTTATTAAGAAAACAAGTGTTTATCTTTTTACAGATTTAAATCTCTAGGGTTAAGAGTGGTACATGAGTCAGTAATCAACTTTAAGCCTAAAGCTGAGATAGTAATTATAAACCTCTGAGGTTGGGCTGTAGAACTCAGAGAACTATTTAAGTAGTGCATTATTTATGTGGATGAGAGTGTTTCTGAGAGCTTTAATGTCATCTCATGTGTTTCATTAAATATTTTTATTCTAGTCATTATGAAACTTTATATTTAGTTAAATACAGTAAACATATCCTTACCTTGAAACAAGTAGAATGGCAGCAAATTTGTAATTCATTTAAAATCATTTTAGTTTTTGTGCCCAAGGGTTTTCGGCAATAGGTACACATATCTTTTTCAATGATAGACCTATATGGATGTAAGTAATTAAAAATAAATTTGTCATAATGCAAAAGACAGATGTATTCCCCATAAAGTCACAGAAATTATATGTTAATTTTGTTGCTACTTTAGCAAATTGTGTAAAAATCGAGGCAAGTTCAGGATTTAGTGATAGAAATTATTCTTCTAGTTACCTCAAAGTGATATAAAAAAATTAAAATGAAAGAAACTCTCCAATTATTAATTTATTAGCAATCAAAAGTACATCTGGCCAGGGTGAACATAATCACCATTTCCTAATTGAACGAGGTCGTAAGTACCTCTTGAAGCTTGAAGAGGGTTTTGAATTATTAATTTACATATATCATAGAAAAATTATGCTGTAGATTAACATACAATTTTAACTCTCAAAACATTCAATAAGACAGAAGTAGAAATCCATTCAAGAGTGTTGGTAAATTCATAAATGATGGGCTAGACTCGAGGATCAGAGTTACCCAAATGCTCCTCTGATTCTACTCCTGGTGTCGTTGTAAGATTCAGGATATTAAGCTGCTTTTTATGACAAAATCTACTTTCTCTAACATGCTATAACCCCCTCACATACACATACATTTGATGGAAAAAAAAGTTTTGTTATTTATCTTGGAAAAACTATATTTATTAATAAATGAATTATAGCTATTTGATCAGCAAGTACATAAAGGCCTGGGTCACACCAGAGCCTTAAGAAAAGCCAATAACCATGTGATTCTTTTCCTTTTGGACAGTCTTAGGACTGTCTTATATAGCACCTTCAAGAGTTTATTCGTTTCAGGGTGTGGCATGCAGGCCTGAAATTTCCAGACTTGGTGCATAATGGTATAAAAAAATAAAAATAGCCAATACATATATCGTGCTAATAGGCTTAATAAATGCAGCACATTTTCCATGCACTTTGCTTGTATGAATTCATTGACTCTTCACAATATATCTGAGAAGCAGACGCCATTGTTTTACTATAATATTCGTCATTTTATAGAAGATGAAACTGAGGCACAGAAGAGTGCCTGTCATGCAGCCAGTGAGTAGCAGAGGTAGGATTTGAATGAAGGCACTATGGCCCAGGGTCCCTGTGCTACCTTTGGACCTGCCGGGTTCATTTTGTTGAAATGAACTGGTCATGCCCAGGAGCCATGATCCTATGGCCAAGTCCAGGATTAGAAGCAGCGAGGAAGGGAGGAGTTGGAGAGAAAGGAAAGAGAGATTGGAGCAGATAAGCTTGTCTGGTTTTATATGCTCAGTCATTCTAGCAACTTCTTCCTAACCCTTATAGATCTAAGTAAATATTTTCCTCTTTCACCTAACTCTACAGCTGTTTGCTTATATATTCCTGGCAAATATTTCCTGGTGGATTATTTATTTATATACATACATATGTACACACACACTTAAATATATATACAGACATATGTACAACCACTTAAATGTCCCATCTAAGCACTTCAAGAGTAGAAAACAGGCACTCTTTATCATTCTGCCATACTGAAGGCACTCAGCTAGAGCTGGAAATAAGAAGAGTGAGACAGTCTCTACCAATGAGAAGCTTCCTGTCCAGTCTGGTAGCCAGGTGTGTGATTGGATGATCACAGCATATTATAGATATGTGAAAAGAGTTAGAGAGCATGGCCAAGGGAGCAACTAATCCCTGGGGTGAAGGCAGGAAGTCAGAATAAGTATCATGTGAGTTACAGCTTGAAGAAAGAGCTCTCAAGGTGAGCTCAGTGAAGTGGAGTGGGGCATGATGGGGGAATTCCAAGCAGAGTGAACAGGGTGTACCGAAGTGCTACACAATGAGGGTGTCTGGACTGATTGAACATCAGTCAGTATTCAGCAGGAGCAGCTACTGAAAACCCATAAATAATGTGCAAAGTGATTTGCCTTTATCTTGTGATGTGAGAAACTTCTTTAAATGGGATTAACATGTTTAGACAAGAACTATGAGGACACGGCTCATTTCACACAACGATCAATGGAAAAAGTTGCTTGACTGACTGGTCTTAATGGAGAATTCACTTTTGCTCTGATGGCTAAGAAAAACTTCAAGGACCACTTGAGGAACAGGACTGAAGTTCTTCATATCAAGAGCAATATTTTTATGAAGAATGTTTTCCTTCCTTAAGTTAACAATAAAAACATGAGCCCAGAAAAGTTCCAATATTGGTGTTGCCCTTATTAAAATCATATCATTTGTCAAAGATCTTTTCAAAGTGTTATGAACTACCTAGCTCTGTTTTTTATTTCTTGTTATCTAGATAGTGCTTGCATGTAATGCTTGTGTAAGCAACTTCACTCCTCAAAGAGCAATGACTTTAAGGCAAGATACTCAGAACAACATTGGTAATGGGCAATATTCTATAAAGATGTCAGAAAGAGGATATAACTTCAATGCCTGGTTCATCCATGTTTCCCTTAACAAATAAGAGATAGGTTCAATTTTTATTCCCAGAAAACTTTTATTGAGTACATCCTATTGAGTGCCAAGCACTGCATTACCCGCCGAGGTTGTGCATAAAAATAAGATATGTCTTTATCCTCCATGAGCCTTATTTCCAGCCCCTGCTATAGAGAAACAACATCCATAGAATATCAGAACATTTGCATTACAGCTGATTTCCTGTGGTTGGGTTAAAATGCTAATTATCTATTTTCATATCTTCCATTGGAAATCTGCTGCCCACACTCTCCTGAGAGTCATCTATGTACCCCCCTGAACAGTAAATGGTAAAAGATGATCTCCTAACAGCAAAAGCCTGGGGTCAGTTTACCAGCACAAAACTGATACTCCTTGCAACCCCCTCCTGGGAACCGAGTGCGGGCCCAGCGTGGGTGATAGCAGCGTAGCCACGCAGCTGTTTGTAAGGTGAGCTGGCTTTGGAAAGCCGCCAGGAGGGAGGGCTGAGGGCACAGACGAGTGGTGCACTAAAACCTGGACCCTAATCATGAGGATTAGCAACAGCAGAGGGCCTGGCCTGGCCTGGGAGGCAGCTGGGAGGTACAGAAAGCACTATGGAATAAAGTGCATCAGCCAGGAAGCCCAGGAAGCCCAGGAAGACATTCTCGGATGCAGAGGCTGTTGTACTTCACACACTTACGTGCGTTTACCAATCAGTATCTGGTGCGCCATTTTGAAGTGCAATAGACAACGAGAATACATATACAATATATATACACAAGTGTGTATATATGAGAGCCGTCTAGAAAAACTCCAGCCATACATGCCTCTGCTTTTCATATTACATGGCTGGATACTTTCTGGACAGCCCTTGTATAGACTTCTGTATGGAAATATAGACATACTCACCTATCTGAAGTCGAATAAACAGTTTGTATGTATTTTCGAGAGAGATTCTCCTGATAACCATCTTTTGGTGATTTACTAGGAATAACACATATGGACATGTGAGAACTGGGCTATTTCCCTAGTACTGATGTATACCAGGGCTGTCCAGAAAAAATGCAGCCATAAATGCCTCTATTTTTCACATTACATGGCCGGATATTTCCTGGACAGCCCTCGTATACCCATATGCATGTAAGCACACACACCTCTTCATGAAACCTTATTATTATCCTTATTATTATTCTTACAAGCCAGGACAACGTACTGACACCTTATTTTTTAATCTGGTGAAACATTAACACATTAGACACCTCCAAGTTGACATAAGCTGACATTATCTACTGAAGTAAATAAATAGAGAATGGGGCAAGGAGTGCAGAAACAAGAACGTGCAGGGAAAGAAGTTGTCATTTTTCAGGAAATTTTTGTCTGCATCTCCCTCTTTATTTACTCAAAGAAAGCTATATGTAGTCTAACATAAAGGAAATGCATAAAGCGTGGGCCACTGCAAGCACATTCAAGTACACACACATTCACATAGAGAACTAGAGACTTTTTGTAAACTTTTACACAAAGCTATAGAAAGTTTTATTTTTACTTAAGACATTCAAAAAAGATTAGCTTAACATGAAAGGGGGGAAAAAAGGTGATTTTAAAATGTCCTCTTTGTCCGATTTCTTAGATTGCTCTAGTTTGTAAATGTCACTCTTTCCTGGAGACCAGCGGGATCTGCAGCGTGTTAACCGACTGGTTGCTCATAACTGCTCCCCAAGTACAGATGCTATGTGTGAGGGCATTGGGCCTGCAAGCAGTGTGTTCTTATTATCTTATACCGTGAGTGATAATTCCACAGCCTTCATTTGGGATTTTTTAATGAGAAATCACTTTTCCCTCCTACTGCCCATAAGACTGCTGTCAGAAATAGACTTTAGTTGATGGAGCACATAACCCATAATGCTAAATAAGAGTTTGCACATATTCATGCATGATCTGTATATCATTACTCCTGTTGTGCTGATGAGGAAACTGAGGCTTGAAGAGGTTAAGTAGTTTTGCCAAACTCACATGGTCAGTCAGTAAATGACAAAGATTCAATCCCAAAACTGATGATAGGTCCTCTGTACTATACTGCGTTGTCAGTGTAGATTTAAGGGAGAATTGGGTTAAGCAGAAAAATCAAATTTGAGGGATGCATTTCACAAGGTGAATTATGTGTGGGTTGGAGAAACTATTTATTTGTTGTTTGTTTGTTGCTTTTTAGATGGCTGCTCACCTCCTGATACTGAATTTCCTGGATTTCCTGGTGTCCTCTCCCCCCAGAGTTGTCCCTAAGCTCTTTGACTTCCATGAAATGAGCTGTTTAACACACATGCCACCTATCAGTACGTTTGTATGCCCCACCATTATGTTACCCCACAATTAGTCTAATTCTTGTTTCTATATGCCTTGAAAATCAAATAGATTTTGAATCCCTGACCATTGTTAACATTTCCCCCAACATTCATCACAAACAAGCAGATTTTGTGGGACATTAGTTCCTTATAATTTGGGCAAGAGTGTATCTACCAAAAGTTATACCCCTTATTTCAGATTAAAGCTAAACAATGGTAAATAGAACCATTTAATCAAAGTGTAACTTCAAATTAGCATATAAATACTTGTGTTTTTATATTTTTTATAAAATAAAAATTTTTATAAAGCATATTATAAACATATAGTCATATTCTCACATAAACATATATGAAAAATTTCAAATGGCTATCCTATTATGTATATACATGCTCTATTAAAATATTATTTAGTCCACCCACATTTTATGATTATCTGACAACTACTTAATATTGGAAGCATTATAACAAATCATATACCTAGAATTCAATATACTTTTAAATGGTCTTCTATTTGAAAAAAAGCAAGCATTATCTAAAATAACATTTTAGATTTAAAATTTCTGCATTAAGAAGCATTTCTTCTTAAACACAGATCATTTTAAAATTGTAAAGCAAGTATAGCAAAATGTCTTAAATACATTTTCGTACCTATTCTCCACATATGTCCTTGTGTACACAACAGTATCCTTTGGTCCTGCAGACCTGGTTTCAGCACTGGAGCTGCAATACAAACCATTTTAGTTTGTTTAAAGTTTACTTGCAAGAATAGTAAATGTAACAAGACTATTGCCCAATCCAATGCCAAAAATAATACTCAGATAGTCCCTTTAAACTATATAACCTTTGAAATATAAATGTTTAAGTGGTACTAATCCATTTCTACACAATTTCTTTCTGTCTCTGTTTTGTCCTTGTCTTCCACTGGCTTGGCCTACTTCCAGAATACTGTTATGAAAATTGGCCACTTAGTAAACCTGTTGTAGAGTATAAAGATTATTTTAAATATTTGTATAATATGTTTTAGTGTCTGTTTCCCTGATGTCCCATTCATATTTCCAAATTAGACTTTCCCCACAATCCTCAAACAAAATGACTTCACTTAACTAACATAATAACATCTGATTTAATGAAACTTTTGAATCTAAGATACCCACGCCACAATTACACTTTTAAAAAAAAACAACACTGTAGACTTTTGGGGGGAAAATCACTTTTTACACTTTCTTACTCAGATGTCACAACTTGCTAATGACCAAGCTGCTAACTCATACTTTGTGTAAGCCTATTTAACCGCTGATAAAATTAGAAATTTCTGCATTTCAATAAAAAAGGGGTCAGGTTGTATATGAAAGGTTTTTTTTTTTTAAAACAAAGGAGAACAGTCCTGTAATTTGTTTTATAATTGACCCACAGTACTACCTGAAATTCTTTTTGGCTTCATGAGAATATGCAGTAGTTCTAGGGGACCGATTGTTTAAAGCATCAGTGGGTCCACTGACTTGGCCATCTAGCCTGAGAAAGCAAACACAAATATTTGGCACTTAAAATCAAGAACCCTTAGAAGTTTTTTTTTTTATTAAAATTCTGTTCAATCAACGTGAACCCTTTTATGTTTGCCTGGTTTCTGCACTGATACACAAAAGAAATACATGTACTATTTTGCTCCTTCACAGACTACTGTCATGCCTTTAAGAGTAATTTTTAAGCCTATGACACATTATCTAATGCTAGAATAGAATACTTTTTATGAAAGACAGGAACCATCTGAAATTGGTTCTAGTAACATTTTCACAGCAGCAGGACCATTTTAGAAAGCTTTTCATGTACATTGTATCTGAGAGTTTACCGGTTTAATGAAAATTATTCAGGGGTTGCTTGGAGAAATTCAGTTTTTATTTTATTTTTGATAGAAAACAGTACTTTGAAGATTGCAGAAGAACTTTGACCTAGATTTCTGCTAATCTAAAAATGTCACCATGCTTCACGAAGTATAAGCATATTTGCTTTGTCCTATGAAGCAGAGAAAAATGCTAATGCAGAAATAGTAAAATATTCAGCTCCTTTTCCTCCTCCCTGTTAGTAAACTCCAGTCTAGGAGAAATATGAAAGGCAAGAGGAGCGTTTAGATCTTAATCATGCCTTATCATCTGCAAACACCCTGTTCCTTCCATTTCCAGTGTTCTTCAAAAGAGGAAAACATTTGTTCACATATTATCAACTCTGGCATGCGCAAAATCAGCTTCTAGTTTTAAGATAGATGCTTCACAAAACATGTGAGTTAAAACGATACTAGGTAATGAGAAAGTAGAACTAATATCATTAGAAGATTTTCTAATGTAATTATTAAAATATGTCATTCCAGGAATAATAAACCTAGCTAGGAACTTTTTGGAAATATTCAAATAAAACAATTTACAACACCAAACCCAAATGAACCTGGAGCATCTCTCAAGTCATATTAAATGAGAAATTCCTTAATTATATTTAATCGTTTACTTGTATTTCGATTTTTTTTCCTTGATCACTTTGAAATAACATTTGAATGAGATTGGTTAATTGTAAGCTGAAGCCTTTCCCCAAAGTAGTGGATATTTTTCCAAGATAAAGAGATCCTATTGAAAATTTATCCTTTCTCATTTTATCAAAGGCTTGCTTGGGATCACAAAAAAAGAAAGCAGATGATTTGGGGAATTAAGAAAACAGAAAGAAACTATGTACCTGTTAGATAGATGCAAGAGCCTTTTATACACACACACACAAAAAAGTGACCCAACTCTTTTCCTAATTTTCCATTCTCTGCACAAAATAGCAACAATATCATTTCTTTACATTAAAAAAAATTTTTTTAAACATAAAAGGTAGCTGCACCTTAGAAAGGTATAGAATAGGACCTTATTGTTTTTAGGGTAATGACCCCCTCATGTGGGAGAAGGATAGCTAAACGTGAAAGAATTTTGAAATTTTTTTCTAATTTAAACTGTCTGTAAAAACAATAAAGTATAGCTTCTATCCTCATTTTCCTGTAAAAGCAACCAAGGTACAATAGTTTTAAAGCCATTATACTCTGTGGTGTAGAGAGATTTCAGAATTGGGCCCTGTTTTGTGGCTGTGATGAATTGGTATATTCTTTTCGCATTGGGCATCCAAGGAAGAAGTCCCCAGAATGCTTTCTGCGCCACTGAAAACCTACCAAGCAGCAGTGAGTAAATATAAATCCTATCATAGCCATAATGCAGAAATTTAAATCTCCATGATGCCTTTTACACTAAGCCACAGAACCAGCAGGCCCTTAGCCAGAAATTTTAACAGAATTCAAATTTTGTTAATTTTTTTCTGTATCAGTTATTAAGTACCATGTACATTGTTTTTTTGCATTTGGATAGTATTTATATTTAAATACCATAATAAGTTTAACTCCTCAGAAAATCTTCCAAGCTTACATAATTTGTACAGGCTCATATAGAATTCATAAGACAAAAGTGAATTATAGTAAACCTTACTTTCCACTCTTAGTTTTAGGCACATTAGAATTTACTCCAATTAAATTTTCCCAGTCCCGGTCTCTGTAGAAAAAAAAAAGTATATATGTATACACATATATAATTTAGTTACAATATAACTTTAGGAAATAAATATTAGAATAAAAAGTTTAAAATTCAGTACATAATCTTAGGCATTCAGATATGGGACATTGAAAATCTGACATTGAGCTATTGCTGTAAGTAATTCAAGTATGACAGCATAAGTTGTGCTACGGTAGAGAAATAAAGAACTAGTTTCTGGGAAGGTTTGAGAAATCTGGTCTGAAAAGAAAACACTGATTTACATTCACATTGAACTAACATTCAATGAGTACTAACTTTGTGTCACAAAGTACCGTGTATTACCATATGGATTATCTCATTCAGAGCTCACAAAACCTCGGAGGACAGCATCTGGGGCTCAGAAAGGCTAAATGAATTTTCCAAGGTCAATTAACTAATTTGTAAAACAGTCAAGATTTGGGGCCTAGCCACCTGTCCATCTGAAATCAATTCCTGGATATTTAATTAGAGACCCCATTCCAGCTTTTTGGATCACAGAAACATGAGAAGTCAACCCTAACTTTGAATCAACAATTCATAATGTACAGGATAAATGGGACAATTAGAGTCTTAAATTTTGGGGTCCATTTGCAATTTAACACACTTTTAAAGATACAATGTCCTCTGTTATGTTATTAATATATTAGTCATTTACAGTATATATTTACTATAACATTGGTAATTCTTGATTTTATGTTTTTGCTCATAAGTTTGAAAAAGCCCTTCGTCATGAACTTACTCCCTTGGACAAGTTAGTCAACCTTTCTAAGCTTCCATTTGTAAACTCATATAATTATATCTAATCTGATAAGGTTTCAGGAGAATAAATGAGTTAATGTAAATAGAACTTGTGGACACAATGGCTACAGTTGTAGGAGAACTGAATAAACATAAATAAATGATAGTTAATAGAAGTAGTGTAAGTAGTGACACAGCAGTAGTAATAATTGTAGTAACTGATTCCAACATTTTGAGAGACTAACTTTTCATTTCTCTTTTTGCTCTAACTTATCATATCTTTAGAATTAACTTCAGTTTTTGTAAATCTCCCTTCTCCTGATCCTGAATAGTAAATTTAAATAAGGCTATTTTACATGGAATCACTATATGGATTCCCACCCACAAAATTAATATTGATAAGAATGAAAAATAATATAAAAAGTTCTCTTATAAATGGAATAAGATTTAATACTCTTTCTACATAACATCCAAACCTCAATAATTGATGAATTTGCAAATTAGAAGCATTCCATAGCTATAGTTACACCTCACATTTAAAATACTAGCTGAGATTTTTGAAAGCGTAGAAACGTATTGAATTACTTTGTAATGTGAATTATAGTAGAAAATATGGCCATTAATATATGTAAAAAGTACAGGATTTCAAAACTCAGTCAGAAGCATCAAAATCATTTGATTCTGTAGTCTGAATGAGGTAAAATTCAAACTGACTTTCTGCTAGAACCGTGTAAGGAAAGCTCCCAGATCACATCCTTCAAATTCAGAAATGAAGGCAGAAGGCTTTGCATTTGCCTCGGCCCCTGATGGTCCTTTACAACTTACTAGAGATGCCTCCTTGGTCTCATAGGCCACCATACTAACTTAATAGCCTAGGCATTAAGTGATCCTTCCCTTAACATTTTAACATAATACTTTACTAAATACTTGGGGATAATAGAATAAAATTAAATGACATGTCATGGTATTTCCATAATCCAGTTTCCTTGGAATGCCAAACTGGGATGGTTGGCAGGGGCAAATAGTGAGATATCACTTCAAAAATGTGAATCTTGAGAAACTGGAATTTGGTTCCAGGAAATGATTCTCCCTTCATTGCTAACCTTGGATAAATTGAGTGCCACTTTTTTAAGGAAGCTCGTGGTTTTCATCACAACTTGAGAGTAAAGTCACATTACCATGGCCTAACATGACTTTGCATGTAGTAGCTGCTCCAAAAGTACTTGTGGAAATTAAATTAAATTAATTTAAATTCTCTCTTTTTTCCTTCTCTGGTGGAAATCTAACTCTGGGAAAAGACATTAAAGGAGCCTTAAGGGGAAGATATTAGACCCTAAATCTTTAAGGCAGTCAGCTCCACCCACATCTTGCTACATAGTATGCACCATAACATTGTAGAAAAAGATCAGTGATGGACATTTCACCTCCACTTGTGTCAATCACCCAAAACCTGCCTTCATTCACCTGAATGGCATGTAATTCTTTCCTTTTTGATACAGCTTCCAACCCCGGCTTTGTCTCCTTATTTGGCGATGTTATTATAAGTTGAACTGTAGTACCCCCGCCCCACCACTATATTCACGTGTTGTAGTCCTAGTACCAGTGTGTCAGAATGCGACTTTATTTGGAAATAGGGTCTTACAGAATAATCAAATTCAAATGTGGTATTAGGATGGGCCCTAATCTACCTCCCACCTGACCCCAATCCACACACAATGCCTGGAGCTCCTTAGCATTTAGCTCAGTACCTGGCTGACAATAGAGGATTAACTATTTGCTGAGTAAACAAATGCATTTTTAAAAAAATAAAGCAAAATAAAAAGTTCCAATTTATGAAAAGTAGAAAAGGTGTATTTGCTTTGGTTGTTCATCCTGACTGATGCCATCAGCTGGAATTGAAGATCCAATAAAAGAAGTTCAGATTGCTCATAAACTTCCTAAGCTGAAGGATGTAAAAATAACTTTCATTCTTTAATTAAGACCACATTTATTGCATCATGTCTTTTACACTGTGGTAGGAGATGGAAGAGCTGTGAGTCAAAGTGTGAAAAAAAGATTTTTATAGAAGCCCAGCCAAATGCTTCAGGGTCGAGCAGAGGCTTGATTCCAAACCCCTTCTGGGGCAGGGGCAGTGGAGGGCAAACCTTATAATTTCATAGTTTTATGAACAGCTAGACTTCACTCCAAGAAAAACCATCAGTTCCCTGTGGATACCCTGAGAAATGCTAAAATGATATTTGTTAACCATAGCAATTACAAATGCTTTTCTTTATGTAGATTTCAAAGTGTTTGGGAGAAAATATAAGTTACCTATTATGTAATCATAGCATAAATTTTTAATATAAGCATTTATCTATGTTGTCATCATGTAATTTATTTTCCACTGTCTCATTAAGGAATAGAACATTCCTTTACAGTGCAGATTAAAGGCAAAAAATGGAGATTCTAGGGCCCAAGGTATTACTATATCTTATTAAATTCATTGGGGTGATATTGGTTAATGACATTGTATGAGTTTCGAGTGTACAATTCTATAACACATCATTCGTGTTTTGCATTGTGTGCTCACCACTAAAGTCTAGTCTCCTTCTGTCATCGCATATTTGAGTCCCTTTAATTGTTGCCTCTTATACAACTCTGCCTAGGATAAGTACTGTACGAAAGAAAGTTATCAGCTCATTCCCAACCACTCCTCCTCTCTTATGAGGGCATGGGAGGTATTTATTAAAAGCCACAATAAGTTTTTCTCTCTACAGCTTACTTAAATTGCTTTTGTAAAGTATCAAACACATTTGCAAAATTAAAAGCCTCCATATAAATTATTTTACTACGGTATTTCTTTTATGCCAAGAACTAAAGCTTAGGCATAAAGCTTTAGTTCAAAAGGAATATTTGTCTCTCTGAAAGAAGTATAGAATACAGTGAGGTAACTGGAGGTAAGTCTCCAGCTCTATTGATATCAAATCAGCACAGCTTTATATTTTTATAATTCTCTTCAATGAGGGAGTCTTAAATATTATATATTAGAGAAATTAACAGGTTCAAAAAGAAATCAGACAATTTAGGTATTTTAAATATAAGACGTGAGCAAGAATTTTAGTGGCTATAATTCACCATGGTTCATTGAGATTATGCCATGAGCAAAAGATAGTCACTGGCTAAAGAAAACCACTTAGAAGATACCAGATTCCTTCAGTCTGGTTTCACTTATGGGGACTCAGAATATTAGAGCTGGAAAGCAATAGGCATCATCTAGGTGGATTATTATAGGGCCTTGATTAGCTTGAGATTTAACCTTTAATTCGCAGAATATTTATTAACAACCTAATATGTGCCACACATCATAATATGCACTGTAGATAAAGAAGTGAACAAGATAGACTCAGTCTTACCCTTAAAACTCCTGTAGTTGAAGAGAGATGATTAACTAACAATTCCCTCTAAGTACAAATGCTATAGGATAGAAAGGATAGAGAGTGTAAGAACATCTAGAAGCACCTGACGCAGATGTGGTAGGCTGGGGCATGTGAGGGTGGGGACTTCCTGAGAGAGAGACACCTAACCGGAGACCTAAGGGGCAACCAGAAGCTAAGCAGGAGCGAAGTGTGCAGGCAGGGTGCTGGGGAGGGCTCTGTTATGCTATGGCGTAGTGGGGGATGCGGTGAGGAGGCCCGTGGGGGCGGATGAGGTGGGCTTTGGAAACCAGGTTGAGGACTACGGCCGTGACCCAATGGCAATGGGAAGCCACTGAAGGAATTCACCAGAAGGGTGATCCGATCAGATTTGTTTTAGAAAGGTCACTCACTCCATAGCATGGCAAATGGATTGAAGGACAGGTGTGACAGGCAGCAGAGGGCTACATTAGGAGACTGAACAGTTCTCTAGACTATAGTGGTTGTGGGGATGGAGGTCTCCATTCCTGAGATAATCAGGAGAAGCACCCAAAAAAGTGACCTATTGATTAGGGAGAATGAAGCAATGGAAGAGTCAATGTTGCCCATTTCCCACCCCCCTGCTTTCCGTTTTGAGCAGAAATATGAGAAATAGGCAATAGGAAGACAGGGAGGACCTCCTGTTGGACCACTAAAACCTTGGAGGTATGTCTTAGCAAATAGGAAACCCTCAGAAAGACGAAAAGCATCGGAATACCACAAATAGTTCAAAAAGTTTTTTTCTACTTCAGACAAAGGATGCCTTTTTGGAGCTCCCTGGTGGTGTAGTGGCTTAAGGCTTAGGTGCTGGCGCTGTCAGCGCTGCGGCCTGGGTTCGATTCCCAGTCAGGGAGCTACCCACACACACACACACACAAAAGGATGCCTTTTTTCTCACTGTAATGGCCTAAGTGTCACTAAATGCTTTCCAATATTCATTTGGGAGCAGCAGCTTATAGGCCACAAATAATTGAATACGTCTCTTTAATATCTCTTGGTTCATGAAAATAAGAAGCTGTCACCGCTAAAAGCCATGCAGCTTTCTCCCTGATTAAACGGAAGTTCTGTGCACATCTGCATTTGTTCAGGTTGTTGTGTTTCTAGAGGGAACTCAGGGGCACCTGCTTACATTCTGATCCACGACTGACAATTTATTCCACCCCTAACTGTGAATTAAATACACAGCTATCAGAAATGTCAGCAAAGTCACATAAAAATTACTCTGATTCACTGCTGTTAACACTATTAAATAATCAGTGTTCCTGTCACATTAAATTGGAGGTAAAAGTGCCCTGCGGCTGTTATTCCGACCGGGAGGCACTTTAAAATGCCCCACTAAAATCCAGTGGGTAGCATAGATACTTTACAGGTGCCGGCGGCTGAACGAAGTCAATGAAGTCACTTAGGCAGCTTAGACTTTCTTGTGTGTCTGTCCTGAGGTAATTCTCGAACACCCAAGCCGACTATCATCGAATCTGGTGTAACTGCTAAAGAATCACCAGCCATCACTTAGGTTACATTTGTGGATCAAGCTGCCATCAGAAAACAACATTATGGCCAATATTTAAAAGAAAATTTTGGGGGTTAGTAATCCTATCTGTATAAGGAGAAGGTTTTCTTTTCATAGATGTTTTATGAGGAGGTGCTGAACTACAAACTACCTTTTTATAAAAGAATCCTCTTCTAATAAACAAAAGGCAAAGCTCTTATGAGAAAGTTACGGTGTCCATCAGCACATTTGCTAGAAAAAGGAGGGGGATGGGGGATGGGGGATGGGCAGAATGCATTTTCTGAAATCAACCACTGAGGGAGGAACTGGCTATAGTAGCCACTGTTAGTGATTCCATATGTGGTTATTAAACCTAATCACTTACAACATGGCTGGAAACCACCCAAAACTGTTAACTAATAAAAGGAAAATCTGCCCCAACCAACACCACTATGAAGAAATGGCTCTATTTAACAAAGGCAATTCCAAACGATTGCCTGTGGCCAGGCTGACTGTTATTTTAGCTATTAGAAAATCATCCTCACGAGACAAGTACTTTCCTTCATCCCTCTTAGTTTAACAATAATTTTCTAGGGTAAATATATCTAATTGTAGTCTTTTAACTGTGGGGCTGGGAGAGGAATCAGAAGGAAAGGGATTGTATGGAGTGTGAAGGAAGGAAAGTAGAGTGTGAGCTGTTTTAGTCACAGGTGTGTGTGTATGTGTGTGTGTGTGTGTGTGTGTGTTTCTAGGTAGTGACATCAGAAAGAGTTGAGTGTAGACGGAGGATCTGTTTTTCTTTCTTGATAAAGTTACTCCATAGCTGTGAGCTATAGTTTCCTCTTTTATAAAGTGCAGTGATAAATACAAGAGCTGTCCAGAAAAATCCAGCCATAAATGCCTCTATTTCTCACATAATGTGGCTGGGTACTTGCTGGACAGCCCTTGTAAATTTCTCATGGGGTTCCTGTGAGGATTAAATGTATATAAATTGGCAAATCACACCATAAATGCTCAACAAATGCTACTCTGTAAGTAGTGATTGCCGTTGAACTGCCTTTGTACCTTTCTGCTTTAGAGACCCAAACACTGTAATTCAAACTTTAGAGCCAAATAAAGCTCTAATGTAAAAAAACGAGGAGACACGAGCTAGGTCAATTGAATACATCACACTGTCCTCTTTATCCTAGGGGGTTCAAAGCACTTTTCTTGTTATTAATAATTTGCTTTCTTCACCTCAGATATTGAAACTATGATTCCCAGCTATATATTTGTTATGATAAAATTTCAGATTGGGAGAACAATTTGAACTTCTAATGCAATGTACTCTGGTGTGTTATGTCATCTATAATTAAAACCCTTTAGGTGAATGATATGACATAAAGATAGTGAATTATAAGATATTTGCAGAACCCAGAGTGGAAGTTCAAGTTTAAAATTTGCCTTGATATTTTGTGAGCTCACACTAGCTGTGGGTCTGTAATTTTGAAGACCCTGAATATCCCTTTTTGATTTTCTATAAGTATCTATATAAACCATCAGATTGATCCGGCTTCTCCATAATATTTTTTTCTTATTAAATTTCACTCATTTTCTTTTCAGTCCTGACACTTTATTTTCTATAGACAACCAACACTGAGTTGTCTTAATGCAAATAGGAAATAAAGAACTGAGTCTAAAGTTGTGCAGTTGACTCCAAAGAGTGCAACATGTTTCCTTGCTGACAGGAGACAGGTGGATTATAAATGTGTCCTCATGTGGACACTCAAGAAAGATAAAAAACTTCTTTAAAAAGAAAGAGGGTGAGAGAGAGAGAGACAGAGGGGGCGGGGGTGGGGGGAGGGAGGAAGACAGGAAGAAAATACCTAACCCAGAACCTTGTGAACACGTCAAGATAGGTAGGCAAAGTCACTTACTTCTCCATGTTTCTAAAAGCTGAAGGTTTAGCTTTAATAAGATTGTCCAAGTCATGGCTATTCAAAAGAGAAAAAAAATTATAAGCTCAAATTAGTGATAGATTTTTTGGTTGCACTACTTCAATAAAGCAATCTTATAAACCCACTCCACCCAGGGACAACAGACAGGAGAAAACATGAAGTGACTGCTTTCAAGTGATTACCTCTGATTGCTTCTGATTACTGCAGGATTCACTTTGATGAGATTCTTGAGATCCTGGTTTCTTTAAATAGAAAAATGAAAAGATTGCCAATTAATGATAAAGTTCTTTTGATAATGTCATTAAGGCTATAAATCTGCTTCAAATGATAATAAAACAAAACATTGTTCCTGGCTAAAGCACAAAAATTAGTATCGTTGTATTACCTTTGGTTGTTAGTGAGGGTTTCAGGATTCACTTTGATGACTTTATCAAGATCTTGATTTCTTTAAGTGGAAAAAAAATTAAAGCAGCTAGGTTAGAGATAATAAGGGTTTAAGTTGGTAGAAAATAGGAAGAAAGGCTTTGCTATCGTATCATTTAGTTTGAGACATACTAGTTTAACTTAGAAGGCCTTGAAATAAATCTTCTAACCAATCTAGAGGAGGATGAATTATGGTGGATCAGAAATAAACAATTATTCTGATTTTACACACTTTATTGCCAGAACATATATACAAAGGCACATGAGCTAAGTGTTCACAGCAAATGTCTGGTGCTTCACAACTCTTCACTCTGGACTGGTTTAACATTATGAAGATACAAATTGTTTCTAATGTCCCGTTATTTTAAAAATTATATTCACCAACTAAATATATATATATATTTAAAAATAATAAGCTTTAAAATTGGGATTACAATTAACATAAGGTTTGAAAGAGAGTTTTAGCAATCCATCAAAATTGAGTTTTCTTTCCTCTATGATGACTAAAAACCCACATTAAACTCAGTTGTTCATGATCAATTTAGTTACATACTCTGCAAACTGTTCGATTCCTTATTCACTGCCTCAGTATAGTACCTTGTTTTAAGGGGTGGAAAGTTGTGATTTTTCAAAGTGTTCCTCTAAACCCCATTACAATGTTTATTCAAAGAAATATAAATAGCCTGCCACAACCCTTTGCCATCATATAAAAATTAAATACATTTTACTTATCAAAAACATAGCCATGTAGAGGGTACAGGACAAAAAGTTCTAAGAAAGTTCTGCGTTTCCCTCCCTTAGCCCTAAACCTTTCTAGAAGATGCACTTTTCTGCTCAGGGCTTCACTCAGTTTGATCTCTTCATCACCATTCTCAGTTCCATGGTGGACAGGAAGCCCCTGACGGAATTTACACTGTTTTGAATTATCTCCAACAATAATATTCTCAATGAAAGATAACCAATTGTTACCTACAAATCTTATTAAAGGAAGGATTAACATATGAAAACTATATGAAATATAATTTCCTTGTATAAATTGATTGCAAAAATCTATCATAAAGTTAACTGTGCCTGAAAGACAACAATTTTTTTTTCGTAGTCCTCGGGCTGGAAAACCATCTTAAAATTAGGTTAATTGCATATATTAGAAGAAAAAATAAAAAGGATAAAAATTTTGTCAAAGAGATAATAGGTTCAAAGTCCACAACTTTCCAATATATAAAATTAATCACAAACAGGAGAACTTCCATTTTCACTGTTCTGCTGAGCATTGAAAAATTTGATTCATCCAACAACTTAGGACAGTTATATTTAAACTACTGTTTCCCAAAACCCATTAAGAAATACATTTACACCACAGACCAATACTCTCTCTTTCCAGACAAACACACACACACTAGAACATAAATTTCATGAAATAATACCCTCACTGCATAAGAACTCATATTTATTTATTTATTTATTTATTGGTATGTGGGTAGCTCCCTGGCTGGGAATCGAACCCAGGCCGCAGCGCTGATAGCACCAGCACTGAAGCCTTAAGCCACTACACCACCAGGGAACTCCAAGAACTCATATTTTATACTTTATTTAATTTATTTTATTGGGAAAATATGCTGATTGTCACTCACTAAATTAATTACAAGACCCATTGGGTTGCAACCTACAGTCTGAAAAACACTAAGTCAGAAAATATATAATTTGTTCTATCCCTACTCCTAAAAAGACAACACAGTGTGTTAATAAAACAAGGATTTCAGTAACAGTCCAGAACTGGCTTGATTGAGAGCATCATGCAATTTAGTTCAATGAATTGGAAACAACAAAATAATAGACCTTTATAAGGCCCTGGTTCCCTGCAAACAGAGGAATCTTTTTCTAAATTTTATCCAGAAAAAAAATGTAACATTTTTTTCTACTCAAGTTAATACTTCCATTTATTTTGCTTTGGAAGTAGTAAAGGGATACATTAGAATATTTAGGTACTATTACTTCCATGTAGTTTAAAAGCCTTAAAGTGCTTTGTAGTCAGTTGCACATTTGTGCAATTGTCATCTAGGAAGTGATCATTCGAGTGACCCTATAAACCAGTAAAGGACAACTCCTGGCTGTCCCATAGCAAGAGATACCATCTTAACTTCACACCTTCCACTCAATTAATTTCCATGTATTTTAAGATCAAAATCTGTGTGCTGTGTTTTAAAGAGCAGTAGTTGGGCTGGGAGTTAGAATAACTGACAAAAGACTAAGAAAAATTTTGCCCCTGGTCTCAGTATTCTCATCTGTAAAATGAGGATATTGGATTGAATCATCTCTAAGGCTGTACAATTTTCTACTTCTAGGAATCTATGAATATAAATTGTATTGATTATTTGTTTATTAAATTAGCTATTCAATGCTTCTTTTTCTTTATAAGTGCAATGCATTGACAATATATTTTATATTCAGCAAGCAGTACATGAGTGTTCCAAAATGTAATATTATTAAATTGACAACCTATTATTGCCTTGGAGTAATATCTCTGTGCCCATGGTACATAATTAGCTTTAATCTATGATAATTACCTGCTGTTAATAAGATTGAGTATGTCTACTGAATTCTTTTTGTGACTATGGCCTATAATTATAGAGTGTGCAACTAATTATACCTAGTTGTAAGCTTCAAACCCAGTAGATGCTCAGTAATTATTCACTGCCTAACAGATCACAGAACTATCAGTCTTCTACAAGTTTTCTCTGTTCAAATCACCTAACCTTTCTGAGTCTTAATTTCCTCTTCTGTAAATTGAATAGGTTCAACTGAAACAGAGGTTTTCAAAATTGTTCAAACTAAGTGGACAATGAGTTTTCAAAGATTCCTAACTTCCGCCTCTAAAATTCTGCAAGTTTTATATGTATCAACTAAACATAAGGGGGAAAGTCATGAAAACATTCTTAAGATATTTTTATATAAATAAATTAGCAGTGCATAATGATATAAAAATCTTTATATAAGCACAGATAAAAAGTGAATTTCATCATCTTACAGATACTATTTAAAGACTTGTCAAATTTTAGGTCCATAAGTTTGCTGGGAGCAGCAAACCATCGAAGGAAAAACAAACCTCATAAAATTTCCGCTATCAGAAAATCCTATTTGAAAACACAGAGGAATGATATTTGTTGGTGATGAATCTAACCAAGTGTCTAGATCTTTTTAAAAATTATTATTAATGAATTCTAATCAACGTTCCAGCACATAGACTACCTGTGTTCTTATCCCAATCGCATCCTTCAGTTGCTTTACTTCAGGCTGAAAGATGTGAAGTCATCGCCATATTTTTTTCAGTTGCATTTCTTTCTTGCTATTAACTAATAGTTAGCTATCTAACCCTCCAGAGACATAAAAATTGTGAGGATGTTTCAAAACATATTCAATTTGTCTATAGAACCATTATAAGTCAAACAAACAAACAAAAAATCCTTCTCTTACCCAGCCATGTTTTTGATAGCTTTGGGGCTCACATTAATAAGTTCTTCAAGACCCTGTTCTCTCCTAAAACAAAACAAAATAAAAGGTCAGCAGCACATTTTATGACTGGCATTTTTTTACTCTTCATACTTCTGAATTATTCAATAAAACCCCAGATAAAAAATGATGTTTATTGAGCTTCTACTTTATATACATTACTTATTTTTTTAAATCCTCAAAACAACCTATTAATAGTAAGGTATATATTACCATCCCCCCTTTATGAATAAAGGAACTGAACATCTGAGAATTGAAGACACCCAATGGGGCCAGGTACCTAAGAAATGACTGAGGGTGAACCAGGATTGAAGCCATGGCAATGGGACCCCATACCCCACACTCCTTCCTGATAACACCCTTCCGGTCTCTACGTTCACAATAATTTCCTACATGTAGGCAGTACTTTTCATTATCTCTACAAGAAGAACTGAACGGTAGCTGGGAGTTACTCTGCCATGCTTTTCTTAATTTTGTTCCAGTGTAACGGGTCTTAACTTTTCAAGAAGACAGAAACAAATTCAATGTCATGCAAAAATATTCTAATTAAGAATAAAAATGTCACCAATTTTTTAGGCATCATTTAAAAAATAACCATCTATTAAATATAAAATTATAGTAATAAACTCATTTTGCTATTATTGTGTCAAAATGAAGTTCTCAATTAGTAATTATAGAATTAGCCTCCATATTATAATTTTAAACAATATTATAATGAAATAAATGTAAGTTCTATAATAAAAGAAAAATCTATACAGCATTATTACACATCAACAAATCAATTTGTTTTCTATTTTTTATATCGCCTTTCAAAATGTCCTTAACAAATAATTAATCTTGCTTTTTGGCATAAATTGGAGACTTGCCCAGGAGTCTTAGATAACCTTAAAAAGTTTACTTTTTGTTTGCTGCAGGGGTCACTGTGATAAGATTGTTCAGGTCTTGGTTCCTACAACAATGTTGTAAGTTTCAGTAGCTGGTAAAATCAACTAAAACCAATAATAATTTGTATATTTTTTCAAGCTTAATATTCAATTAAATGATTGTTGCTAATTTATAACTTCATCCTTACTTGAATTCTCTTTTTAGCCCTCTGGAAAATCAGATTGCTACTGTCCATTTCTTGCATAACTATGTATATATGAAATTTTATTTTCATTTTATTCTTATTCTTTCAAGACAACCTCAAATTTAAATTACTCTTAAACTTCTTATTTTCCATGTTATATTTTTGTGTAGAATTAGCACTTAGAATATTTTTGAAGGTTGTAGTAGACAAGAAAAAAATATAAAATTGCTCATCATTTCCATGTGTTCCTTATTTCCCTCCCTTCTCCTGTAAACAAAAACAAAAACAAAAAAACTGGGACTTTTTAAAAAGTTACGTATTTCCTAATTCTAAGGTATGTAAGTAATACACATAACATGAACATGTAACATTGAGGCTACTGCAAGATATAAACCAAATCGCTACAGTATTACACTTCATGCAATGCTAAATTAGAACTAGCAAGACTTCATATGACTTATTTTTATTCTAAACACGCAAATAGGCCATCATAGCTCTAAAGAGACATTTCTATTATTATACTGGGCTCCAATACAAACTTGAACACAAAAGGCCTGAACAGGAAGCCTATTTGATATATTTCATTATAGTGACAGTAAATGTTACTATCCTGAAGAGAAAAAACTACTAGAAAGGCTTATATCACTTAACTAATTTTTAAGATTAACCTGTCAACTCATTTTATCATGTACATATCCTCTCTTGCTGAACTATATGAAATTGTCATTTGGTAGGTCAAAAATGGTTGAATGTCAGTAATTTCATAAGGTTCAATATAATAGGACCATTTCTTTGGTATCTTCTTTGAGTTAAGCATTGAGTGGTGCTATGGAGACCCAACAATGAAGAAAAAAATAGTCATAGTAATACCAAGAGATAATGTCTAAGAAGTACTTGGGTACTGAGAGATTTACAAGCTCGATCTGACATAATTTTTCTAGTAACTTATGAAGACGGTAACTCTTACAATCCCCACTTCACAGCTAAAGAAGCTGAGGCTTAAAGAGGATTAAGCTCTTTGTCCAAGACTACATAGCTAGTAAGTATTCTCTGAATTCAAAAAGTTTATTATCACATGAAAGCAATAGACACACAACCTAATGTAGTATATGGTAGGATGTGGCTACTAAAATAGAGGCTGAAACACTACACAGGAAAGGTCTTATGATTAAGGCCATATTTTGCTTTAGAAACTAAGGCTTCTTGGAGGAGGGGCAGGGAGACCTATCTTTCACTGAATCTTGACTGGTAATATTAAGTATTGTAAGGTCTCTGGATTCAGTATTTGACCCTCAGGCAATAACTAGAATGTTCTGTTATTATTTGGTCAAAAATATCTAAAGACAATTTAGCATTAAATATTCAGATAAAAGAGTGCTGAAATCTTTGGGTAACCAATAAAGTGAAGGAAACCATATGTGAAGGGGTGGGCAGTTTTAGAAGTGAGCCCAACTACACTCAGGATGGCCTTTCTCTCCACCCACATAATATACCACCCACCCAGGGGTCAGCAAGCTATGGTCCTCAAACTAAATCCAGCCTGCAGCCTGTTTTTGTAAATAAACTTTTTATTGGAACAAAGCTACACCCATTCATGTGCAGTGTATTGTCTATGGCTGCTATTTGGTTAGTTAAAATAGAGACTGTTTTGGCCCCCAAACCTGAAATATTTACTGTCTAGAGACCTTTAAGCAAAAACTGCTTACTCTAGATCTAGCCTAAGAGACTTTATATAATAGCTACATAGTGTATAAAAGAGAGCATTCCTATATGCAAAGGAAGATAGAAAATTTATCAGAAAGAAGATATATACTTTGGTATCTTTTATATTTAACTCATGTCCAAATTAACATAACAATATATGTTTATGGCTTCATGGTTTTGTCATGTCTCTTAGCTTACTTAGCATGACGTGCCTTACAGAAAACTCCTTTACATAATGGACAAATAGCATTCTTTGTATTCCTTATTATTTCAATGAACTAAGAATAATTTTTTACAATGACTTTCCAACTTTAGGAATTGTTTGGGTAGTAGACAGCAAGAGGAGAGGGTATCAATAAATGAGGAAATGACAAGGAGACATTTTCTGCCCATAAGTCCTTCAGACTGCTCAGCTCCAGAAAACTGTTTTGGGGGATGTTCTATCTCCCAGGGAGTCCTGATAATCCCGATTCATTTTGAGGAAATTCCAAGCATGGCACACAAATCCCATACTGGTAAGAGGTATTTTAAAGAATTCTCTCTCCTCCACTAAAGCTCACAGCCAGGGAGCCCTGAGCAAGCGCTACTGATGTTGGGTTCCATCACTGGCTGTCTGTATGGTGGGACAGTGAAGTTTATCACGCTTTTAAAGTTAAATTTAAAAAATGGAGAAATACAAATGTTCCATGAACCTCACCTTTGCTTAGCTCTGTTTGCTTCCGGAGCCACTTGGATGAAGTTGTCAAGACTTTGGCCCCTTTAAAACATGAAAGAAATGATCAGATTCATGGTCAATTTCCATTGTGTGGTTGCAAACACGGATTAATACTGAGAAACATTTCCAATTATAAAAATTATTATGAAATACTTATTAAAACAGATATCATTTCAAAGAGTTGGAGTTTTTCAGTGCTGGCTATGAATATATATTTTGGACCTACCTGTAACTGCATAGAAATAATAAACAATAATGATGGCTTTCGGACATTTGCCAGGCACTGTTCTAAGTGATTTACATGATTTAATCCTAACATCAATTCTATGACATAGGAAGTATTATCATTCTAATTTCACAATGGGGAAAAACTGAGACACAGAAACTTGTTTCCTACAAGGCTAGTGGTGGCAGGACTGGAATTGAACTAAGCAAACTAACTCCAGATCGCACGCTTTCCTTGACTCCAACCATCCTATTGGGACTTAGTAACAGAATTCGCATTAAAGTGACTAGAGAGCACTTGGTCCAATTTTCTCATTTTGCAGGATGAAGAAACTGAAGGCCAAACAGGGGAAGTGGCTAGTACCCACCACACAGTTACTGAAGGCCAAGCCAGACTTGGACCCACCTCTACAGGTTCTTTCCCTTCTCCCATGCCATCCCTCTGCTTAAGAAAAATAAACAAATCAACAAATAAAAGTGCCCTGTCCATCCTGGAAAAGCAGCTTGGCAACTAATTAATCAAAGGGTACCTCCATTATATTAGAAATCAGTTGACCAAAATCTTAAGCATTTTATAGAGGTTACATGGCTTTTCTTGAACTATCGTTGAGGTCAGTGTAGACAGCTGAAATGATTTCATTGTATTTTAAGCATTCGTTAGCATGAAATGAAAAAGAAATGCTTATGAAATTTTACCCTTGCACAGTTTTTCCTGTTCTTGAATTCACTTCGATGAGGTTATCAAGGTCTTTGTAACTTTAAACGAAAAAGCAAACAAATACACGATAAGTAAAAATGGCCTTAAATCACCTAAATATTTTAATGTAAAGGATATATGTGTTCAAGATAAATTTTATTATTAAGTTTTGATACTTGAATTAGTACCAGTCTATGCCCTTCATTTAAAACAGTAAGACATTTGACCTCTGTACAAATTATTGACACTGGCTCAGTTTCTTCTCATTTACCCTCAAAATGAAACCATAAATATAGGGCAAGATTAAGTTTAAAAATCAACTGAGGAACTATGTAATATTTTGCCAAAAATTTTCACCTGCCCCTCTAAGTATTCCATCTAATACTGTAGCTATATCTAAACTCTATTTCTTAATAATTTACATATATAGTGCATTATTTTCTTTAAATAGATTTTATATTCGTTATTTCATTTGATCCTTAACAATAATCAAGTGACAAAGGTGGAAGAGACATTATGATTCTCATTTTATAACTAAAGAAACCTCCGCTTGGCGTGTTCAAGGGGCTTGCTCAAAGATACCCATCCAGTAAATAATGGAGTCCAGACTTTCTGATTCCAGTCCAAAGATTTTTCAACACAGCTTCTCTGGTGAGTGCCACCAATTGATGCAGACAGGGAAGGAAGAAAGATGAGACATAATCCTCACCCTGGGTTATTTCTGTTTACGTCAGGGGTCACTTTGATGAGATTGTCAAGACTCTGGCCCCTTTAAAACATTAAAGAAATGACAAGGTTAATGATAGATTAATACTGAAGGGGTAAAGTTATTTATTAAAATCCAGACACAGTATAAACACTTACTGAGATCATGTCAAAGAATTGAAGCTTGTTAATGGTGACTATGCAGAAATATATAGGGATTTATACATCTCTGAAACTCTTTAAGACTCAGCAAGACAATATTTTAATCTTGGAGCTATTATGCCAGTAGCAACTGCTATACTAGGACTCAGTCTCTATTATGATTTATTTAATGCTATATTCTTAACCTTTGCCAGGTGCACTAAACATTTTGTAGTACCATGGCCTGGGCTCGATTCCCAGTCAGGGAACCACAGTAAATAAATAAATAAATAAATAAATAAGATTTTGTAGTAGTCTCTCACATGGGACTTTCAAATCAACTTTGGAGAATATATATTTTGTAAATGACAGTCATTAGCAAGTGTTCTATTCACAACAATGGATTAAGATTAATATACCAGTATTTTGAAGTCCATGATATACAACCTGTTATCTGCTTCTAGTACTTATAACTATGTGTTCAAATTACAAATTTTGAGTAGTTCAGTGTTGGCAACAAACAATAATATTAAAATCTATAGACTTCTGAAATTTAAAATATATTTACTGTTATATAAAACTACACATAGTTGCTAAAAACATAACGAGTATGTTATTGTTAACCTTTAGTATATCTGCTTTGGATCTTAATGGAATTTTGATTTTTGTATTGCATCTACACGTGTTTTCCACATACACAGCACCAGCCAAAGCTCCTCTAATCTATAGAGGTTGCCACATCCTCGGAAGGTACTTTACACCCTATTTCTCCTGCCCTGCGACCCCAAGTTCATATCACAAAGTCTCTGTGGTTATATCTATACATCAAAGATACAGATATTTGGAAGCAACCAGATGTTGGCACAAGCGTTTACTTGTATGCAAGTATCTGAGACTGTATATATCCAGACTAAAAGCAACAATAAGTAATTTGGATCTTTTTCCATACAGATAATGAAACAATCTGACAGAAACAGTCATTCTACTCCAGAATACTCCTGTTGATTTTTAAATCTTGTGTTGGGTTTTGCTTAAACAAAGTATGCAAGATTTGAATGCCAGTGACTGAAAATAAAGTTCTTAGGATTCTATGTCCATATTTGAGCACTCAAAAAATTTTAGGGGAGTTCCCTGATGGTGCAGTGGCTTAAGGCTTCGGCGTTGGCGCTGTCAGCGCTGCGGCCTGGGTTCGATTCCCAGCCAGGGAGCTACCCACATACCAAAAAGCAAAAAAAAAAAAAACAAACAAACAAACAAAAAAAAACAAAAAAAAAATTTTTAACACAGCATTTAAGTATTGTAACATTTCCCTTGTAATATTTGTGTTGGTTGGGGATTTTGCTTTGTTTATATTGTCGAGAACTTGATCTCTAAACATATTAAATAAAGCACATATCAGTGTAAGGTTATTTAAATTTCAAAGTTCATAAAGTCAATGTAGAAGACTGTGCTAATTAATGTAGTAATATAAAATAATATTTTGAGTTAAATTTTGTGAAGCAATGCCTCATCATGTATATATATATATTCAGAATCCATGCATTCAATCCACAAATAGTTATGGAAAGTGCTAGAATAGCTGTGAACAATAGAGACATAGAGTTAGCCCTCATGAAGCTTCCATTCTAATGTGGGGAGAGGCAGGCAATATATGTGTAATCGCACATAAATAAATGCCACATTCCAGATAACATATATGCTATGAAGAAAATTACAAGAACTGCCTAGTGCCTGTGGTCCCGGGTTGGGGGACAGGGTGGTGACTTAATTATATTCAAGGATCATTAACGACCACTTTAAAAATGTGACAAGATGGGGGCAGACCATTCCCCAAGTGGGAGTAGCATTTGCATAAGTTATAAGGAATGAGCCTACAGTAGAGAAAGAATCCATTTGGCTGACTTTTATTGAACAAGTAAAAGGCCATCAATACAGGTTAGAATTTTATTCTACCCGAAATGGGATTACATTGAGAGTTTTTAATAAGTGAGGAAACATAATCTCATTTTATTTATAAAAGATCTACAGAATATTGCACTCATAGTCACATGAGTCCACACAAACATTTGTATGCCTATGTACCCATGTACACACACATAGGCAGGCATGCAAAGACACACACTGACATATGAAAACAAGAAGGTGATGATTTGAAATACTCTCTTTAATAAAAGTTAGAAAGGAAAACATGGCTTTTTCTTGGAAATTCAAAGAAATTAAATTTTTTATAGTATCTAAATAATTAAGGCAACATAATTCACCTGGGTTTTATTATTGCTAACAGTAACTTGTATCTACTATGTGCTAGACACAATAGCATGATGATCCATATTTTGTAGATGAGTAAACTGAGTCACAGGGACATGGCTAGCTAGTGACAGAGCCAGAATTTGAATCCAGATCTTTTGGACTCCCTGCTCACATTCACTACCTGAAGTTACCTCCCTAAACCACCCAGATAGCCAAGGAAATCAATGCTTTCTTCTCAGTCTGTGGGTTGCAAAACTATACAAGTCTCTGAGCCTCTGACCATACCAGGCTACAAAGAATGGGACAGCCTGATAGTGCGTGCCCCAGCTTCTCAGTTGGCTAAGCCCTGGCTCAGCTGACTGGGCCTGCAGGCATCAGTGACACATTTTAGAATCTAATAATATCATGTACTGAATTAACTGAGTGGAAAGGCATTCAAATAAAACCACATGGAATTACGTATTTGGTACACTGTTTTCAGCAACATGTCAACAAGCACAGTTTCAAATATATTCCATCTGCTCTTTAAAAAATAAAAGAGGACATAAGCTTTCCAGATTTACATGGGTAGGAGAACCCTTTTAATGAAGTACATTTTATTAAGCTCTTCATCTTAAACCAACGCCATAGTTCATACACATACACACAGTTCATACGCATACACTACACACAAATATACCAAACATGTGAAGACAAAGTTCACATATATACACACACACTACTTATATACCACATACATACACTTATACACAAACACTACTTAGACATATGCACACACTACTTACCCATACACACATACTTATATATACCTACATGGTGATAGTTAATTTCATATGTCAACTTGACTGGGCTACAGGGTATCCAAATAGTTGGTCAAACATTACTGCGGGTATGTCTGCGAGGGTGTTTTGGGATGAGATTAACATTTGAATTCATAGACTGAGTAAAGCAGATTTCCCTCCCTAACATGAGTAGACCCCATTCAATCAGTTGATGTCCTGAACAAAACAAAGAGGTTGACTAAGAGGGAATTTTGTCTGCCTGACTCCTTAATCTGATACATCAGTCTTCTGCTTTTGGACTAGAATTTATACTATCAGCTCTCCTGGTTCTCAGGCCTTCAGACTTGACCTAGGAACTACACCACTGATCTAAGTCTCTAGCTTGCCAAATACAGATCGTGGGACTTCTCAACATAAGCCAATTCCTTCTAATCAATTCATCAATTGATAGATGATAGGTAGGTAGGTAGATAGATAGGTAGATAGATAAATAGATGGAGTGAGCTATAAACATCCTATTGATTCTCTTTCTCTGAACCCTAAATAATATATACACATGTACTTATACACACACACATACATACATTCAAAGAAACAAATTACTTAGCTCAGAAGAGATCAGTCAAATTTCCCATTTAATTCCTCAAAATCTACCTGCTCTCAAACTTCACCCAAGAATAAAATGCAAGGGACTTTTTCTGTGTTATCAGTTGTATAAAATTGCTTAATATGATTTGTTTGGGACAAAAAGAGTTGTTTTGGGCTTGAATTTTAGTTTATTCTCTTGAGTATAAGCACTCAGAATTTTGATAAACTTAAAAATCCCAGACAAATGGGGAAGAAAAAGCTTTAAATGTCTTACCTCTTGATATTTTTATTTGTTTCAGGATTCACTTTAATATGTCCACTGAGGTCTTGATTTCTTTGAGTAAGGAAATAAATTTTAATAAATGTTGGTAAAATAAAATACTAATCAAGTGAACAATGACTGGAAAGATTAAGAGGTGGTAAATATGCAAATTCTCTATCAATGTAATTTCTAAAGCTCCAAATGCAAATGAAAACTCCTCTTACATTTTAAGCTGAAGACGATTAAAGTTTCCTTATTTATTAACAAGAAACATACATTTTTTTTTGTTTTGTTCTCAAAATGCATAAGTATATGTGGAACTTGTTATTTAACAAAATCAATTTTGCCCTCAGGTACATCTTGTTAGAATATCTCAAATAGGCAGCATTGAAGTAATGTAAGTTAGATAATGTTCTATACTGGATCCAGACAGAATGTAAATTTCTACTCAACAAATCAGATACAATTCCCTAGTCTATTTTTTAAAATAAGAATAATTTTATTAATAATTTAACATTAAAACTAATAAATATTAGAAAATGATAAAAAGAATATATGCTTTTATATAAACTCAAACATTCCCCAATCCAAACCTTTTAAAAATAATTACATTATGGTGAGTTGTAAAGGGCAAGAAAAAATACCTTACATGGTAAAAAAAATAATGACTCATTTCTCAGGGACACAACTCCCCTCATTAAAGTAGATTGAATGATACCAAAAGGGGCAGAGCCTGAACCCAAAAGGGGCAGTAGAAGACAGCAGAAATATCATGATTGACGACTGTTGCCGCATCAACATAGATCTAAGGAGAAGTGGAAGAATATACTCCCAGTGCACGTACCTGCCCAGACTCTCCCCTGGGCTGCCTTCTAAGACCACCACCCTTAGAGATGTTCATTTATAAGAGGTTTAGTCAAAACTCACTCTTGGCTATCTTTGTCATTTTGGAGATTCACTTTGAAAATACTATCAAGACTGCTTTCTTTAGACACAAAGAAATTCAATTCAGTAATTCATCCTTAAACACAAATCAAGGGAGTTCCCTGGTGGTGTAGTGGCTGGGCTTCTGTGCTCTCAACTCTGCAGCATGGGTTCGATTCCCAGCCAGGGAACTACCCACCCCCTAGACCCCCCCAAAAAAAATCAAAGCCCCAAATTTGGGAGAAAAAGCAACTTACTATTACATATTGGGACAATTCTTCAAAAATAAGCCATTTTTTTGAGAGCAAGGAAGGAAGGTCACATGGCCCATCATTATTGCCCAATTCCATGCTAATAAAATATGACTGTGAAGTTAAAATACCAAATCATTTTATCTTATTGATTATCACAGAAATCAGACTTAAAGACACTAAGTCTTACTCAGTGGTATTTTCACTTCCTTTAGGATTCACTTTAATAACATTATTAAGGTCTTCACTTCTTTTTTATTTTTTTTTTTTGCTTTTTGGTACGTGGGCAGCTCCCTGACTGGGAATCGAACCCAGGCCGCAGTGCTGACAGCACCATCGCCGAAGCCTTAAGCCACTACACCATCAGGGAACGCCCCACTTCTTTTTTAAAAAGTTTACATCAGTTTCAAAGTATTCCCATCATACTATATATATATATATATATATATATATATATATATACACATTCCACATTATTAATAATTAATTCAAGATTTTAGAGAAAATGATTATACTGTTATTAAATTCACTTCTATTATAAAATTGCATATCAGTAATATAGTTAATTTATGGAATTTTATTGGGCTATATATAAATATAAATTTAGATAGAATGTACTGTAGACGCTCCAAAGTAAAGATCAGGCAGTAGGGGTCAGACACAGATAAGAGAAGATAAACTTAAAGATGTGACCTTCTCAATATCACTGAGAAGATCACACCATTACTTGAGTGGAAAATAACCAAGATTCAGAAACATCAAAGCAGGTCTCATTCTCTGTCAGTTTTATCTGCCTTGCAATTTGCTTTGATAATCTTTTTGAGATCTTGGGTTCTTTGGAAAAACATGAAAACTTTATGCCAGTTAGGTTGCATTTAATTTCTCTGAAAGGGTGTCAGATGATTCCAGCACCAGAAAATCAGGAAAACCTTGATGTGATTATCGTTTGCTTATCTTCACTAATTTCTACAGTAGTACTTGTTTTAAATCAGTTTAGAAAAATTTAGCAGCATACTTCTCATTTTGCAATATTGTCCTTTATCTTTCTTAACTTAAATGTAAATTTTGGCTTATTTTTTAAATATTTAAGAAAATATAGAACAAGAGATTGTGTAGTAGGTTTTTCTGCACTTACTTTAATGCGACTCAAACATAGGTCCTATGGAAACAACATTCATCCTATTTCTTGGCCTACTACCGTATTTTGCCATGTATAATATAAATGTGCACCCATGTTTTTGGCTGAAACTTTCAGGGAAAAAGAATCTTTCAATTTATTTTTTTAGTAAAATTTTTATTTGTTTATATTTAGGTACTTGTTTTTTGTATTATAAAGGAATTTTAGCACTTATTTTTTAACATAGTATGATACAAAAAATTTTACGTAATAATTACAAAATGCACAGATAGAAGGTACAAGAAATTTTATGTATAAAATTTTTTAATATAAAAACAAAACTGAATATCATATTTCAGGGTATTATTTTGCATACAGATATTGTTACTGATTTCTAGAGTTATACTTTTAACTTATAAGCACAAATAAAAGAATTAAAAACATTTATATACATAGATATGAAATTCGTACTAACCATGGACAATGCACATCCTCATTTTTCCCTCACAAATTTGGGCAAAAATGTCCACATTATACATGGCAAAATACAGTATCTCTGATAGGCCTAGAAGTGCAATAGTTCATCTGTGACAAAGGAAAGCATAGCACTCCCATTTCTAATATGGTATAAAAAGCTAATCTGAGAAAAAGGGAACTTCATTAAGTTAGAAGCTTTACTTACTCTTTCTCATTTTTGTCAGTCCTTTGATTAACTTCAACAAGACTTGCAAGGCCTTGGTTTCTTTGTAACATTGGGGTCGGCCAGCGGAAGGGTGCGAGGCAGAGCAACAGAGAGAGAGGAAAGAAGAGAAGGCAATTTAATCTCTTATGACAATAGTAGATTTCTCACCGTGGGAGTAAGATGTTATCAATACCTAAAAGCATCAGAATTCCTGAGAGGAATTTAATTCATGTGTCTCTACTCATCCAAAATGCTGAAGAGATATACTAACTATCCTGATCATGAGGTCCCAACTATTACTCAGTTATGATTAAGTCCAGTTAAAAGTATTAGTTCCCTATAGGTCTCAGCTTTTGCTTTCTTTGTTCTTTGAGGATGGGTTGATGGGAAGCTAACTTTAATTTATTTGCTGAGACATTGTCTTCTTTAAACATGAAAATCATTCACAGTGGAGTAGAAATCAGATGATCAACATTTTAAATCTAAACACATTGAAGATTTAGACAAGTCGTTTTTAATAAAAAGTTTAAGGTTCTGAAATAACCTTGGAAAAAGTAGAAATAACTCAGTGATGGCTCCAGTATTTTATATAAATTGACCACAACCAATGAAACTTTCACATGCCAGTAGTTTGAAACTATTAGGGAATATAAAAGATAATCCCTTTAAAACCCCCAATTCCCCTTTGCTATCTTTATCTGTTTCTAATTTCACTGTGATAAGACTATCAATACTTTAGTTTCTTTCAGTATTAGAAAGAAGGAAGAAAGGTAGAGAGAAAAGAAGGAAAAGAAACTATGGACGCTCCCTACTATTCCAACATCAGTCATTCCTGCTTCAAAGCCCGGGTGCTATCAAGTTATCCTAGATTATTAGTCATTTCTCTTTTTTCCTTTCTAGCTCATGAAATGAATACTTGTGATGCTCGTACCACTTTTCCTATTGCCTACCACTCTTGTGGAACTTTCCAAACTTCGTTTTTTAAATATCTGAAGTCTCTTTTCCTGTAAAGCCCATCTAACCACTTAGAGAACTATTTTCCCACTTCATCTGTTTTCCACTTGAAAAAAAAATTCACGTAAATGATGCCTGCATGTTTACATAATAATATACTGTTAATAAGCACCGACATCTGTGGGATTATTATTGCCAACAATTCCGTCGTATAGCCCTTAAGTGTTGTGCATCAGAGAGAGTTGAGAATACATCTGCCAAGAGTGACTTGTAAAGCCAGAATACCATTCTGAGCACAGACTGGCATAGATGAATAGTTTTTAAAGATAACCAAGACAAGAGACATAATTATCGTGTTAGGAAGGCAAACTTAATGACTAACCAAATACAAGGTAAACATCCAATCTGAGATAAAAACAGAGATCTCATAAATCCTTACTCTTTTACTCTTGGCTAATCCAGGATTTTCTTTAATGAAACTATCAAGAGTTTCATTTCTTTCAACATGAAAAATAATATCAGTAACCTAAGTCAATTTTCTGGTACATCAATAACAATCTAGAGCTGTAAGTTAACCTCTGAAATGCTATCAGTTCAGTTACTGATCATTCATTAAGCCCTTTTATGAGACAAAATAAATGGAAACACGGCTCTTGACTTTAAGATATTTACAAATACATCTGAGTTATACAGATGAAGTGAGTGAACCAAGATTCCAACTGGAAATGGCCTTAGCATATTACAAAGATTTCAATGGTGAAGGACTATGTTCTCACACCAAAATGTCTTATAATAAAATATATTTAGTTCATAAACCAGCCAAGTGTCTACTACAGATTACTTCCATTTTGAAGACTTAAAGTGGACTTGGAGATCATATAGGTCATACCCTTTCATTTTATGGGATGAGGAAACAGCCGTCTTTAGAGTGACTTGCCCAGAGTCACTAAGATTGATGGTGGCAGAGCCAGCCCCAAAATGCCCACCCATCTCCTGACCACCAGCCTTCATGAATCCTTGTTCTGAGCAGGAGGTGTCCCCCAGAAAATGGTATATAGTCTAAGATTAAGTTAAAGACACCCATAATTGTCTTACCCTTTGCCATTTTTATCTGGCCGGGTATTCAGAAAGAGGAGATTTTCAAGGCTTTTGGCTCTGTAAAACACAAAGAAATTAAAATAAAAGACTGCATATTGAAAAATTGTGTGGTATCTTCAAAGGTCAAATACAATAAACATTCTTCATGAATTGCTTATTTACTCGGAGTGAATGTAAGAGCAGAAATCCTTCTGGGTAATTATGTCCAAACTAAATGTACAATAGTGAGAGTGCTTGCCCATCTGCTAGTACATTTGCATGCCAGAGGATACAATTCGCTTCCAGCTAGTGTCTGAAAGAATAAAACAAGCAATCTGGGAGATCATATTTTCAGGTTAGAGATGGGTGCACTTACCTTTTCTCTGTTTGCTCTTCCTTAGGAGTTGCTCTGAAGATACCATCAAGACCTTGATTTCTTTAAATGCATTAGAGAAAAAATCTTGTCAGTGGCAATAATGGATACTTAACTCTATGGAAACATAGACCGGTTTACATCTAAGTTGGGAAATAGAAGCTGGTTGGGAAAGATGAGCCAGAATTCTCAAAATCACTTTATTCCAAACTGGTATTTTCAGACTCAAAATTTAAATTGCAGTGGACCATAGAGAAAATTAAAGATATTAATAAAAATTGGAGACACACAAACCATAACAGGTCCACAGATGTGTTTTCTGGGTTCATGAGTGTTTTTGTTTTTAATGTGAGCCAATATTTATAAGATGTCCATGACACACAGAAACCTGGATTTGCAGTATCTCCTGAAAATACCCTGTAGTGCTGGGCTTGAATTCCTGGGTGCAACCATGAGAGACAGCTGAGAAACAACTGGGCACGTCAGACAGTGCATCCCCCTTTGTTTTATCTAGTCAGCTCCCTTCCCCCATTTACGCATGCCTAGCCTCAACAGGCCTGGCGTTGGTGCTTCTTCACCTAATAACTCCTGTCTTCATAAATGAAGACACGGGAAAGCAACATATTTAAGTGAGTTGTTGATAGTCAATCACGTGGATCATTACTGTCAGAGCAGGGTATAAAAACCGCACCTTTTGACCCACGAACTCATTGGCCATTTGCTTTTCTTCTCTTTGATCCCTGTCTAGTTAGTATGTTAGTATGCAAAGCAACAGATCGCTAAAACTCCACACCCTTCTAACACAAACCTTAATTTTTATAATTTTTAAAGTATGCAATTATAAATGATTCAAAATACAGCAGACTCTCAGTTAACTGGAACCCACGTGGATTGGGAACTGCCAGACAAGTACACTCAGCACTCTAAAGCAATGGGCAAAGCTCTCACGCAATCAACACAAAAGTGAAGATTTTTTGTGCCAGTTGCTTGAGAGTGCTTATTGCTTGAGTTCAGATCAACTGAGAGTCTACTATAATAAGTGCTTTTGTAGTAGTTAAATTAAAAGCACTGGGTGACCAAACCAAACTCTGTTTACATACATTAGTATGTAATATTTCAGCAGGAGAAATATGGTTATTTATTTAACTGCCTAACTAAACAAATGGACTATGAAAATCAAGATACTTTAATATTAGAAGCTTTAGATTATAATAACCATTCATAATAATGATAAAATGATGATGATTTCTACAAGTTTTCTATTGAAGATCTATAGGATACTTTTGACTAGTCCAGTGGGTCTTTTTGCTTAAATACTGGAAATACTTAAGAAGTTATGGTATGCAATTCAGTAATAAAACAAAAATAAATGTTTTTAAATCTTACCTATTCAAGCTTTTGTTCATTTTGATGATATTATCCATTTCTTTACTTTTGGAAGAGAAAATAATATCTTATATCAGTCAAAGCCTGCCCAAAGGACAGAATCACCTTAGAACAACTATTTGTGAGTTCTCTGAAATACAACACATGCCCTGCCCTTATCATCTTTGAAAATCCTGTCTATCCTTTAAGCTCTCCTCAAACACCTTTCTTCAAGAAATCTTTCCCAGTTCTCCCACCGAAGAGAGTCCCCTCCACTTTGGGGACCCTTGCAGCATTTTGTTTCTTCGCATCTTCTTATGGCACTTACATGACTATACCTTAATATAGTAAGAGCATACTTGTCTCACAATAATGTCCCTGTGCCTTCACGTATGAGTGTGTACACAGGCACATCGACACAAACACAAGCACACACACACCACTTAAAATTTAGAACTGTATTTCACTTTGGATTCTTTTAAGTCTTTAATGCAGTGTCCTTCATATAGTAGATGTTCCATATGAGTTTTTAACTGAATCAACAAATACAGGTACACTGACTAATTATAGATTCTATCTTTGTATAATGTACTTGCACGAAGCAGCTATTGGAAAACTTGTTCATTGGTAAGTCTGGCTTCTTTATGAACTCTACCTTATTCCAGGACAGCTAAATTTGCTGTATTGTTTCCATGTTTGAGAACAGTAACTTTCTGGATGCTTCTTTAGGAGCAAAGTATTTAACCTAAACCCTGGTTTCTAGAATACCCCTTAGAATCACATGAGCTCTGCTTTCTCTCTCAAGAAAACAGCCTCAGTGAGTTTCCCGCTCTTGTTCGCTCCTCAGCTTTTTCCTCTTCTACTTGTCTGTCCACCACCTTCACCCCATGTCTCTTGCCATCCTCATCCAGTTTGTCAATTCACAAATGTTGATTCTCCTTTCTTCCTGCTCCAGAATCACGTGTTTTCCACACTTTCCCAATGTTTGCCTTCCTTCTTGAGTCATTGCTGGTGTTGACCAGAAGGCCGTGAGGCTCAGTGACTCAGTAGTTAGACATTCAGGCTCCGAAGTCGGGATACCTGGATTCCAATCTACGATATACCACTTACTATCTGGCAACTCTGCGTGAGTTACCTAGCCTCTTGCTGCCTCAGTTTTTCCATCTATAAAATAAGAGTACTAATTGTACCCACCTCAGAAAAGAATCACTAAACTAATGAATATAAAGTGCTTAGCATGATGTCTGGCGAGTCACAAACCCTCAATTAATTTTGGCTATTATATTAAACAGTTCCCAGTCGACAAATTTTTAATGTAATAAAGGCTAACTAATATTTTCAAACTGCATTTAGAGACACCAAGACTTAGCCTTAAAGAGATATAGTCTCCGAGTCACGTGTGTACTTTGAAGATGCCTGGCACAAGGTAGTGACAGAATAGCTGCTGGGACTATCCTATCAGAGACACTAAGAGCACGTCAAGTCACCAGCCACAGATGGATCCCTTCAAGTTATATTATGTATTCAATGGTAGGATCAAAGGCTGAGAATAAATACTGAAATACAAAATTTGAAAAAAAATTGATCAACATTCTATCCTTGCGTGGTACAAACTTTACCCAGTCCCCTGACACAATGCCCCATTGTCTCTTCTTGCTTGAAATTCTACCTTCCTATTCTGAGGCTGTGAATCTACCCATGTCCCCAAGGGAAAGAGCAAACTTAAGCATCCAGTAAATTTTAGCCACAGACCATTCTGACTGGTGTGAGTCACAATGATGAGATTATCAGGATTTGGGGTTGCTCATGTTTATTACAAGAAAATTAGCATGAATCATGAGAAGACACTCTGTAGTAAAGTAAATACAATGGAGATTGCGTTCTGAATGAGGAAGTTCAGCTTTTAAAAATAACCTTAAATTGATGAAAGCTTTGGATATTAAGTTTCACCATTGCATTTGCAATAAATGAAATGCTCTTAATCAGATAAGAATAACAGTCCATTTCACTAAGGAATATCACAAAGAGCAGCTTGGATAAATAAAGCTATTTCTAGTCCCCATGGATGTCCTACGGTAACAACACTCAGTTATCGATGCGACATTTTCCCTGCCCCTCCAGCCCCTCTCCCACCCCATGAAAGCAGCAGCTTCTTCCTATGAAGAATGTATCTGGCTGTGGAATTCAGGCATTGTGGCTACACAGAGCAGACAGGAAAGTTAAACTAACCGCAGATCTCATTGTTTTTGTGCAATTTATGACAAACCACAATGTCTCTTTAGCATCACTCACTTATCTCTCCCTTAAATATTCCTGTCACCCACAAGAAACTATTTTTAATCCCTATTAAAAACAAAATATTACAACAAACAAAGTAAATAAATAAAATCAGAGATCTAGGCACTTAAATGAGAGAAGAAACGGAAATGAAACATTCAGGATACTGTCTAGAGTCCCCGTCTGGACTCCAAGCTCTACTTTTGTTTATGAATTTGTACAGAAGAGCTCAGTGTCACTTCTGTTTCTTCTCTTCAGTTCTTTTGACTGAGATGGCATTCCCTAACAATACTCTCAGCATCGCTAAATTCCATTCAACAAGAAAGAATTTGTAGGCATGGGATTGAAACTATGAAATGTTTATACTCCAGGTTTTCTCACTGCTCAAGATTTTATCATATTCTATTATGTAGACACCTACTTCGTACACAGCATCATGTCAGCCTTAGCAAGTGACATGTGGTGAACAAGACAAAGTGTCTGCTCTGAGACATTTAAGAAATGCTAGAAACAATGAGACGTTTACATAGACAGCATGAAACAACACCAACTATAATTATTTGTTATAAAACATGAATAGTAGGGCTCTAATAGTTTAGAGAAGCAGAGTCATATTGCACTAGATCACTCAGGGAAGACTTCCCAGAGGAGGTGATATTTATCTGGATCTTGAAAAATAGGTACGATTTGAGTGGTGTCCTGAGGATGAAAAAGACTGCCATTGGGTAAAATGGCAGTGTTTGATTTGGTTTTGAATGCAGGGTTACTCTAAAGGTGAAGTCAGGCATAACTCTGGAATGTTCGGTTAGAGACAGGCTGGCAAGGGCCTTGAATGAGTTTTACATAATTGAATGGGCAATGGGGAACCAGTGGGCATGGTTATTCGAGCAGCATCTTAGGAAACGAACTGTGGTAATGATGGGTAGTAGTGGTTTGTGGGAATAGAGACTGGAGGAGTGTAAGTAAATCTGGTAGCTGCTCTAATAACCTCTTCGGGAGTCAGTGAGCGTTGAAACTGGGGTAAGGCCATGTGGGCATGAGGGACGGTTTAGACGTTTAATCCATACATGCCTGATACTATTATACATAGAGAAGAAAAGACATGGATGGATCAAAGATGCTTCTAGAAAGGTGAGCTTGCCTGAATAAAAGAGCAGAGACTTCAGGAAATCGCTTATTTGATAAGGTAGTTGAATATGGCCTGTCACTCTCTAAATGGGAGTGCTGGGGAGACAGATGAACAGAGATCTGGACAAACAACATAAATAAGAATGACATACTTAGAAAAAGAGCAGAGAAAAGCCATATATTGTAAATTGGAATTGGAATTAGGTGGTTTAGAATTAGGTTAAAACCATGGACAGCTAAGGTCACTGGGATGTACAGTCACCAGAAGAGGAAGCAGAGGGAGAGATGTGTCCGTAAATATCAGTGCCACCCAATTATTAGGGACACATCTAGGGACACCGATTCTTTCTTCTTTTAAATTCTGCCTAGTAAACAGCATTGGAATTTTGTTCATGTGGGAACTTTAAGGTACTGGTTAAGCACTTTTGAAACATAAAAAGAAGAAGACAACCAAGCTCCAAGCTCCAGGATCTCACCCCTTGCCAGTTTTCTGAAGTGAAGTAGCCACCTTGACAATGTTCTCAAGATCCTGCCGCCTTCAAACAATGAAAAATAAAATCAAGTCAATGACAGTAGAGCTACCTTTGAAGCAGCTAAAATTGATCTCTGTGTTCAGTGAAGAAGGTGACAGTCCATGCGTTATTTAGAAATGATTGAGTCTAACTGAATAATAAAATAGTTGTCACCTCAGCTCATGGCATAGACAGGCATACCCCACCCCAAACTCCGGCATTCTACCTGGCATTGCTTCTGCCATCTAGTGCTCACCGAAATAACTACACTTTCTCTTAAAGGCTTGTAATTGGCTGCTACAAATTTCTACACCTAAAAAAGGGTATGGAAAAGAGAATACAGTGAACTGTAGAAGCAAACACAGAAGTGTGCTCAGAACCTTTTCTACCAGAACCAAGAAGCACGATGCAACATACTCAGATCATTCATGTGTTCCTCGCACGAGGTGACAATAGCTATCTTCTTAGGCTTCCAAAGGGAAAGAAAGTACATTGTAAACTACACAGTAGGTAGAAGCACCTGACACATAGATGGCTTAAATCCATACTGGTCTCTCCAGAGCAATGGAAAAATTAGAAAAGTCTTTATAGTTTTCCCTGGAATTGAGACCTGTGCTTCACAAACAGTGCCTCATAGCACGTTAATAGAATTCCATGAAGAAATATATTGTAGTCTAGTAAATTTGGGAAGTGTAACCAACTTTTGGAGATTCAGAAGGTATATAAGCCCTGAGAAGTCTTGTGTCAGAGAACACCATTGTGTTACCTCAATGTGCCGGGCCATTAAACCTTCTTTCACAGAACATACAGCCACATCTGTGGCACATGGGCACGGTTTGGGAAATGCTGGGGTAGAGCTGCACTTTAAGTTACTAGCTACTAAGGCAAACATTATTTTTCCAAAGGTAAGGTATCCGTGGGGTGTATGTTTCAAAAGGGAACTATACTGAGAATCAAAGGAAATGATTTTTAAAAATTGAAAGTATATAAGCTTTGAACTTTGAAAAAAAGTTTTGACTGAAAAATTGATTTATCATAATGGTTAAAGTGATAAACTGATCCTGTGTTTTTTACCATAATACAAAATTGGTTTATCATATTGATAAACCTATAAAATAGCTTTGTTCAAAAACTAGTTTCAAAAAATAGTATTTTTCTTAAGAAATATAAATAAAAACAAGATATATCCAAGACAAATACTAAACTAGATGGGTGTATAAGACAACAAACATAAATTTAAACTGTCATGGGGAAATCTCACCCAAAGTTATCAATACAATCTGTGAGCCTCCTCTTAATGCTGCAGGTAGAGCTGGTTGTGACTTCATTATACAGCCAGTTCTAGGCAAAGCTTTTGTAGAACAAGTTCAACCAAATGACTATATTTCCACCTATTCATTTACACATCACTGATCTTGGGACAAGTGCTGGGAACAGAGAAATGTGTTCCTGTGTTAATGGGTTTAATCTTATTCTGCCATCATATTCAGACAATTTTGGCTGTTTTCTTAATGTAAAGCTTAGAGTAGAAATAAGAAAAATAAAATTCTTAGGTACATATAAAAATATTTATTATCCATTATATTGAAGTCAACTGGAAAACTGCTTCTGTTTTATTATTAATTGTTTTGTGTTTTTAAGTGTTCTAATAAAACACACTTTATCATGTCTACAATTACAAAGTCGTAGATATAATTCATTGTACCTTATAGGTCTTTCAGCAGATCTGGTTTCTGTATTTACACCTGCTGCAGGTGGACAAGTCTGCCTATGTTTTAAAAGTTAAAGATAATGTTTGTTAGATAAAAACAGCAACAAAAAACACTTCTCTGTTACATTTAAATTTATAAAAAAGCATTTATATCCAAAAAGATCAAAGTGTATTAGAACAATAGCACTACCTGAGATAGTAAACTGAAACTTAGCTCTTTTTGGGTCACTAGAAAACCAAATTCTAGAGTCCAATATAGTAATTTTGCAATTTAGCCCATCTTTTTAATATATTTTTAACCACATGAAATATATATTTGTAGAATACATATTTATATATATTCTCTATATATAGAATGTATAGTCTATATATTTTTCAAATATATAAAAAATATTTGTTCTAAATATATTCATTTTATTTTAGTTTCTAATCATCAATAAAGTGTTTTCATATTAATCCCCATTAATAATGATATAATATTTCAAAATATTAAGAATAATTTTTTGTTATGAGGCATCAAAGGGATGATTTTTGTTCTTAAAGCCATTCCATTTGAATGCTATCAAGAAATATATTTGCTCAGATATGATGGGAAATCTTTTAAATTATATTTTGAGTACACCCACTACATCGAGAATGACCACATTGAGTTGACAGAATTAAATTGTATGATATTAGGTTCTGTCACAATTTATGATATAAGGCTTTTCTCTGCTCTTTTTCTAAGTATCTTATTGACCTACTTACACATTCTTGCTTGTTCTCAAGGAACTATATTCAACCACATTTTTGTACTCCTGAGGACATGTGTTAATTACATAGGAAACACTTCCATATTCTTTCATTAAAATATCTTGCTGTGATTAAAGTAATCAGAATTTAAAACACGTAAGTTGTTCTAATTTTACTTTTAAGATCATTGGTGGAAGAAAAAAAAAATGGAGTAAGAAAAGTAGATTAGACAAATTCCCATGAAATTTAGCTTCTTTTAAATCTTCACTAGTGCACTGCTCTAGAGTGATTTTAGATTAGAATTTGGGAGGTACCAAAGCCAATTTACTTTAGCCCCTTTAAGAAATCCTATTTGAATTAAGATTTAATTGCTCAATACTATAAAATGAAAAATATATAAGATGAAAAGCTTTAGAAGTTATTTTTTAAAGTACAATTATAACCATTGTACAAATAAGAAGTTATAAACCTGGCCTATATTTCTTTATTAATTCAATAAAGAGATAGTCTCTTGACTCATTAAAAAATATATCCTTTTGTCCTAAGGACAAAATTTCAAAGGTTCTGTGAAGTTTCACTGAATAGAAATTCAGATCTTGGTTTTAACTCAATAGGGTGAACACTTAATGCTATTATACATAGCCCTGCTGCTTAATGGGCATTTTCTAGCTGAAGTTACCCTTCTATTGAAGAATAGTTCTAGAACTGTTTTACATGTTATCCAAAAAAAAATCCCCATTTAAAAGCAAAAACTACAAAAGACTCTAAGGCAGGCAATCAAGTGGATCTAACGTATTATCCTCATTGAGATACCATTTTTTAATATCATGATAATAATGGAAATGTGCCATATACATTTTGAAAAAT